>CAJNDT010000391.1:0-172126 GCA_905221615.1 Symbiodinium sp. CCMP2592 | reverse complement strand
GCTGCAAGAGTTTTCAAGTTGGCAGCTGTCCAACTTGAACAACGCCGCTCATTCATCCCAAAGAACAAGTCAGGTCGGGAAGGGAGGAACTGTGATCGGGAAGGGAGGAGGAAAGCCAGGGCCAGGGCAGAGTGCCAGTGCGAGCAAGGGCGATCTTGGCAAGGGCAAGGGAAAGAAGGGCAAAATCCCGATGCAAGACCCCAACCAGATCCTTTACACATACTTCATGTGCGTGGAGGAAGTTTGGCAGGCAGTGGGCAGTGTATGTGATGATAATCATAGCATGTGTTGATTGTGAGTGTTTCTTACTGCTTGACTGGATGTCTCCCTGCAGGTTCGCTTTGAATTCTTCAAAGCGAACGGCGTCGCCGCCTGGGCGCAACCCGGTGCCACGCAGGATAACAATCACAAAGGTTTTCCGCACTGGTCCTTGCGCCCCACGGCCCAGGCGGCCCTTCAACGCTACCAATGGTGGCCAAAGTGCATTAGATGGCCACTCAGATTCAAGCAATGCTTCGACGCTACATTTATTTATTAATATCTCATACCTACGGATCTTAATACTGACTAGAATCAAGTAGCAACTTCAACATGATCTCAGTTCAGGATCGATCAACACGCACCGCCAGCTTACCTGAAGCTGGAACTCACCGGTGCAGGCATGCAAGTGATGATGGACAAAAGATGGATCTATTCCTGCAGTGAGGGCTGGGCGCGGGGGGTTGAGAATTTGACGCTGTGGGACGGGGAAGTCACCGAAGGTGACCAAATCTTGTGGACCACGACCATGGTGAGATTCGGTTACGACGAAGATGATCCGGAGGCCTGGAATGAAGAGCGTGTGGAAGATGAGGAGGATTACAACGACTTCGAAGAAAGGCCTGCTCCCATGGAAGACGGCGAAGAATTCAGTCATTGAAGTCGTCCACTTGCCGTGTCCGTGAGAAAAAAGGGCAGAGTGCCTTAAAAGGCAGAGTGCCAAAGGCAGAGTGCCCACCATTGGACCATTCAGTGAGTGGGTTGGCCCAAATTCCAATATCAATTTAATTTTCAGGCCAGGACAGTGACGAAGGCAGAGTGCCAGGAAGGCAGAGTGCCAGGTGGGTCAGGCTTCGTCGACTGACTCTTCTCAAGTTTGTCAGTGCCGATGTCTGCTCATGTGGACTTCTGCCTGCCTTTCGCACAGCAACAGGTTATTTGTTTGTGGTGCAGGCAAACCAACAAGTCATGATCAAAGTTGTTAGTGTTTTGGACAAGGCCTCGTCGCTGTCAGAGTAGTGCCTCCAGAAGAGCATTGCTTGCTGCAGAAGCAAAACTGTGAGTGCTGAGACTTCTGAAGACCGCGCACTTCTGAGTTCTGTTGGATGTGTTGGGTTTGCGACTGTGCTGAGAGAGTCTGAGTATGAATGAAAGTGACCATGCAAGGTTTGGCCGTCAGCTGGCGTCTCCAGACCCCAGGATTGCTGGTCATCGGTGCTGTTCTTAGCTTCCGATCATGCTGCTTCTGCGTTGCCAAATTCAACTTAGCATTCTCGGGCTTCTGAAGTGTAATGTCATGATTGTTTTGCCTATGGCTTATGATGGTTGCTCAAATTTCAAATGTTGCTGCAGTGGTCCTTGAATCATGGCATATGGCAGATTTGAATATCAACACAGCCCTTGAATTAGGTTTCATTCGTGTGCTAAGCTCCCGATCATGCTGAGTCTGTCTGGCCCCTCAATTAAGGTAAACTCCGTGTAGCTGCTGCTTCAATAAAAGTGTCATGTCATGATTATTCTGTCGATGGAGTTGCTCAAAGTGAAGTGAGTCGTGGTCCTTGAATGATGGCATATGCATGATATTTAATGCCAATGTGAGCATAATATCAAAATATAGTTGATATAATTTGAATTGTGTCAAATATTAGTAACTATAATCTAACAACACATTGACGTCAGAGGTAGTATATCATTTCGACATTATAAGGCAGAGTGCCGCCTCGCCATTCTTTGCAGAGTGCCTTGAGCTGGACTGAGAAGGCTGCGTGCCTGCATCTGGCTGGACAAGGCAGAGTGCCGCAATCTGGCTGGACAAGGCAGAGTGCCGCAGGATGACAGCGCCTGTGCATACGAGTCCGCTTGGTCAGACGTTTTGGGCCAATGTGCGAGCCGGCAACATCACCTCTGAGTTTTACGAACAAGGGCTGGATGGATCCTTGCAGATGGGTGGGAATTATCCCTGGCCGATCAAAAAACCTCTAGAATACTATGTCACAGCCTTCGGTGAGGTCCGCCTGCAATTCCGCGTGAGAGGCGGGCAAGGATTCAAACAGTGCAAGTGTGAATGGAAATACGTCGGTCATGGAATGAATCGGGACTCAATGATTGCGAGGATCCCACAGCCGTGGGTCATCGACATTCTGAAGCTTCTGCGCGAGCTCAGGATTCCTCAGTCTGAAAGGCAGAGTGCCGAAGTCCTCAAAGCCTCGACAGTCGCAGCAGAGGCCCTGAAACTGGTGGATTCTATTCCTGAAGATGCTCTGGACTTCGATCATCCGACAGATCAGGTGCACCTCTGTGTCAAGCTGCACAGGGCACTCGCAAAGGATGAAGAAGAGTGTGGAAACCAATTTGACTGGCGTTTTCTGCAATCTCGAATGTTCACAACCCACTGGCAATCGTTTCCTGTCCCGCTCGCTTTCGACTTGAAAACCTTGGTCACCCATGCCTCGGGCGTAGTGGCACCGCGGATGAGAAAATCGGGGATCGTCACAGAAGCCAAAGGCAACGGGACGACTGTGGGAGCCTTCCTCAACCAGAGGTTTTCCGACCCAATCAAGTTCCCAGAGAAAGAGACCATGCTGATCCTCTTCAAGCTGTTCAAGTTTGTCTTGAAGCTACAAATGCATACCCTTAGGCAGGAAGGGTGTCTTCTGGGGGACCTCCATGAGGATAACATTACTGTCATGGGAGGCAGAGTGCCGGACCACAAAGGCAGAGTGCCAGTGGGGGCGGAGAATTTGACGTTTGCCTTGGTGGACTGCTCCGGTTGCCTACCAGTTATGGCTGTTCCCGCAAAAAAGATGAAGGGTCGCCTCAACTGCTTTCTGAGCTTGTGGCAAATTCCCTCAAACCACAGCGCCACCGTCTCCAAGTACGCGTCAGAGGTCTGGAAGAAGATGCTTGCCGCTGGCGAAAAATTCAAATCTGACTATGGACCGAATAAGTGGAGAACTGCTGAAATGGTGGGCGATCTGTACAAGTTGTGCAAGAATCTGGAAGAGAAGTTCCAGCATGGTCTGGACTTGATGCAACAATGCCAGCAAATGAGGGTCGAGGCAACAAGGGCAGTAATTAGCAGAGTTCAGCCGCAGGCACTTGCGCCGCCGAATCCTCCGCCATGTCAGTGTTGGGATTCGACACCTCCCTGGGATCCCCCTGGAACTGCGACTGCAAAAGCCAAAGGGATGAAAGGAGGAGTGCCAGTAGAAGGCAGAGTGCCAGGCAAAGGCAAAACAGTACTTCATCCTGAGGGGACTCCTCCCGGGAGGGACCGCCCGCCTTTGCATAAACCGCCTCAGCAAAAGGCGAGGCCTCGCCCTCCGCCTCCTGACGGGCCTCCTCCGTGGCAGCAGCCAGCAAGACCGGTGGCACCCGGACAGGTGCAACGCGAACCGGTGCAACCAGGACGGCTGCGAAATGCTGGGCCTTTGCCTGATCAGTCTTGGCAGCAGGAATGGGAACCATTACGAAGGGCGCCGGTGCAACCAGCTCAGCCTCCTCCTGGCCAGCAGCAGCAACCAGCTCAGCCTCTTCCTGGCCAGCAGCAGCAACAACATCGCTGGGGCAGAACGAACAGAATGCCCGTCATCCAGGACGGGTACGATGCCTGGCATGACGATGAGCCGAATCCCGAGCCGAATTCCCGGCCAAGAGTGCCAGAGCCGATGGGTCCCCCGCCGGCAAAGCAAGGCAGAGTGCCAGAGCCGATGGGTCCCCCGCCGGCAAAGCAAGGCAGAGTGCCAGATCCCGAGCCGAATCCCCCGCCAAGAGTGCCAGAGCCGATGCGTCCCCCGCCGGCAAAGCAAGGCAGAGTGCCAGAGCCGATGGGTCCCCCGCCGGCAAAGCAGCCTCCTGCCAAAAGGAAATTCGGCGACGGACAGCCTGTGCCTGTTGGTTCCAAGCCACAGTTTATGTCGTCAAGTGCTCCTGCTGAAATGACGGAAAAGCAAAGGATGGACGAGCAGGATTTCGCCAAGGAACTTGCCGAGTATGCTGACGATACGGCAAGAGGCTCCAATTTCGTTCCGCAGGGCCGACGCGCTGAGCCGGCCTTGGTGGCAAAGGCCCAGGGCTTGAAAAGCAAGGGCGACGCCGTCCCGATCGGGAAAGCAGCTTACTTCGCCCAAAAGGGCAAGCCTGCCGGAAAGGGCCACAAAGGCAGAGTGCCAGTGGAGGACAATATCCCTACTGACCTTGTTGGAAAGGGCCGTCCAGCCCTAGTGCCACTTGTTGGAAAGGGCCGTCCCAATATCCCTACTCACCTTGTTGGGAAGGGCCGTCCAGGCGAAGCTCATCCTGCTTTTTTGCGGCATATGAAGACGGAGAAGGGAGGAATATGGTTGGACCCCCAGGAGGAGGTGGAAGCCGAGGAGGAGGACACTTTGGTTGATGTTGTGGTGGAAGAGGAGGAGCCTGTGCAAGATCCGTCGGACAATGAAATGGAATTTGTCGAGGTTATGGTGCAGGATGAGCAACCGCCGCTTGAGATGGAGGCGGAGCCCGACCCGGATCGCTTGGACGAGGATGAGGGTGACAGCCAAGCAACAATGGTACTAGGGGACCATCTCCGAGAGGAGCAAGATGAGCCGATGCCTTCTGTACCGGAGACCCGGGTGACTGAGAGCGAGCACGATGCCGTCGTCGCCAAGGTCATGAACGAGCTGGAGGCTATGAATGTGGACCCGAGCCCGAAGGCTGCCGCAAACCCCAAGAGTGCGACTGCGCCAGTGCCTGGAGAGGTGAAGCCTTTCTTGGAAGCGGAGGAGGACCTCGGAATTACGGACCCCCAAGGCAGAGTGCCAAGGGGTCAAAACAAGATCAAGGTTCCAGCCGAGCTTTTGCAGCCAGAGACTGAGGAGGAGAAAACTCTCAGAGCGTTGCGGGGAATGCTGCCATGCAGTCACAGGGCGGTGACGACTTCGAAGGTGGGCCGCCTCGCCAATCGGGCACGTATGGCGAGACCGGTGCCACAAGATCAGCCGTTCAACCCCCAGCACAACGATCGGAAGTTCAACAGCAAGACTACGACTGTCATGACCCAGCTGCTCATGGCTGTCCATGAGATCACAGTCCGAGAATGCGAGAAGAATAACGTGCCAGTGGATAGAAAGGACATGGCGTGGAATCACTTTCGGTCGAAGGGCTCGAAAACTGCGGTTGTCTGGGATCTGTTGTGTGACCAGAACGTGAAGGAGATTCCAAACAATTCTGAGCCTGGGGACTGGCACCTGTGGCTTCAGAGGGAAACTGGGGTGGCGGTCATTGAGCAGATTCTCCAGTGCATGTTCAATGTCACTCCGCCAAAACATGGCCGTGATAAAGTCAAGGGAAAAAATCTGACATACTGGCACTGGTTTGAGGCCTCCAGGACACTCGTTGAGGTTTATACGACGGAAGATGTCATCTCAAAGGAAAAATTCAAGCCCAAAGACCTGCAGAGCTGGATTGTGCCTTTGTCCTGCAAGATTTGGGATGCTTACAATTACACCATGCTTGTGTATTGTCAGAAGAAGCTGGAACAGAAGGCAAGGGGGGAAGACCTAGACGCGGTGAGCCAGATGGGTGATGATGTCCCGCCATCGGAAGATGAAGAGTATGTGGATGTTTACCAGACCACTGCGAACTTCGTTCCTGATTGGGGAGTAACTGCAGATGGCTTTCAGGATTGATCAGTGTCAATGATTGAGCTGAACGAGTAGGTTTATTAATTGTGTTGCCAAAACAAAGCCATCTAGTGGACCTCCTCTTCTTCATCCCATTCGTCCTTGGGCACTGGGGACTTTCACAAGGCAGAGTGCCAGAGAGTTCTCGGTGTGACTAAGGCAGAGTGCCACCAAACAGTGTGGCCTGTTCAGATTCATTTTTGTGTCGCTGTCACTAGGCAGAGTGCCGGAAAGGCAGAGTGCCAATGTGAAATCGCATTTCTTGGGGCGTTTGAATGTTGTCACTTTTGCAGTCCGTCTGATCTGGCACATTTCAGCTTGCCGTTTTGGAAAACAAAGACGATGCCTATGCATACAGTCATGTCGGCAGTAACTCGATGGATTAATTACTGTGCCTGTGAAGTGATTGGTTCAACCTTGGTTTCCTGTGACAGCCCCATAAAACCTTTCAGGTGCTGGCGTCCAAGGTGGTTGGCTACTATGGCAAGGCTGGAATGCATGATGCAAGTGATTGTGAGTTGTGGAAGCTGAAACGCTTGCTATCTGGCCGTTGATGGGACCATGCCACGTAGTGTGTACGGACTCTAGTGACTAGTTAGTGGATGCGCAAGAATTTCTTGACCTGGCCGCAATCAACATATGTGTGTTCAAGATCGAGTCCCTTAGTGCTGCAGTGGTGCTTCCAGGCAGAGTGCCAGAGACAGTCGCCGAGAGCAATGGGAAAGTCGAGGAAGAGCGCTCGTGTGAGTGATCAGATGATGTGCCCAATGCCGGGGGCAATGAACCCAGCAATGGGAATGAACAACCCACTGGCCATGATGAACCCTTTCATGTTGCAACAGCAGCAACAGATGCAGCAGCAGCAACAGATGCAGCAAATGCAGCAGATGCAGCAAATGCAGCAACAGCAGCAGATGGCTGCTGTGGGTGAATCAAGGCATAGTGCCAACGACTCCTCCTCGTCGGAATCAGAAGACCAAGAAGTGAGGAGGATTCGTAAGGAAACCAAGAAGAACAGAGCAAGGCAAGCAGCAACGATCGGGATTGATCGGCTGGCAACGTCCACGACCGATGCAGATGCAATCCCGAGAAGCGCCACGACATTGCGTTCGATCCCTCTGGCTGCTTGTCAATCAACAGAGTATCCCTAAGGTCAGCAATGATCCCTGAACCCTCCCCCCACAAAGCCTAGATAAGCCTTACTGACTGAGGTGAATGTGAAAGCTCTGCTCGAGCGAGTTCATAGTGCATGGGATGCTGCGGTCACGGCTGACCTGCCACAACAAACAGCGCTGCAACTGCTCTTCATATTGACCAATCTGAAGCCGACCACAACGGTCAGTGAACTCAGGGTCGATATGAAATACAGCTTGCTTGGTCAGCGATGTGAGAATGCCCATAGGCGTCAATCCGTCTGCGATAGCAGCAGTTGGAACCGCATAGCCAAACCGGTTCTGGGACTGGGGGTGAATATGTCTGAGCATTCTGTTGACAGGGTTGCCTTGGAGTGTGGGTGGCAGTCCACATGGATGACCGAGGATGTCACGACCTATGCCAGGCGTAGAGCGAGAGCAAGGCAGTCCACTGAGACGCAGGGACGTCTCAGTTTCAATCCGAGTCCTGCTCCAGCTGCCCCGCCAACGGTTCCGCCGTCGGAAGGCAGAGTGCCAGACGTGGTCCGTTCTGGTCCTTTGCCAACGACTGCTCCTAGTTCCAATCCAATCCAGGCTGTGGGTCGCAGCCCGGCTGGGGAACAAGGCAGAGTGCCGATTCAACAGCCGCCTGCCTCCCCTCATGCCGTTCCGGGTTCCAATGCAAGCCAGGCAACCGAAGGCAGCCATGCTGCAGGAAGTGAACAAGACAGAGTGCCGAGGGTTGTGGAAGGCAGAGTGCCAGTTGATGGGAATGCTCCTGCCATGGATGACGATGGTCTAGCGCCGGCAGAGGCAGAGATCAGGCCCGATCAGGAGATCGTCATGCCTCCTGCAGAAGTGACCACTGCACCTCAAACAGTTGAGTTGCCAGAGCCAGACACCTCCACGAACAGTGACTCGACAGCCGGTGCTGACGGGAATGCCGTTGTGCCCTTTGCGACACCCAAGTCGAAAGCCAAAGCAAAAGCCAAGGGCAAGTCGAAAGCCAAGGCCAAGTCCAAGGCCAGGGCGACGGCACCAAACACAGAGTCGCAGGACGAGGTCGCAGTCGAGGTCGATGATGAGGTCATGGCCGAGGCCGGGGCCGAGGTCGAGGCCGGGGCCTCGGTCGAGGCCGAGGTCGAGGGCGAGGCCGACGACAGTGCCTTCTTTGAGGAGGAGGAGGAGGAGGAGGATGCTCCGAATGAGTCGAGCAGACCTGCGAACCGGTGGAACCAGGACCTCTGTGTCATTTGCCATTCGGAGATGCACCCGGGCCAGGCAGTCTGGTTTCGTTTGCCTTTGGTTAATGAACCATTGATAGTGGTGCCTGTCCTGTTTGTACATTCCACTAATCCTCAGAACAGTACCTCTCACATGACGTGTCTTTTTCTGTTGCTTCCCTGGAATGCAGGCATTGGAAGCGCTATCGTGTGGCCACCTCTTTCACAGCGAATGTATCAATCGATACTGTGAGTCGACCGGGCGGAACAAGGCCACCGCTTGCCCTCTCAAGTGTGCGAGCTCAGCCTCTATGGCAAGGTTCTTTTGGGTCCGAGGGGGTCCACGGGAAGCAATGCCCCTGTTCCTGTCGAAGATGATGCTAATGATGTGGACGCAATCGTTCAGGAAATACAAGCTCAACTCGTTGACGACCGCACTCGTGAAGAGGAAGCTCCTGAGGTCAACGACCCCGTGGTGGACTTATTGCGTCGACAAGGTGGCTCGGTAACAAGGCAGAGTGCCACAATAACTGGCTCATGTGTATGTGTTGTCGGTGATGTGGCCTCGAGTCTTATTAATTTTGGAGGTGTGGCAATGCCATTGTCACAGACATGTTTCTGAAGGCGGAGTGCCATGGGTTGTAACATGTGTTCCATGATCATTATGTATTGACATGATTGTGTTGCCTTGTGTTGCATTATGCCATCAGGAATGTATGTCTCTTTGTAATCCCAGGCGGTCTGTCGATTTCACAAGGATACTGCAGATGCCTGTGGACAAATCCGCGCCAAAGGCAGGATCCAACCTGTCCTAGAACACCAGTTGGGAGGGACCCAACAAAGGACCACGGAAGTCTGCAATGGGGTGCATCCGTGTTTAAAAAAACATATGGCCTTTGAAGGGACACCATCCCCATACCGCCCCACAGGCCCTGCAAAATCTTAGAAGACATTTGTGACACTTGTGGCATGCCCCGGATAAATCTTATTGAATCTTATTGAATCTTATTGAATCTTATTGAATCTTATTGAATCTTATTGAATCTTATTGAATCTTATTGGTCCATCATTTTTAAAAGGGCCACGACTCCAGATCGCCCCAAAAAATCTTATTGAATCTTATTGAATCTTAGAAGACATTTGTACAATTGTGGCCTACCCCGAAAAAATCTTATTGAATCTTATTGAATCTTATTGAATCTTATTGAATCTTATTGAATCTTATTGAATCTTATTGAATCTTATTGAATCTTATCGGTTTTACAAGGGACACAGCCTCCAGCTCGCCCAAAAAATCTTATTGAATCTTAGAAGACATTTGCAGGATTGTGGACTACCCGAAAAATCTTATTGAATCTTAGTGTTCGGGCCATCACGTTTTGAAGGCACACCGACCCTGTACCAGACAATTGCACACATGTAGCATCCCCTCCCAAAAGTCTTGTTGGAGCTTATTGAATCTTGGGAGCTAGTTATACAATATCGAATCCCATTGAATCGGCACAGTCCAGCTAACCCAACCAAATCCCTACGAGTAGTAACACATCTTATGATTAAGCATAAACTAGGTGGCACTCTGCCTTGAAGTACCTTTAAACCATGGACCTCCTTAAAACCTAAAACCCTGAAGCTCTTTTAAACCCTAAACCGTTACTGTGTGTGGTAAGTTTACACATAGACCTAGGTATATGTATAACATACATACATACATATAGATATATGTATGGATTATATGCATACACTTATTATTGGGCATACTGCTTTCGAACATTAAACTACATCATCTATTAATAGCACTCTGTCTTCAAATATGTGTTAATCTAATGATCATGTGCATAAATGCTTGTGTCGTCCAGTGGAACCTATTGCATGTGGTATTGAAACGGACATGACAATCAACTTCTAGTACCTGTTCGTACTATCCAACACATATAGTTGCTTGCAGCTTGTTGGATCAAAGATATTTAAAGTTAAGCACCATGGCACCGAAACCGAAGGCCAAACCGGCAGCAGCGGGGAGGATCGGCCGGGTGAGGACTCCGAAGCGACGGCCTCGTAGAGTGCCGCCAACCGGTGTGAATGGCATTGGTGAAGAAGGCGGTGGGGCGGAAGGCAGAGTGCCAGGGCCACCCAGGGGTCCGCCGCCGCCAACACCTGTGAATCAGCCACCTTTCCCAAGACCTCCCGCCCCTGCGCGACATGAGTTTGAGATTGCCCAAGCTGTGGCAGAAGCGTTGGACATTATGGAGACCCCGATCATGATCAACTTCGAGCCGGATGTGGTTACTGTTAGGGAGGGCCGCATTGTTCTGGTCACCCTTGAGAACTTGACCCCTGAAGAGATGCAACGTCGGCAGTTGGGACGGCGAATTTGTGCCATGTGTTTCAATGCTCCAGACAACCCGCCGCCACCAATAGTGCCGCCAAGGCCGATGCTTGAAAATGGCTATCCTGGCCCTAACAATAATGCCAACAGTGGAGCTACTGAAGGCAGAGTGCCAGAAGGCAGAGTGCCGGAAGGCAGAGTGCCAGATGAGTTCGAAAGTGGAGTTCGTGGTCAAATTTTTTTTCGTTTGGAATCTCGCCCGGATGCCTGGTTGACTGGGCCAGCTCGTGCCGAAGGTGAGATTCACGCCTCAGACTCAGATGTGATTGAGGAAGGTGTTCTAGATGTTCGTCTTGGTGAGCTTGGAGGGCGGGGTCGTTTGGGTATTGATTATGGGCACATCTCAGAAGAAGACCCGGGCTGGAGTCAGCGCGGCTCAGCGGATGATGGAGCCCCCTCAGATGTGATGGAGGAAGGTGAGGAGTCCGACTCTGAGGCTTCTTCCACTAATGCTGTTTGTCAGATGGAAGACTGATTATTTTAGCTCACCAGCAAAGACTGCATAGAAGGCAGAGTGCCAGTGCAGAATCTGCCTGACAAGTGGCTGCCACCTCGGTGGTCTCGCAATCGTCGAGTGATATGGATGGACTGCTGTGTGCGGTACCAGAAAAACGAGAATCGAGTGAGGGTCTGGCAGTGCTGTATTTGATTGCTTGAGCATGAAGTCATGGTCTGCAACAACTATGCCACATGTGAATTTCAACGAGTGATTGCATCATGTCTGTCTCATCCTTGTGTTGTGATGGATCAATCGACTCACAAGTGTGTCAACTGCTGAATGTGCTGGTTCACAATTACGTTGTTAATTCGAACACCCTTGAGGTTAAGGTGTTACACTTTCTTGCGGATAGGACAGAGTGCCATGGACAATGCAATGTCGAGTGCCATGTCTGCAGCAGCAGATGACCCGACTGAAACAAGAAGAAGACTGTTAGCAGACATTCGGCGGCAGTTTGATGCAAACATCGCACTGGAGAAGAGATTCTTGGCCATTTCGAGAGGACAGGATGTTCTGCGCCTTTGCGAAGTTGACCCGTCGCTTCTGGAGTTCCATAATGAAGGTCCTTATGAAGTTCTGCCTGAGTGCAACTATGATGTGATTCTTGAAGCCAGTGGGTTTTCCTGGATGATATCAATCTGGCAACAAATGTTATCAGAAACTTTTCCCATCATGACTTCGTGGCCATGGAAGAAACAGATGAGATTCCTCATCAACTTTTGTCATTGGAAGCGGAACATAAGGCAGAGTGCCAGGTTCCACTTCCTGGAGATCTTTGCAGGGCAGGGCAACCTCAGTCGGGAGATGCTCCGTGCTGGCTGGCAGGGGCTAGCCTTGGACATCAGGTACGGCACAGATCATGATATTCTTTCTGTGAGAGGACTTCGCCTGGCTGTCAATGCTGTGTGTCAAACACACAAACACGGCCTGGTGTGGTTTGGAACTCCATGCTCTTCCTTCGTCCAACTCTGTAAATACAGTACTGGAAGGTCCATTGCCAATGACTGGATGGGAGAACCTGAGCGATCGCTGGCATGCCAAGAAGGCAATCGTTTCATGTATGTGACGCTGCTGTTGACTTTGCTCGCGGCTTTGAATGACAACCGGTTTGTGATCGAGCAGCCTTGCTCCAGCATGCTGTTCGACATTCCACTCGTCGATCGTGTCATGGGAATGATCCAGGCTATGAAGGTCAAAACCTATGGTGGTGCCTTCGGCCAGCCCATCCTGAAACCGCTTCAACTGTGGAGCAACTGTCAGCACATCAATGGTATGCGGCGCAGCTATCCTTCCCATGTCAGAGGAAGTGCTGGTTGCGTTGATCGAGATGGTGAGAAGTTCACCGGTCGTCCTGAAGATCTTCAGGTGTCAGAGGAGTACACCCCGGAGTTCGGCAAGGCTGTGGCCTTTCATATGATGAGTGATGTCCCAACATGAATTGTAGCTGAAGGCAGAGTGCCAATAAGGCAGAGTGCCATAATTCTCTAGAGTTAAATGAGCTTGCTTCATCTTTCGACATTCTGTCTTGTTGGTATTCTGCTTTCCAATGTTGGGACTGGGTTGAGCCCTGGACCCCGTCCGTTCCCTCCACGAGGTGCCGAGGAAAATCCTCGCCGCCTCGTGGAAGGATCTGAGTGATCCGAGCTGGTGCAGCTGTGCAATGAAAATGTAGAGAGCTTCAGTCACTCCGTGATCAGATGTGTTTGTCGGTATTGTCTCAGTTCGTATGCTGCTGTCGTGCAGGTGGCAATGACCTGGCTGGTGTCTCGACCTCCAGTTGCAGGCATCGGTGGCCTGTGTTAATCATTCCATGTGGTTGTCAGTTCAGTGCCATCTGCGATAGTTTCCTGTCTCAAGTTCGAGTGACATGATGTGGCTGCTGACATGTCATCGTGAGTCTTTGGGTTGATTTCTTAAGAATTCAATGTGTTGTGAACTGGGGCTTGTTACACAAGTGCAGGTGTGTGTCAGTATTTAGTAAGATTCAAGTACAGTGTTGCTTTGGAGGATTTCGGTGATGCTTCTGAAACTGTGGGTCATGCTATTGCTCCGTGATGGGCAATTGCTTAACTTGGAAAATGATGCAAAACTGCCAGCGAGAGCAGCTTGGCTCTCACAGGGCGAACTGTGGTGGCGTCTGGACTTGTTTTTCGATGAGAGCAACAGGAACGGCTCAGAACGTCGACAGTACCACAAATGGTACAACTTCTTCAGTGATCTTCTCAGGAAGACCCCCTTGGCTGCGAACTGGGGGTCACATGTGCAAAGTCAAAAAGGCAGAGTGCCAAACCCTGATGCTGTGCAGGAGGATGTGGCATCTTCCACAGCCTTGGCCCGATTCATGTTGCAAGCATCCTTCGACACAAGGACAGACGCCCACAGGGAATGGTACAAGAGCAAACTGAAGGATGCTATGGTACGGGTGTGTGAAACTATCAGTGATGAGCCTCTGGTCATGCAGTTGGATGAAGGCAGAGTGTCATGGTTTCTTCAATCAGCTGGGTTGGTGTCAGGCTTTGCCGCTTGGATGATGAAGTCGCTGGCAGGCAACACGTCCCGATCTTTGCGGCAGCTTTGGGAATCTATGTTCAATGCAAGGACGCTGTCTTCATCTCTCCGAGATGAATCTGAAGGCAGAGTGCCACGAGATTGGGAGGAGGTTGAAACTAGCATCTACGACATCATCGCCTTTGCAACCATGGCAAAAAAACACAGAGCGCTTCAACCGTCGGGGCAGGCTCATGGATTTGCCAAGACAGTCGTGAATGCCTTCATGCACATACATGAGTGTCTGTCCGAGACATTGTCAGCCGGCCTCCAGGTGTATGTCATTGGGCACTACTTGAGTGTACATGATGCTGGTTTGCCTGTGACGTCTCGCAGGGCACTTCTGGGCAAGCGTGTTCCATTGAAAAAGACTGTGGACATCAAAAGCATCTGGAAGTTGCTAGAGGGCGCTGCAAAAAGTGGGACCTCTTTGCGACAAGCCCTCATTCTCAAGAACCAGGACGAACGCAGCGACCTGCATGGTTCCTTGGTGATTTGTTATGGAGTAGAATGTTGTTTTGTTAACCAGTTGTTTAAGATTAGTGAATTCTTTGTCACACATTCATTTGATGCCACGTACCCGCGCCACAGTCGAACTAAATTCGACTACCGCTCTTGCCATGGCCGACCCGACTTTCGGCTCTTGCGCCAAGCTGTTGGCCAAGTCCAGCAGAAGGTAATGTCGGGGGCAGAAGTATCCGCTGCGAACTCTGGGATGGCACCACGACGACCACGACGTCCTGCTTCTTTGCGATCAGAGGGCGACATAAGCATAGCGCGGGCAAATGCTTGCAGCTGCTAGTGGTCGTTGAGAGCCTTCGCCTGATATCCCCATGGCAGAGCGGGGTGACCCCATATCTCGGCCGAATGGGGGTGGCCTAAGTCTCCGGTCCGCATGACTGTCAGAGCACGTTCGTCTTTGCAAAGACGCCGGGGAGGCCGTTACCGAAAGGGATGCTTAAGTCAGGTTGTGCATTTAATATTTATGAAAGGCAGAGTGCCAGTAAAACTTCTAAGGGTTCAGGGTTTAGTGGTTTGCTGCGCTTGCTGTTGATCAGAAAAGCCTTGTCGATTCGCTTGCCGGCATGTGGAGGCATGTGTGTGGCCGCTACCCAGGACTCGCTGTGTCTCGCACAGGGCTCTGAGGGAAGAACGTAGTGCAGGGCAACTTATAGTCGCACACCATTAGCCGGGGTCACTTCCCTGAGGGTTCGCTAGTGCAGGGCAGCTTGTAGTTCACACCGTTATCCGGGTGTGGCGGGCCGCTGTTTGGGATTTTCGGGCTCTTGAGGCCAACGGGGATCTGCTGACCAGATCCCTATGACAGCAGGACACATGGGCTAACGTGCCTGCTGGGAGCCCCCCATTTATGTCTCTGCACGCTCTGGCTAGCCAGTAGTCAGTGCGAGATGATGACCCACTCGGTGGCAGCAGGGGAGGCTCTTGACCTGTTGATCGACCGAGTGCGCAACATGGAAGGCCGAATCGAGTGAGTAGTCATTAAGTGTCAGGTTGTGATCAAATTTATGAAAGGCAGAGTGCCAAAGGCAGAGTTCCAGTAAAACTTCTAAGGGTTTTTTAGTAGGGTTTAGTGGTTTGCTGTGCTTGCTTTTGATCATAAACGTCCTTGTCGATTCGCTTGCCCGACCTAAACCTGAGCAGCGGGCTGGCCGAGGGGGCCCTAGAGACCTGCCAGGTTCCATCTTGTTTGCCGTGTTGGGGGCAGCGATCCATCCGGAGCTGAAAGCTTGGCCACTGACGCCTGCGTGGCCTCGTGGCGGCCACCCTTGGGGCCAACTCCCCTACAGCCCGAGGGGTATGACAGCAGGGCGATGCGCTAATGCGCCTGCTGGGGGTGGCTTAAATGGGGGGCGTGTGTGTCCTTCCCCCCCCGGTGAGATCCTAAAAGGGAGGCCGCTTGAGTTGTGTTGTAAAGAGAAGGGTGAGATAGTGCCTTCTTCAGTTCTTGCCTGTGCTCACTTTTGCGCGCAAGTGGCCCTGGGATCAGGTCTATCGTTGATCGTTTGGCATGGCCTGTAACTGTAGTGGCAGCATAGCATCCTGCTGTAAGTTACCACTACCCCAGCCGCCATCTGTGCCTTGAGCCTGCTACTCACGGTGGTGATGTTAGCCTGTGCCTGGTTTGTTTCTATCGGCGCGTTGCGGGCGATGTTTACGCCGAAGCAAACCAAGTCTCCGGGATCCGTTACATCGCAGGTGTGCCAAATGGCCTGCTGAGCAACAGCTGCGACGGGATCCGGCACAGCGCTGTCATCTTAATTCATTCCCTGTGAGCATGGCGACCCACCTTGGCCGAGTGGGGTGGATTTCAGCAAATGGGGGAGGCCGCTAACCCATGATTAGGCTAGATCTCTTTCTGCTGAGCACATGCTTTCTGTTCTCTTGGATCGACGACAGAGGCAGAGTGCCGAGGCAGAGTGCCAGTCGAACCTCTTCGGTGTTGCCTTACCTAAGGAGTAAACCCCTGCCCCACCAGGGTTGCTCCCCACACCATTGGCCATGGGTGAGGCGTTCGGTTTGCCTGTGTCACAGCCTTGAGGCCAACCTATCCCAGGGGCAGGGGGTAGATGACAGCCGGGCACATGGGCTAATGCGCCGGCTGGGGCTGTGACCTGGTGACATCGAAGCAGTCATGCAAGTCACCGGAAGCAATACCGGACAAAGAAGGGAGGCCGTTCTTGGGACATGGCTGTGTTGTTGAGCTGGTGTGTTCCTCCGTCTCATTCATAGTAGAATGTTGTTTTGTTAGCCAGTTGTTTAAGATTCTAGTGAATTCTTTGTCACACCAACCTTACCAACAAGTCGCGGTGTGTCCAGTTTTGATTCACCAGCCGCGCTTGCATGCCGATGGCCGGGCATGGGGTCGGTCTGGCGGACCGCGGAAGAAGGAACCGATCGAGGACTTGGGGCCAACCACCAGAGCGGACACCTGGTGATGACAGCCAGTCACACATATGCCAACGTGCTGGCTGGGTCCGAGCTCGGCACCCGAGTGTCCACCTCAGCAACATGGGAGGCCAAATATCGAGCAGACGTACAGTAATTAGAGTGTCAGTCGAACCTCCTCAAGGTTGCCTTACCTAGCTGGATTTTCTGCGACCTCGGATCGTGTTGTCCGGGCCAGACTTCCAGGTTCCGAACAAAGAAGGTAGGCCGTCCGTTCTTGGGACATGGTTGTCTTATTGAGCAGAGAACCTTGCTCGGCTTGCTGTTCGGTTGTGTTTGTCACGAGTGCCAACATGTTCAGAATGGGGTTTGGTGTATGTTGCTCTACCAAGCGGCAGCTGCATGCCCGCCAATTTTGGCAGCTACCGACACACTGTTGGCCGGGTGTGGAGCGAGGGCAAGGGCACTTGGGTCCCGCAGTCTAGGGGGGGGTTGGGGCCAACGGCCAGCGGGCATCTGGCTATGACATCTGGACACATGCGCTAACGTGCCAGGTGGCCCCTCCCGAAAATGACGTAGCCTCGGTGACCCAATCTCTTCCATGGGAGGCCGAAGAATGGTGTTGCTTGCGCATAGTGTTGAAGTCCAAGTTGTACTTTTGTATCTCAACGATTGCAGCGAACGAATCGATCGCTCTTTGACTTGCCAGCTCAGGTGTGCCTGAGTCCAGCTGTGACGAGTTGCAGCTTCGAATCAATCGGTTGTACCAGGAGAGAGCTATCACTGCTATGCAGCACTGTCGACAAATCAACTTCATCGCCGATGGGTCTACTCACAGCACCAGCGATTGTCTTGTGCCAGTGGCTTGGGCGAATGAGATTTCTGCTGCAGTGTTTGCACCCATGCAAGTGATGAAGACTGGACAAGTTTCTCCACAAGACCGGTTTGACGACGACCTGCTTCTTCACATATCAAAGCGAAAGAAGCTGGAAAGGATTGCTGCATTCAGGCAGCTCCAAGCGATCAGTCACCAAATCTGGATTTTGCACAGAGGGCGAATGGATTTGGGCTCTTTCAAGATCGCCCCCTCTCTTGGGCAGAAGCCTGTGAAAAGATATGAAAGCAGGGTGGTTTTCCAAGTTGGAAAAGAAGACAATGACATTGACCGCTGTTTTCAGTGGTTGAGGGACAATCCGGATCCGGCTGAAGGCAGAGTGCCAGAAGGCAGAGTGCCAGAAGGCAGAGTGCCACCAGCTTTCCTCATGTCTCCTTTCTGAAGACAATGTCTGAGGATGGAGAGATCACAAATGTGCTCCCCGTCTTGCCAGAGTCAGAGAAGTGGTGGCTGAACATTCCAATGCTGGTCTTGGGCCTTGACCAGGGCAGCATCGGACTTGCTGGCATGGCCTATGCTATGCGTGAAAACATGATTCATGTGAAATGTGACAAGATTCACAGGGCCATTCGAGATTTCAAAAACAGCATGTCGAGATGCCTCAAAGGACTATTCCTGAAAGCACAACTTCACTCCTCTTACATCTTTGCCCTGAATTATAAACCCTTTGGAAGTGGTGGTTTCTACCAGCAGAAGAAGGAAATGCTGGCGAGTTTTGTTTCCTGCACATCACCGAGCAGACGCTTGTTGTGGGACGCTTTTCGAGATAAGATTGCCTATGACTTAGACAGGCAGCTATCCGGTGACGAGCATGAGATTGAACATATGCTTGCAAATGTCGAATCCTTCATGAAGAAGGGCAGCTTGGTGAAATCCTCCAGATGGCTCAGCTGGAACCAGCTATGTTGTGAGCAACTTCATGAGTTTCATGTCCTCAAAATGCGGCTGGCTGATCATTTCGGTGAAGATCAATCTTTCAGCCCTTGCTCAAGGGAAAGACTCAGCCTGTATTCCAACTCGGCGAATACACAATCGGGCAAGGAGCTCTTCGAAGGCAGAGTGCCAGAGTCCGAAGGCAGAGTGCCGGACTCTGACAATGGTGAGAGGCAGGAAGATGCACTGGGTGATTTGCAAAATCTGTCACAGGCTGGTCGTGCCACTGATCCACGGAAAGAACTCAGCTTGTTGAAAGCCAGCATGGGGGGCTTCAAGTTGGCATACTATCTCATGACAGAAGACCTTTTCGATCACTCCAAGATATTGTACAAAGTGACCGAACCGTTGTGGACATGGTATGGGAAACAAGTAAAAACGTTAAATCGCCGCAGGATGGTCGAGGTTATGCCGAGTTGATGACAGTGAATGATGCCTGGAAAGCAGACAAACATTTGTTGCAGATTGTCTCCAACCTGCAGAAGACCGAGTTGTGGAAGGAGCATCTGGATACTGATTTACACGAGCCCGCAGAAAAAATCATGATGTTGAGCTTGCATTTGCTGATGAACAGGGTCTGGACTTGCAGTCTTTTTTCACTTCCACCAGATGCCTATGCGGGATTGCTGTCACCTGATGCAGAAATTCGGACGATCACGGCTTTGAAGGCAAAGGGCCATCACACATCACTCTTGAGGTTGGAGTCGACATTGGCACGGTCCACTCCAAGTGTTCATGCCCGGCAACTCTTCACAGACCTGCAAGTTGGAATCAGCCATCCTTCGAGACTTTTTCTGGACACATTGGAGGCACAGGGATATGAAGTGGCGCCTCCGGGGTCAGAAGACATTGTCGTGGATGATGTTGACACAGAGCAGGACGGGGAGATGGAGGATTTTGTGCCTGAAGAAGCAGATGACGGTGCCGGAGTTGGTGACATTTTGTTAGACGGGCAAGAGGGCAGAGTGCCAGCTCAAAGGACTGTAACAATATCGGTACCAGCATGCCCTGCAACCCACCTGCTGAGTGTTCTGGTGCAGACGCTGCCAGACAACAAGATTGGGGAAGATGTGCACAACAAGATTCGTAATGATTCTTTGTTGAACAAAACCCGCAAGCAAACATACTCCACGATTCAAACTGTGATCGAGAATTCAAACGTCTTTGAAAGCCGTTCAATCAGGCATCCGGCAAAAGTCAAACGGGAATATTTTGAAAGGGAGTTTTGCAATGTGGACAGGAAGCGCCAAAAGTTGTGCTTCAGAGGATGTGTCCACAAGCTGCCGTCACAGTATACCGAGATTGTCGGCGACAAGACATGGAACACCCTGTCAGAAGAGACACTCGAACGAGCATCAGCTGAGTGGTCATGGCTAATTCACTACAATGATGCAAGACTGGCATCTCAGCATGTTCCCTTGCGTGCTGGGAAGTTTAGCAGCCTTGCAGCCCCTTTGAAGATCTTGAACCATGTCTTGGATTTGACATGCTATCTCTCTCTTAGGGCAAAAACCTGGGCTGCTCTCATGTGGCCAGTGGTCCAGCATGAGGACCAGTCGACAGGAGAGATATATTTTGTTTTGAAGGCAGAGTGCCCGGATGGTTCCAGCGTCAAGGCCTGCTGGATTCATTTGTATGAGCCCCAGTATTGGGAAGTCATCGAAACAGAGGCAGTCTTCTGGAATGGCTTCATTTGCCTCCGTCGTTGTGCTACAAGCTCAGTGTCACTTCTATCCTATATGTTGCAGCATCCCAAGTGACATGTTTTCATTTAGGATTCTGTCAACTGTCGACCCATACAGTAAATAGTACAATAAACTTATATAAGTTTTGCTGTGCTTGTTTTTGCTGACTCGACTGAGGGAAATGTCACAAGCATGTCGGACTCTCGCAGACTGCCAGAATCTCGCCGAGCATGTGATCTCCCAGACTGGAAACGTAGACGAAAAAAAGCGAAAGGAGCTGCAACGAATGCGCCGTCCAAAGCTCATGAGCCTGATCGCTTCTCATCACCTTCCGGAAGATGAGGATTTCATGCGCAAAATTGAGGCTATGTATTCGACAGCCAAAGATTCAACAGAGGATGAGGATGAGGATGACATTATCATGGGGGACTTTGTTGATGAGCTGGTTCTTGACGACCTGCTTGCTGAGGACAAACAGGAATTTAAAATGGTCTCAGACGCAGTCAGAAAACGCAGAATCAAAAGGGTGCATCAAACCTGGCAGGCCATCAAGACGCAGCAAGCAAAGGCCAAGGCAAAGGGCAAGGCCAAAGCAAAGACCAAAGCAAAGGCCAAGCCACAGGCCAAACGGAAAGCCAAGAGAAAGATTTGTCGCCCACGTATGTTGCCCAGGAAGCAACCCGCGCCTCCTGATGAAAGTGGTCAAGAGGGAGCAGAAGGCAGAGTGCCAGCACCTCCTGCTGAGGTGCCGGTGGAGCCGGAGCCTGATAATCACGTGGAGGCCGCGGAAGGCAGAGTGCCAGCCCCTCCTGCTGAGATGCCGGAGGTGCCTGCTGCAATCCCTGTCCCAGAGCCTGATGATCACGTGGAGCCCGAGGAAGGCAGAGTGCCAGCCCCTCCTGCTGAGATGCCGGAGGTGCCTGCTGCAATCCCTGTCCCAGAGCCTGATGATCACGTGGAGCCCGAGGAAGGCAGAGTGCCAGCCCCTCCTGCTGAGATGCCGGAGGTGCCTGCAGTGCCTATCCCAGCACTCGAGCCACGGGAGGTTGCAGTCCGTGGCCCCCAACATCAGCGGCGGCCGAACCGTGTTGACTACCAAGGGGTATGGACACCTGTTCAATGCCCGGAGTGTCCCAAGATCGCTGGTGAGATGAAGTACGACCCGAATCCTGGTGGCACTGACAAAGCAAAATGGTTTCTCCGAGTTCGTGTGACAGACGGCGGTCTCTTGGAAAGATTCGGAACATTTGTTATAGCTTCGATGTGGTTGCCTGATCTGCTGTGTGTTGTGTCACATTACATGAACCCATGTGTGTCTGGCATTGAAGGCGAGTGGAGCCACCTCGTACCCTATCACTGGGGACGTGTGGCTTCCAAGATGACAGAAGCGCAGGCCAGACAACACGTCATTGACCATAGGCCCTGTTGTGGCCCGACCAGGAGGCCTGGCAACAACTAGAGGATTCATCCTGCGCTGCAAAGAAAAGTTGTGTGTCTGTCTGTGTGCTTGCATTGATGGCAGCGGGTCCTGCTAGATTGGAATGCGTCCGAGAGACTGTGTGTTTCTGCTTGGGGAAGACGGATTGCGAAAGCATGTTCGCATTTTCACACATGTGGAATTTGTCACGTGCAAGCACATGGACAATCATTTCGAGTGCCACAACCCGGAAGCCGCACAAACTAGCACATGTGGTTTGAAGCCGTGCGTGCTTGTGACTGAACAGTAGCCGTCCAGAGCAATGCATTTCGCCCCGATCGAACGAGGAGAGTGTTTCTTCAGAGGCGAGCTCTCCCCAATCTTGATCAAAACCGCTTGCGAAAAATTGGCCAAAGCGCCTGACCAGTGGAAACCAGCTGAGAGATGGAATGAAGTTTATGACGACGTGCCTTGGGAAATCATGGTTCGCTACCTGCGTTACTGGCCACGTATTGGCTCCCGCATTACAGGAGGCCTCAGGCTTCTTCGACGGTACCAAGGCCCCTTCCCGAAGTGTTATCAGGTGGGTGAAGGAGAAGAACCGCTGGAGTTGCCGCGCGTTTCTCTCGTTTGTGATTTTGTTTATGTTTGGAACGACGAAGATGAACAACAACGGCAGTTTGTCCTTCAGATGAAACACCTCTCACTTGTTGCCATCCGTCTCGGTGGTCCGGGGGAACTTCCTGACCTTGATGCTGGAGCAATACCTTTGACCGACCAGCTTTGTGCAAAGTTGGGGTGGCAATAATTAATGGATCTTGAGGCGGGAAGGCAGAGTGCCAGCAGCTGGGAAGGCAGAGTGCCAGACGTTGTCGCGTCACCCAGCTGTACCCTGCTTCGCCTGCACGTGATTCGCTTGACAGTGTGGTCAACGCAGAAAAGCGCAACATCCAGCAGTTCGTAGCCACTTCACGCGATTTGTGCATCCCTAATACTATCAAACCCTAAAACTATGGCACTCTGCCTTCTAGCCCCAAACCCTAAATACTAAAGACCCTGAAACTCTAACCCTAACCCTTTCATTACCCTCAAACCCTAACACTATGGCACTCTGCCTTCTAACCCCAAACCCTAAATATACTAAAGACCCTGAAACGCTAACCCTAACCCTTTCATTACCCTCAAACCCCTAATACTATGGCACTCTGCCTTCTAACCCCAAACCCTAAATATACTAAAGACCCTGAAACTCTAACCCTAACCCTTTCATTACCCTCAAACCCTAACACTATGGCACTCTGCCTGCTAACCCCAACCCCTAAATACTAAAGACCCTGAAACTCTAACCCTAACCCTTTCATTACCCTCAAACCCCTAATACTATGGCACTCTGCCTTCTAACCCCAAACCCTAAATATACTAAAGACCCTGAAACTCTAACCCTCACCCTTTCATTACCCTCAAACCCCTAATACTATGGCACTCTGCCTTCTAACCCCAAACCCTAAATACTAAAGACCCTGAAACTCTAACCCTAACCCTTTCATTACCCTCAAACCCCTAATACTATGGCACTCTGCCTTCTAACCCCAAACCCTAAATATAATAAAGACCCTGAAACTCTAACCCCAACCCTTTCATTACCCTCAAACCCCTAATACTATGGCACTCTGCCTTCTAACCCCAAACCCTAAATATAATAAAGACCCTGAAACTCTAACCATAACCCTTTCATTACCCTCAAACCCCTAATACTATGGCACTCTGCCTTCTAACCCCAAACCCTAAAGACCCTGAAACTGTAAACCCTGTGCCAGGTCTTCTTCATCCTCGTCTTCTCGGAAAAAAACATTAAAAAATGTAGTTTTTTTTTGTGTGTGTTTTAAAGTTTTTAAAAATTTTTAAAAGTTGTTTAAAGTCTTTAAAAGTCTTTCAAATTCTTTTTAAAGTTTGTAAAAGCTTTTAAAAGCGTTTAAAAGTCTTTTAAAGTCTTTTTAAAGCTTTTAAATGTATTTTAATGTTTTTAAAAATCTTTTAAATATTTTAAAAGCCTTTTAAAGTTTTGAAAAGTCTTTTAAAGTTTGCAAAAGTCTTCTAAAAGTTTCTAAAAGTCTTTTAAAGTCTTCTAAAACTTTTTAGAATGTTTTTTCTTGCATTTGAAAGTTTTTAAAAGTCTGTAAACGTCTTTAGAAGCCAACTCTGTCGAAAAAGCCCTGTGGATCTAAACCTTGTGGTTCTGGTTCGGTGCAAAAGGGCAATGATTAAAGCCGAAACACTAAAACCCCTGGATGCTTGATTTAAATCAAACCGATGTGTCACGATGCAGATTGATCGACCCGGTTTCTGATAGCAAGAACATATCTCAGGTTTTTGCAACAATCGGTAGGAGAATCGCTATTCTGAATTCCGGTTTAAGGGACGGCCACAGACCTGTGCCTCGAGCTTCTGAGTTTCTGATGCGAATGTTCCGATCCCAGCTGTGGAACTAGCCGCAGCTGGGCTATTTGAAATCCTCGGGGTTTGAGTCTACAAATCGTCACGTGCTGTGTAGCTCAGCACGGCTTCTTCTGGAAGGGGCTGCAAGATTCCATAGACCCGGGAATCACGCGTGGGTTCCAACTGTCAAGTCGTGCGGAACGGCATGAAAAGAGATGCCGATGTATGTTGCAAGATCATGAAGAGCAGCGAATGCTTTAGTTTGAAACTCCCCCCCGCAGGTGAGGACTGTGATGGACCAGGTCTTCAAGAATGGTTGGAAAAGATGGGAGATTATGTGTCTCAGCTGGGATAAATATCTTTTTACCCAACTGATCAGCAGTTCTTCAGAATTATGTTCCGGTACCGAGGGCGACAGCGCCCACAGTATTATGGAGTCAGCAAAGACGATGTATGAAGATGCTTGGTTTTCACTGGACATACTAGTTTCATCTTGAAACTTGTTGTTGCGATTCCTGCTTCCAAGGAGAGCAAAGGCAAATGCTCCCGCATGACGAAGGAGCTGGCCAAATTTTCCGGGAAGAACTCCTCCAGAGATTTCTTCAAGACGGTGAATATGCCGCTGGATTCTTCGCTTATAAAATAGGATCGGGGCTTATCGGTTTAAATCTTGGGATTTCAGAATTCATATCTAGACTGCTGCTCTTTGAGAAATTATGGAGGTAATTGGGATGATCTCGCGATAGATTTCAGGGCCTAGATGCTCAGAGCAATCATTTTCAAGATGATGCCCAAATTCTTCTGTCAATATGAAAGGAGCCCACGCTTGTCAAAGTTCCGGTTCTTCCTCAAGGTGTCAATACAACGAGTACTTACGAGATGATGGATATTCCGCTGCTTTACCCGCACGAAGTGTTGCATTATGTCCACTCGGTCGTTGGCCTGACTGTCGACAAGAACGTTGTTCGTCGTTATTGGCAGTTCGCTGCAGCCAAAGGACTTGGTTGGGCTACAAAGCAAACAAATTGGCAAGCAATTCCGATTGGGTTATACGCTGACGAGACAAAGTATGGCCTCCATGAATCACAAGAGAAGGTGCTCGGCATATTTCTGAATTTGGTTTTGTTCAGACCTCGAAGCATACGTTTGAGCAGGTTTCTGATCTGTGCATTCCGTACGACAAAGTTGATGCTGCCCGGCAACAGAACACTTCTTCCAATTTTTGATCGTATTGTTTGGTCTCTGGGTTGGGCCAGCAGGGGTGTCTTCCCTGATCGGGGGATGCATGGAGAGCCTTTGGCGCCAGAGCAAGCGCAGAATGCGGGCAAGCAGTTGGGAGGTGAATTTTTCGTGACGGAGCTAAGAGGGGATCTGGCGTGGCACAAACTGATTTGGGGATTTCCTGATGGTTGGAAGTCCACACGAGTTTGTTTCTTTTGCAATGCTACACAGACCGGTCGCAATCAGCAGATGCTTTACACCAGCACGGGAGAACAAGCGCCGTGGAGAGCGACTATCTACCGAGATGTTCTGACTTGGATGATTGACAAGGTGCCTTTGGACAGCTTGTGTGACTCGATCGTCTTGGTTAAGAGTCTTAGAGTCAAGGAATATCATAAGACTTTTTTCTGAGGTCCGTTGATACTTCTTCCGAACTTCGACATTGACGTCATCCGTATGTGCTCGATGCACAACCTCAACCTGGGGTTGGTGTTCATCGCCAACGGTTCAAGCTTGTGCTTGGGCTTTAACTTCGGCATTCCTGTATTCCGGGTCTGATCTTTTCTGAAATTCAGATTGATTACGGGCTCTCAAAACATATTTCCGAGGTACACGTTAGCAAAAGCCGGCTGGTATGGGGATCCAAATCGCATTGGTGATCCTGCTGAAAATCTCGAAAAGCTTTTCATGACAGCCTATGCCGACTTCAAGGCATGGTTGAAGGAAGTCAAAGTGTACTCTTCCCAGCGAAGGTTCAAATACGGGCTGGTGCCTTGTATTTAACATCGAGCCTAGTGACATGGGTTAAGGGGTCATATTGTCGGGTGATATTTTTGGTTCGCTTTTGCGCTTGGGAACGGAGCTTAGGTTATGAAGAAGAAAGATGGGGGCTTACGAGCGCCCTCCATGAACTGCAAGGCATGGAATGGCCGGATCGTGCTGGAGTATTTGGCTTCGGTTTCACGATTGGCGGTGTTGCAACAGGAAGCTCCCGGGCCCAGTCGCACCTTTGGCAAGTGGCTGGTTGGGCAGGTGCGTGCAAGGGCAGCAACTTTTCCAACGGATCCAAAAATTCCAAAGCAAGCGGTTGCCATGAGTTTTGCCCAAACTCAGTACTTTCGTTTTGTGCTGTCACGTTTGTGCTATCAACTGATGATGATACCGATTTTTTGAAGCCTTTTACCTTTTGGGTTTTAACTAAGGACTGGACTGGCCAGATTTTTCGGTCTCTCCGAGCGATTGCCACGACTCCTGGAAGCAGAAGAAGCGAATCAACTTTATCATGAGGGCATGCTTTTCATCAACACGGCCATGGAGCTCGCCCAGATTTCGGTGAGGTCGGGGTTTCAAGCTTTCCGTTTTCTATGAATCAAATAAGGATTTTGATTAAGCTTGGATTTCGGTTTCCCATTACGAAGGCAGATGGAACTCACTTGGAATATTACACCAAAGACGCATTACTTTGAGCACCAGCTGTTGGAGACAAAGCGAACTGGTATCTTGGCACGTGTTTAGTGGGATAATGTCTACAAGCGATTGGACTTCGGGATTTTTTTGGCACAGCGGCTAAGATATGAATATGAGGTTCCATCACTGCTTCACTGATGAAGATGCAATGCGGTGGACGAAGCTGTTAGCTCGCAAGGCCAACCCGGCCACGTTTGAGCGATCGGTTCTGAAGAAATCGATTTCCAGACTGCGGCGCTGAAAAATCATCGCCGACTGCTTTTCGCAAAGCGCAGTGCGAGAACGCGTGCCAATCGCGATGCCGGCAAAGGCTAGCAACAACAAGATTTCGGCGGACCGAGCTGGAAAAGACTTGCTTCTTACTGCTGTGCAAAAGCTGTAAACTCCCAAGGCCCCGGATTAGCGTGAGCTGAACATGAGTCCTTCTATTTGGCGTCCTCAAACCCAAGTCCCTCAAAACAGCGCCCCCAAGAATACCAGGGTATACACATACATCTCGAGTGCACCTTTCTGTGTTGTTCCTGATGCTGGCTTCAGTTCCATTATTAAATGGCGTGGCCGAATATTCAATGTAAACTGTTCTTGGAGTCGGGTCGGTTGGGCTGGAGAAGTGGTCGATTAACCACACATCCTACATTAATACCTCAATGATTGGCCAGTACAAGGAGCAAGCCTGACCCTGAACTTTTGGTCGCTGTGTAGTCAGCCGTTGGAAGGGTTTGTAAGCAGCTGCATTTCAGTTCCAAACCGTTTTAGAGCCCCACATACATCCCAACATCGTTCATTAAGGCCTTAGGGTACCTGCTGAAGCCCCGAGACGTACGGCCGTGTCCTGAAGCCATAAGCCTTATAAACCATACAACATGAGCCCTAAACCCTTTAATTAATCATAAGGACCCTCAGGGGGTATTCAGGGGCCTTGATACCTATCCTAAGGCTTGTTTTTGAAGTGTAGTCCCCTGCCCCCCTCCCCCCTACCCCCCTCAGGGTCAGTATGACTAAAGCCTAAACCCGAAACCCTTTCAGCCCTAAGGCCTGAAGCCTAAACCCTATAAGCCCTAAACCCTAAAACCTAAACCCTAAACCATATAAGCCCTAGAGCCTAAACCCTAAACCCTAAACAAACGGGCAGTATTGAAGCCACGAGGCCGCTATTTTTGCAGAGACGCACGCTGAGGCGGAGTCGGCTTATGTCTGTTCGTTTTGCGAGGCTACGATTATGAGGGTTTAGGGAGTAGGGCGTTTAGGGGTGTAGGGGTTTAGGGTTTAGGGACAAGGATTTTAGGGTTTAGCGGTTAGGGAACTTAAATTTAGGTTTGGGGGTTTAGGGATTAGGGAGTTTAGGGCTTTGGGGTTTCGGGCCAGGGATTAAGGAGTTTAGGGTTTTAGGGTTTAAGGAGGGTGCCGGGATTAGGGATTAGGGAGTTTAGATTGTTAGGGTTTAGGGGTATGAGAGTTCAAGGTTTTGGGGTTTAGGGATGCCGGCTTAGGGAGTGTAGGGTTTAGGGTTTTGGGATAAGAGAGTTTAAGGTTTTAGGGTCTGGGTACTAGGGAATTTAGGTTTAGGGTTTTAGGGTTTAGGGTTTTGCATCCTATAATATAGGGGGTGAGAGGGGTCACTGGCTGCCGGGTCTTTGATGATTCTTACGGAAGCTCAATTGGTGTTGGGATTTAGGTTTTGCATTTAAATTCCACCCGAAAGCTGCCCACCGGTTTTGTGGTTTTGCTGGATGTTGGAGCCGCAGGGCCGGGGATGTCGACATTGCAGAGTCCACGTTTCAAACATTGCTCTTGAGAGGTTGCTGCATCCCGATTCGTTTGATGCTCAAGGCCCCATGCCGTTTGTACTTCAGGCTAAGAACCCGGAATCTCCCTTGGCAGTAGCAACACCTCCGCGAGGTGACATCAAGCTTCCATTTACCTGCGCTAGTCCTCGAGGTGACTCTTTGTGCAAAGGGGCGGTTGCCGGGTCAGACATGATATACGCGTTTGATGAGAGGATGTGCGTGTTGTTCCGAAGGGTAAAACCGTGCCAACTGTATTCAAGCTTCAGACATTGCGGCAGTAGAACAACCGACAAGCCAAGGCCCTATGTAAACCCAGAGCCCGCAACCCCAAAAGCTTAGGACCTAAACGCAACGACTAAACCCTAAAACCCAAACCCTAGCCCTAAACCCCAAACCCGAAAAAGTGCAAGTTAAAACAAAAAACAAACTAAGCCCTATAAGGCCTAAGCCCAACAGCTGTTGCAGGATGTCGAGGATGGCATCATGGACCCCAAGGCCAGGTAAACAACGTTCACCGTAAAATCGGTGTGCTTAGTATAGAGGGTCGGAAGTATGATCACAATAACTGTGCATAGTATTTATTGGGGTTCCTTGCTTAGCCTTATAATCTAGCAAAAAAATCCCCAAAGCCTTGTTCTAGTTAGAAAGGCCCGTCAATTGGGTCTTCATACTTATTCGAGATGGTGGGAGGCCTGTTCAGGGTTTCAGAATTTCGATGTTGGTGCTTCGTTTGCAGGTTTCAGGATGTCAGTGCGACGAAACAATTTCGAAATCTTTAAAAACCCCTAAACCTTAAACACGTGACCCCCCCCCCGAACCCCAAATCCTGAACCCTAGCTCCCAAAACCTCCAAACCCTAAATTCTGAACCCTAAGTCCCAAAACCTTTAAACCCTAAATCCTGAACCCTAACTCCCAAAACCTCAACTCTGAAGCGAGTCCAAGTGCCGCACACCAGGAGCGGCAGGAAGTCTTGGCCTCTTTGGGCTTCCGATGCCTACAGTTTGACTACACGCAGCCTCCATTGAGTCGGACCCTTAGGATTACCCAGAAACTCCAACATCCCTTAATTCAGGAATGCCTAGACCTAGGGTTCCTTCCGCAGTTTTGTTTTAACAGGGTTTATGGGACTCCAAAATTTGTCTGATTAAGGGATGTCCCTTAATCATATTAGGGGTCGTACGTAATTTTTTCAGGGATCTTGGAATGACCTGAAGGATTCGGACCCTAAGGATGACCTTAGGGTTCAGGGTTTAGGGCCTTAGACTAAGGGCCTAGGGTTGTTAAGGGTATGGATGACCTCAAAGTTTAGGGTCTTAAAGAACTAAACTGCCCAAATACTGTTGTTGGTTGTAATGGTAGGTTGTTTGCTCGTTTCTTTCTTTGAACAGGGAGGGGCTGGAAAACAAGTAGATTGTCGGAAGGGAGGTTTAGGGTTTAGGGTTTAGGGTTTAGGGTTTAGGGTTTAGGGTTTAGGGTTTAGGGGGGAGTTCAAGGCAGGCTCCTTTTTTGATCTTCAAAACCAAGGAGGGTCCCCACACGCACTGAGGCTTTCATTAGCAAACTGCCTCATAGGCAAAGGGTGCGGAGTTTCATTGGGTTTCGGATTTGCACTCCCCAAACCCTAATTCCTAAACCCGAGCCCCAAACCTTAAACCCTAAGCCCTATAAACCCTAAACCCCAAGCCCTGTGCTGTCAGAGTTTCGAGCTGGGGCCGGGATTCGGGGTTTGCTGCTGCTTCGCGCTGTAGAGTTGGTGGCTCTCGGGCCCGTTTCAGGCATGGGAGGGTTTAAGGCTTAGGCCCTACACTACTTGGGATTTAGGGTTGAGAGGGGCCCAGAAGACCTGAAGTACGGGGTTCGGGGGTTTAGGACTTAGGGTTGAGAGGGGCCCTGAATGTGTCCTGGGATCGCGCTCACAAGGGTCCTCCTACCAAGAATACTTCTGTTTGTGTGATTCTTTGGATGCGTGTAGATGTCATGAAGTTTTACTGTTACTACCCTATTCAGACAGCATCGTAGCTTAGGAATCCAGCGAAGGGGACCGCTATTGTGAAGTTTAAGGATTTAGTGGGAACGTGGCCATCCTAAACCTTGAAACCAAACCCTAAAACCTGAACCCTAAACCCTAAAACCCTAAACCCTGAACTCTAAACCCACCCCCGCCGTAAAAGAAACAGTAATGCAAGGGCCTATGGTGATTAGAATAGGGTTCTGGGGCCCATTATACTATAGTTCTATCAAGATACCCCGACAATAGTACAGAAATCCATTCAGGCCCCGAATTTAGAGCCTTACCATAAATCCCTTATCGACCCCTTTAAGGACCCCTGTAAAGGGAACCCTCCATCACCTTTAAACGCCCCTACATTTAAGTCCTACTGAGGCGAGCGGCACGAGCCATGCGGAGGACGTTTGCCCCGAGCGAGGGTTCGGCTTTGGGAAGTTGTTACCTCCAGCCCCCAAGGCTCCATGAACCCTTATAGTACATACTTAGGTCTTAAAGGGTACCTGTATATACTGCAAGGTTTGGGCGTAGAATATACTACGGTTCTACTAAGGGACCCCAAATGCCCAGTTGGGATACTTGGAGTGAAGAGTTTGTGTATGCTATAGTTTGGGGTTATGTTGAGTCATCGGGGAAGCTCTGCTGAAGCATCCTTGAGGAGGAGCTCAGCACGAGAAGTTGAATCCCAGACCCCGAACCTTGAACCTTAAACCCTCCCCATAGTCTCCATTGTAGTTCCTTTGTTTGGTTAGCCAAGAAGGATCCTGAACTATAGATTTGGTTTGCAAGAAAGGGCACTGCAGTGGAGACTAGAAAGGTTGGACCCTAAACCCTAAACATCTGGACAGTGCCCATCCCCGACTTCCTCACGCGAAACCAACTGCCCTGCATGTTGAAACTCTGGACGATCCTTCCAAGTGTGAAGACCACTAAATTGAGATATCCTGAACTCGGAATAGCGGTGTCCCTAACGTAGATGACCCTACAGTACCGCAATTACCCTGAACTTCTCAACAGTCCTAAAGCCGCCATAAGCCAATCTAAACGACAGTCCCCCTCGCCTAAACTCCGGGGTGCTGTTAACAACTTCAACTTAAGTTACCATAAAAAGCAAACGTTATGGTTTATTATAGGTCAATGATAATTCAGTTAAACTCCCATGCAGACCCTAAACCCTGGAGACTCAATTCATGGCAACTTAAACTACATTCCCAGCCCGGACATTCAGAGGACTGCGCCTCCTTGTGAAAGACCAAGACTCGCTTCCCTCTCAGGCCATCGCCGCTTGGCGGAAGCTTGAGATTACAATGCCCCCTTAGTGAAAGCACTGCATCTCATCATCTAGGGGTATGTATATACATATGTATATATATATACATACAGCTAGATTGAAATTGGTTCTATACGGTGTTCTGGGCTATAGGATTTTGTAGATGGATTGCGGGACAGTCTTTCGTTGAAGGGCTTGTGGTCAGTCTCCGAAGGATTGGGTTTTTGAGTATTTCTCACATATTCAAGGGTTTATGGATCCTGGATCCTAGTGTCTGGGCACATGTGGACTATGGCTACACCACGAGTAACCTCCTCCGACATGCGAAGATCCAGGCCCTTTTCCCAACAATTGCAGGGAACGCCTATAGCCATCTGAATCCTCAACCCCACAAACGACGCACATACTACCTAAACCCTACCTGGACCCCCCAAAGTGTGTAGAATGATAGCTTGTTGCAGGACTTTCGTAGGCCCAGGTAACCCAAGCATGCTCCTCATTCCACGAAAGAACTGGGTTCCACCTGAAACACCAGACCCTCAGGCCTGTAAGCCCTATACCGTCAACTCTAAGCCCTAAACCCTGGGCCCTAAGCCCTCAACTCTAAACCCTAAGCCCAAAGGCCTCAACTCCTAAACCCTACTTGGAAGGGCAGGGGACTTAGTAAGTAGGTTATAAGTAGGGTTATAATTGGGGTAACTCCATTTAGGGTACTTATAACTCCACTTATAACCTACTTACTAAGTCCCCTGCCCTTCCAAGTAACTCGGAGTCCAATCTAAGGTGAACTACCTGGATGACTTTTCAGGCTCCGTGCTCGGATGGGAGGAGGCAGGGAAAAGGGGGGCTAAGGTTTAGGGTTTAGGGTTCAGCTGCTCCGGATGGAGCAGTTTTAAAGTACAACTATATTTATGATTTCGAAATAACACCCACCCACCCATAGAATCCCATAACATTAGAAATATACAAGTTCTCATTATCATTCAGAAAGGTTTTACCTTCAAGTTTGTTTCTTACACCACTCGTTCAGAGATTTTCATAATACAAGGAAATAGATGCATTGTTTTAAGTTCAGTATATAGTTTCATATGTAATTGCTTTAACATCACTTTGTCGATTGATATGTCGGCAACCTACATCACATCTGGCTTTCACATACACTTCTTTGACACCCTAAAGCCTAAGCCCTAAACCCTAGGCCCTAAACCAGGAGTGACCTTAAACGACGAAGGGTGACCTTAAACGACGAAGGTGACCTTAAACGACGAAGGGTGACCTTAAACAGGGTGGCCTTAAACGACGAAGGGTGACCTTAAACGACGAAGGGTGACCTTAAACGACGAAGGGTTACCTTAAACGACGAAGGGTGACCTTAAACGACGAAGGATGACCTTAAAGAAGGGTGACCTTAAACGACGAAAGGGTTGACCTTAAACGACGAAAGGGTTGACCTTAAACGACGAAGGTTTGACCTTAAACGACGAAGGTTTGACCTTAAACGACGAAAGTTTGACCTTAAACGACGAAGGTTTGACCTTAAACGACGAAGGGATTGACCTTAAACGACGAGCACCTTCGTCGTTTAAGGTCAAACCTTCGTCGTTTAAGGTCAAACCTTCGTCGTTTAAGGTCAATCTTTCGTCGTTTAAGGTCAAAAACACCTTAAACGACGAAGGTTTGACCTTAAACGACGAAGGTTTGACCTTAAACGACGAAGGTTTGACCTTAAACGACGAAAGTTTGACCTCAAACGACGAAGCCATTAGGGTTTAAATTATCATATGAAAGAGAGGTTTAGGGTTTAGGGTTTAGGGTTTAGGTAGGGGTTACAGTAGGGTTTAGGGTTTGATTGCTCTTGATCGTTTTTTTCCGAGTGAGGGTGAGGGCCAGGGGTGGTGCAGCAGGGGAGGGGATCTAGCGATAGGAAGCGGAATCCAAAGCACCATCCGACACTGATACTCGGATTGCTCCAAGGGTTTAGGACTGATACTAGTGCTATTGCTAATCAGCTTGAGTTGGTTCGAAGAGAAGCATCAGCTTAAATACGATTACCATGACCATTGCTGTGCGAATTGCAACTGTTGGCGTATTGCGGTTTTGGGTGTTGGGTTTTCGGCTTCGGCAAAAGTCTTAGGGCTGTCAGGGTTTTGTTGTTCCTCTAGCTGCTCTATCTCCTCAAGGAGGTGGACGTATTTCACTAGGGATCTAGATTGCCCGAAACCCTGAATCTCGAACCCAAAGCCCCAAAATCCTGCAGGCTTTTTGATCGATTGGGCAAAGCGTCGCCAGCTCCGTAAGCCGTATAGTCCGTAGACCTAATGGCCCCGAATCGAAGATGGGGCACCCCGACGACGCTAAATGGCAAGCTGCCAGCAGCTTCTGTGCAAAACGTTAAGTTACAAGATCCTGTTTGTAGCCGCTTTACGGATTGCGTAAAGGCTTTATCTAATGCGTTTGAAGCTTTGGAGTTTACGGTTCAGGTAGGAAGAGTTTTTGGTCTCTTAAGGGGTCTGTGTCAGAGGGCCCTGAATTATCAACCGTGTTCACAGGCATAAAGTCCATATGGGTGGTTGTCAAAATTGTGGTCCCTTTTTGGGTCCTTATTATAATACGGCACCTACTATTTCGGGTACCCAAGAAGGGACCATAATTTTGACAACTACCCATATAGGGACTATGAGGGTCCTTGCAGGTTGAGCGTAGTGCCGGAAACCCTAGAAAGGGTGCCTGAAGACTCAGTGATGATAGTGATGACATAATTATTTCTGGGCTGTAGAATTGTATTAAGCTGCTTATCAACAGCCCCATGTTGATTAAATTAATGCCGCCCAGATTACCCCCCTAAGCCCAAACCCTAACCCTCCACCGCCTAAAGCGAATCCCGAAGGAATCCTACAAGCGCGCTTCGTGGTACCAGCGTGCCTTGGATTCCGAAAAAACCGAGGGAGCTGCAAATTCGGTTTCGGGCTAGGGAATTGAAGACGGAAGCCGGGCTTACTAAATTTGTCCTACATTAAAAATGAGTTCGAATACAGTCCACATGTTAGTATTCTTGGAATATTGTTATTCGTGTTATTGGTATTCTCATTCTGCTTATGATTATACATATCAGTGTGTATGAACACATACATGCGGTATATATAGACATGCATACATCTAGATATCTATATGTATATATATATATACACACATTAGACATATAATATATACACACATACATGCTTATGTGCGCGCGCGCACACACACACACACCCTTACAAACATGCCGTGCCCGAGGAGAGTATACGGTATTTAGAGCCGAGAAAGCCCAGGACAGGTTACGGCCCTGATGGCTGCCCCACGAGTGGCGGCCAAAGCTGAGCGTCCATGGTGACTCGAAAACTATTGGCAAAGTAGGCAATCCTTAGCCTCTTTGCTGGGGTACTACAGCCCAGCTCCGAAGCCTCAAGCCTGCCTGCGTCCTTAAGACAGCTGAAGACTCAGTAGTAGAGCTCGAATAATATAGGGTTTCAGGGTTTAGGGTTTAGGGGCCTTAAATAATCACCAATACTGTTTTGGGGGCTCCTTGTGATACTGATAGTAAAACATGCCCCCAAACCCTAGTCTTATTATTAAGGCCCCTATATTACTCAGTGGTAGAGCTCAATTAGGTGACCTTTAACGTTTACCGGAGGTACTACAATCCTCATGTATTCTCAACAGTTCTCAACGGTTAACCCTTAGTTCCCCTAAGATTAGAAGCCTCATTCTGCGGACCCCGAGTTTGAGCTTGTTGCTACAGTGCTGCTACAGGCGAAGACCTTGAAGGCACATTTTGAGGCTTCTGAGGTGCTAAGCAGAGGCAGGGTCCCGAAAATCGGAGCCCTCAGTCTGCACGACATAAGGCCCTTCCTCATGCGTTTCATAGTGCGGATTAGGCCTTGAATGATCGGACCAACTGCTCAAGAGTTTCGGGTCCTTACTTAGGTTTTCGGAGGTCGTAAAGCCCTTCATCCCTGCATCAAAAAGCCCGGAAACTTAAATCCTAAAACCTGAGCCTTAAACTCTTAAGCCATAAGCTCATTGACCGAAAACCCGCTAAACCCCGCCCTAAACTCTAAACCCTAGTGCGCCTTTCTGCAAACACCGGGGTCAGAGTTTGACTTAGTACTTTACACGGTACACCCTGAACCCCGAACCCTACGCTGCCCTACACTTAGGCGCACTTAGAAATAATTTCTAATTTTTTGTTATTATAATCCCTCAGAAACAGCTAAAATTATGATTTTTGCTAGGGTTCCAAGTTCAGTATAGGAACCCAAACCCTACACTGCCCTACACTCTGCGCGCCGTTGCCCTGAGCGCATGTTTAAGCCGCTACCGGGCCGGAGCTCCAAACAAAATTCGGGGTTCTAGGATTTCGGGTCGAGGGTTTAGGGTTTGGGCCGTGGGTTTTAGGTTTTAGACTTTAGGGATTAGGCTGTAAAGGCTTTAAAACTTTAGGGTTTGGGTTTGGGAGTTTGGGTTCACGGTCTAGGGATTTGGGTTTCAGGGGGACGTACTGCGATGTACACTTTCTGCGGGGCTCCAATCTTGCAGTGGATGCCTTGTAGACAGTCCCTGCTTTGGAACGTTTGGGGTTGCAGGATATTTGGTTGAGTCCGTCAGTATACTATGGTATCAGTCCTCAATGATTGCACTATACATATACCCAAGAGCCTTATCCTCATCGACTTACCCGTTCTCTCCTCTCCGAACCAAGGAAATACACCTAAAACGACCTGAACCCCAACAGCATGTAGAATAATGAGGCCGAGGCGTCAAAAAGCTCCCAAACGTAGAGACTTGAAGCCCTAAACCCTAGCACCCGCAGGCGCAAAACCATTCTGTCCTCAACAGCAAATTCATTGTATGCTATGCTTTGTATAGTACACTTTAATGTAGTCTAGTATAGTGTGGTATATAGTCTAGTCTTGTATTGTACTGTATGTTATAGCAAGATGTTAAGCCCTTCAATCCCAGAGACCGGCAACAAGCAGCAAAATTAAAACCCGAAAACCCTACAGCAAACCACACAGGACCGAACAGCCATGGAAAGCCCCTGAATCCCGAATCCCTGCAAGACTCCAAGTAGCCCGACGTAGGTAGTATTTATATACCGACGAGTTAGACTGGGTCTCCGATGTTTGATTTGTTCGCATACTCCCTATAGTCTGCATTGTAGTTCCTTTTCCGGGTTACGTTTAGGATCTTAAGTGTAAACGGTCAAGCCAAAGAAAGGAACTAGAATGGAGACTACAGGATGGAGTTCAGGGTTTAGGGGTTTGGGGAAAAAGCATGCAGCACTCAAGCTAATGGACCCGGGCTGGTATTTCTACGGCAGCCCGACGAGTATATTCCACAGCGAGGCCCCTGACCTAGCTACCAAAGTGCGACACCCTAGCAAGACTTTTTGGCTAAACTCTACTGCGCACTCTAAAACCCTAAATCCTAAACCTTAAACCCCAAACGCAAGAAGTTTAAATTGAATCATGGACCCAACACCCCTGCGCAGATTTGCTGCGTCGGATGCCTCTCCTTGGTTCCTGGGCTCGTGCGACGCGTGGTGAGTCAGGCCGGGGTATCCAGGGCCTCCAAAACCCCTTAATTAAGGAATATACCTTAAATTATATTAGGGATCCTATTATACTTTAAGGTATATTCCTTAATTAAGGGGTTTTGGACGGCTTAGGCATTGGGGTCTGGGGCTCAGGGTTTAGGGTGTGGGTGGTGATGGAGTGAACCTTAGAGGCTCCAAGCACAGGATAATGCGGGATAGGCTTTGTGTGGGTCGTTATTCGTGGGGGGCCGGACCCAAGTAATGCCCATGCTCATATCGCGCGGAAATAAAGCCCTCAAGTACGAATGTGTGGGCTGTTGATCCCTCAGGGTACGTTCGGACCAGCATTCCCAGAGAGCCCAATATCCCCTAATTAAGGAATATTCCTTAAACTATAGTAGGATCCCTAATATGATCTAAGGAATATTCCTTAATTAAGGGATATTGGAGTCTCTGGGTTGCACTTGTTGAGCAGCGCGATGTTGATAGATCCGCTGACCTCCTGGCACCAGACGCAGAGCTCAGGACTTTCAAAGCCGTCTGTTTGATGTATCATCGAACTCTACCTATAGTCTCCATTGTAGTTCCTTTTTTTGGTTTAACCAGCTTTATATTAAGGATCCTAAAAGGTACCCCAAAAAAGGAACTACAATGGAGACTATAGGTAAACTGCCCCAAGCCACTAAATCCTAACTAATACTCTATAAACTTTCAAAGGCCAGCCCCAAGCCCCCCCCCCCCCCCCAAGCCTTCATACTCCTACACGATTTTATACGCCCCTCATAGTCCATAAACCACTGGCCTCTAAACCCTAAACCCCCTGAACCCTAAACCTCCAAACCCCTAACCCCTAAACCCCAAACCCCAAACCTCAAGATGAAATCCTGAGGTCGCCTTCTTCCCGCCAAGACCTCCGGGGTATCATGTGACTGAGGACCGTCAGGCAGGCGCTAAGCTTTCCGGTTTTCACTAGGATTTAGGGTTTCGGGTTTAGGGTTTGGGTTTAGGGTTTCCGGTCTAGGGTTCAGCGTTTGGGTTTAGGGGTTTAGGTTTAGGGTTGTGGGTCTAGCAGCAGCGTCTCGTGGCACAGGTAAGAAGACATGAGCAGCAGCGTGTCGTGGCACTTGTAAGAAGAGATTGGTGAAATTTACAGAGCCAGGAACAGCGAATGAACCTGCGAAAGAAGCTAGGTCCAGCTAGGTGCAGTATCACATCGTGGACGAGGAAATACGCCGGACAGATATTCACACACAATCCGTGCGAGGTTGTTAATAAGATATGGAATTTTCCTGCCAAGCTCATGGGGTTCTACCGTAGATACTACCACTAGACTTGGCTCAGGATGTCTGGTGATGTGGGCGGCCGGAAAACAAAGCCTGATTGCAGCCTCAACCTCGGAAGAGCAGAAGAGCAGTTGACAAGTATGGTGGAGGGATACCACATGGGCAGGGCTTTCATTCCGACCATTGAAGCCCTATGCAGAACATGGTCCCTGGATGGAGTACCGCCAGATCTGAGTAGGGTATAGTAGGGTGCTGTACGGCGATAACGCCGCTGCGATTCAGCTGACTCAGCTGGATGCCGGATCCTGGAGGACGAGACACCTAAGGTTGAGGGGAGCCATTTTGAGGCAAGCGTCGCAGCAGCTGGGATGGACGATCATCCATCTCCCTGGACTGTTTATGCCGGCAGACATCGGCACCAAGGTTCTCGGTCCAGCGAGGTTTGAGGACCTCCTCCTGTTGCTGAGTCTCTCAGAAAGGAGGAAGAGACACCCCGCACTAGACGTCTAGGCTCTGGCGCAGTACCCCTGTTGCTTTTTGTTTGCTTAAGGGTTCCCTTCTTCTGAATAACTGGAAGGCAACAGCAGAAGAGGTACCCACTTCAGGGGCTACTGGCAACGCACGCAGCCTCAAGCCTGGCCCGAATTTCTGTATTTCCACGTTCCCAAAAGCTCCACGCCCCGAGCCAAAACCACAGAGCTTGCTGCATTGCGTGTTGAGCTTTAGTGTTGTTAGGAAATGCTTTTTGAAATGAGAGCTTCGGCTCCAGAACCCTAACTTACATAGCCAATGGGGGAACTTTAAACTTTTTGGCCTAACATATTTGGTCTATCTTAGAAAGTTTAAACTTTTTTGGGCCCGGTTATTGAAGGAGAGAGCTAAAGCCTTATGAAAGAAACCCTACACTAAGCCCTAAATCCGAAAATGGAACTTACCACTACGAATGGATGCAAGACAGCAGGTCTTCTTGGTCGAAGCCGACTACGGCTTGGCTCAAATTCCGGACTTAGCGGCAGAGGCGGGCTCTTGTAAGCTCCCTGAGTGGAATGCACCCTGAACGTTTAGCAGCAAACTTTGAACCCCAATCCTCTTAACCCCAGAACCCTAAATCCCTAAGCCCTGAACCCGTTAACTCCTAAACTTCAAAAGCCCATGCTTGTTGAGTCGATGCCATGTGCCTGGGAAACTCTCAGGGTTCGACCTGCCCAGTATCAGTAGCGCCCCTCATGTAGCCCTCACATAGGGGTTCACAGAAGGGTTATAGGGATTTAGGGTTAAGGGGTTAATCCCCAGACCTTAAACCCTAAACCCCTAAACCCCCAACCCTAATCCCTAAACCCTAAACTCTAAAAGGTTTAGGGTTTTAGAGTTTTGGAAGAGGGAGTACAGTGTCGTTTCCCGTGCGCGAGCTCCGCTCACTGCATGGCGACGGCTCGGGGGTCAGGGTGTCGGATCCTACCAACCCTACGAGACTTGATACTGGATGTCTACAAACAAAAGTGTACATATATAGTATGCATACGTATAACTATACATATATATATATATATATATACATATGCGCAGATACACTTGCATATTCAAACAAGCAAATACTTACACAACCGAATATATATATATATATACACATATATATATATGTATATATACATATTCGTTTATTTGTACGTGTATATATATATACCTGCGGCCTGTGCCGCCTCATTATTATTAGCCGCGTCAGGATAACTAGGTTTTCCAAAGTCATGAAGAAACCCCTTAGAATTTATGGGCGTGGCGGTTTGGGATGGTTTTGGAGAGAGAGCATGGTTTTGATCGAGGTTGCTTAGAAAGGAACTGGGTGCAAAGTTTTGGGGCTTTGGATTAGCTTTCCGATCAAGATGTATGTTGTTTTGGAATCGGGATTTGAAGGGTTGGGCGAGTGTCGCCTGAAGGCATATTTGTTGATGTTAGGATTCGGGGCTCAGGCGTTAGAAGCTTGGGGCTGCAAAGATTTACGTCTGGGTCTGGGTTTTGGCCAGCGGCTCGAAGCTAGCAAATCCCGCCCAAACCGAAGAAGTATTCCCTGGAAAGTGTTTCGAGCTACACTGAACAGCTAACCCGAAACCTTTCAGCCGAAAGACCCTGGAACGAAAGCTAACCACCGAAGTCCCTGGAATACCAAAACCCTTCAAATCCAATCGTGAGTGAAGCCAATTTCGGCGCCTGTCGCAACGACATCATCCATGGATCAAGGCTGGGCACTTCCAGGGCTCGGAGACTAAGTTCAAGGGCCATTTAGGTTTTAGGATTACTTCTCTATGCTATTTCCCATTCCTCTAATTAGTCCCCTTGCCCGGCAGTGAGCTGCGAACGTGTAGCAGCAAGGTAACGTCCGATCGTGCGCAGTCCCTGCAAGCGTGGGCTCACGCGTCGCGACAAGCGCGACACGCGGCCCACGAAGTCCTCGTCCGCAAAGTTGGCGTCTGCCAACGGTGATAGATGATATTGCAGACCTCGATCCAGGCTTCTTTTCAAATCCAAGCAGATGTGGTGCCAGCAGTGCAATTTCGGCGTGAGGTTGTACCTGGTAAGATGGCGGCGGAAAGCCAGGCTCGCACATTTCCCATACGACCGCAAAAAATGCATTCCAGCCTCATAAGCAGCGGTCGCTTCTGTAGTGGTGAGCCATAACCCAGCTTGAAGCACCCCACGCATGAAAACGCCCATGGCATCTGCGGCCCCATAGATAACCCTGAGGAGCTGGTCCCCTTCCATTTTGCTTCGGTGCTGCTCAAGAAGCCAAAGGAGGAATTCCATCAAAATGGGCGTGTCACTCGCTTTGCTCCAATGTCCGACCGGAAAGACCGACTCTTTCTGGAAGCCCAATAAATCGCGAGTGATAACCTTGAAGTGTAGTTGTCGCCGCGTCTGCGCAAGAAATCTCCTGAGGTCTGCAGTCATCAGATCCAGGCATTCCGGAACCGAACTTCCTTCGTACACATCAAGCAAAATGACGAGCGAACTTGCCACGAAGTCCCTGCCCATCCCAAGATGGTACACATGTAGCACGTCCAATCGGAAAAGTGCAGCTGGATTGGAGCGATTGTGAGGCGTGCTCTGGAGCAGAGGCGGCAGCACCTCCCATGGATAGGGATTCTTTGAGCCAGCAGTCTGAATCCACTTTGGAGAATCTGTGAACTCCTCAAATGGGAAGTCGGCGGTGCCGGCCATGCAAAGAAAACAGCATCCTGTGAGTGGCTTCGACCTGGGGGTTTCGGGAGCTTTTCGCACGTTTAAAAAAGTACGGATCAAGTTTCCAGCTCGCGATATAAAGGGCAGGTCGCCCTTGACCCCTAGCACAGCAAATCGCCAGTGCTGGCCCTGGAGCGTGATCCCATCAAAAAAAAGCTTGGCCAAGTTGTCCATGAAGCCAGTCATAAAGGATGTGAAGCACGCTGGGTTTTCTCGGTATAATGCTTTGCCCATTACCCCAAACAAGAAACGGGTGGTGAAGGTGTGTTTTCGCAGATTGACTCCAGCAGCAGCCCTTGGTTGGAACACAGGGTGGGATGCACGGGTTCCAAATCCCAGCATCGGTTGGAATTGTAAAACCATAAGTTCGTCCTTACGGTAGGTGCGCCCGCCGTCTCCGTGAACCAAAAGAGGAACCAAAGTATCTTCCTGGATGTGGGAATGAAGCCATATGTCGTGATCCGGCTCTGACAGCCGGTAGCGCTCCCAGAACTCCTGAAGGCGGGGTCCACCTGAGCAATCCATGCCGGCGATCAAACCCCATAACTCCCACTATTCCCCTCTATAACGAAACCAGGATTCTACTTGTGGGTCGCTTTAGTTCTTCTTACAGTCGAAGTTAATCAAGATGAGTTCGGCACAAGCCGTGTGGTCTTTTAGGGTTGGGAGGGGCTTTGGTAAGGTAAAAGAAGTGTAGCTGCTTTGGACTATTTCAGGATACTACAGAAACTATTTAGGTTATGTAAGCTGTTCTTGGGTCGGAGCTGCTGTTGTTTTTCTTCTTGTTGCTGGTGCTGGTGTTGTTCTTGATGCACTGCTGGTAGTGGTGGTGGTGGTGATGGAGCTGGTGGTGTTGCTGCGAAACAGGTGGCATTGTTTTCTGTTGTTGCTGCTGCCGTCATACTGTTAGCTGGTGTTGCTCCTGCTGCTGCTGCTGCTGCTGCATCGGCGCGTGTATTTGTTGGGGTTGTTAACACTTTCGGGAATATTTGCAAGTTTTTGGGAATCATTGAACTTTGAGTTAAGAAAAGAGGTTTACATCAGAAGAGAATAAAGATTGGAATCATCTGCTGCCAAAGGTTCTGTTCCGAACAGGCCCACCAAGGAGCTTATGCAAAAACCCTTTGTCAGACAGGGTTCTGATAAAGTCTTGCGGCAGCAGCACCGGTACATCGACTCCCGAAGCACAAGTCATCTGCGTAATCGGAACATCCAATGTCAAGTCAAACTGCCGTAAAACCTTCTGAAGAGCCTTCTCTGCATCGTTCTTGCAGCAGCGAGCCATCGATTGCAGAGCCTTTGAAGAGTCCTCAACGACGAAGGTCTTCGCAATGCTCACGACGTGCTTCGCCGTGGCCTTAGCGAGCAGCAGCTTGGGAATCATTTAGGGAACTGGGATGTCGAGGCTTGGATAGCAACAGCAATGCAAGTCAGAACCTTGTTTTCCTTCAGTGGCAAATCGAGCTGCACTCAACCACTGCTGAATTACAATTCTCTTCACAGAACCCATCGTGCACGATCAGCGCGAGCCGAAACAACGTAGCAACAGTACGGGGGATCGAACTTCGGTTGGAGCATTTTGTTTCTCATGCCCTCCCCACCCTTAGATATGTTGCGACACTGCTTTGTGCCACGGTGGTGGGAGATAAGAGCAGCTTCCAGCATCTCCACGGAGCCCAAATCAGGACTTTCGTGCATTATGACCATTTGGTCCCATCCTTTAGCTTTGTACAAATCGAAGCGTGCATAACACTCGTGTGTGATACCAATCTTGTAGATAGCCAGCTCAAGGCCTCCACTCTCTAAGCGCACTCGGTGTATCACAGCTTGGCAATGCTCAAGGATTCGACCCGCCAGCAATGTAGGACTTGGCAGTTTCCACGAAATAAGATTACCAGTGTCCTCCTGCACCACTAGCCCATCCCTTGACCCGCTGAACTCTTTGCGTGGGCTTCGGCTGCGACGCAAGGCTACATCCTCCTCCCGTTCTTCGTCACTGCCCCATGGAAATAAGACAGGGTTCTGCAGCATAAAATCCAGGTAAGGATTGCCAGCACGACCAGTCATGGCTTCACAGGTTTGGGATTTCTGCTGTCCAGCTGTCAAATTTGGGTATTGGAAAGTTTGGGGTTAAGCGCTTTGGTTATCATAGGGTTATTCCAAAGGAAGCATTTCTTGATCTGTATATTTTATGTGCATGCATATATCAACATCACTAGCCAGTTCTTTAGTCAGTGTATCGAACCATTCTTCATGGTTATAAGTAACAGCTGCACTGGGGTTGCATTCGGACAGCAGCAACAACCGGACCCGAGGCCAACATCCTATGCCCCAAGCACCGAGCCTCTGAAGCATTGATTCTAAAGAGCTTCACCCCTACAGAGCAATCAACCCCACCCTATAAACACTAGACCTTTGTCTTGAACCTGGAACCTCAACCGTAAAACAAACCACATACTTTCAGAGATCCTACAACTTATATCCCGATGCGCACACTTCCGAACGATTTTGAGTCCGGACCCAAACAGCCCTTATCCTACTCGGGGCCCCAGCTCCAGTGCCCAACGTTGTAGCCAGCACTCGAGCTCCGTGACATACAGCATCTTCTGCATCTCGACCTGGCCCACCAATCTGTCTAGAACTGGAAACCCGGGGCTTTTGTTATATAGATTATACGCATGCACACAGTGATTTCAAGGCAGCACAATTTTGGTCGCCTGTTGTACGATCAGACAGTCGAGTCAAAGACAGCAGCACATTGTGCTAATTCTCCTTGAGAGAGAAACCTACCGAGCACAGAGCTGTGATTTCATGTGGCATTAGACAGACCTAATCAATTATAATTTGTATTGCAGCAACCGGACAAGTGCAAAGTGCAACGACGGATATATATGTAGCTATCGTCAGCCCGCTGCCACAAACAACTGAGGCTCACATCCTACAGCAAAAGCAAAACTTTCCCAGGGCCTAGAGTTTTGTAGAGTTGAACTTAGCGCTGTAGGCACATCTCAAACGTGGGCCCTAGGCCGCCGCACCCTTCTTCCGCCTGCGAACTGGAGGCTTAGCCTCTTCAGGCGCCTGCTTACTCGAAGGATTTGTCTCAGTAGCACTCGGCTCTTTGCGCTTGGCGGTCGCCTTCTTCTTCAGCTTCCTAAGGGGCTGCTCTGTTTCCGGAAAATAAGGGTCAACTTACCGATAACAACAGAACTTCATGGCGAGAGGCTTGTTCTTCACTTCGGATGAAATTGCCAGTGTCATCCTCAGCAAATTGCAAGTGGTGAGGTGCGTTCATCTTGAAATGATTTGGTTCATAGGCTTACTAGTTTGTCTTTTTAGGTTATGTGATGCATGACATGATATTAAGACTGGGCTCCGCTAGAGCATGTACACTTTACCAGGACTCGGGGTCAAGATTTATCACCAGGTTTAGGTTCGGGGCCCAGTGTAGTGTGGGATATTCTTCTCCAGGTCAGGAACAGAACGTGCATCAAAGATTTTGGGTTTGGGTTGTTCTGGGTCAGGATTAAGGCTTTGTTTACAGGATGGATTGCATCCAGGGTGCTGCTTCTTGACATGTTCAAAGATCTTATCGAGCTTCTCGTTCTGCCTCAGCGGTGCCGGGTCGAGGATGTAGGATCTAGAGTTAGTAACTTATAGTATCAATTACGTTGTATGCATATAGTCTGTAAGACAAAGCACGCATCACTCATGGTTCCGATCTTCGCTTCAGCTTGCATTGCAGCCAAGTCATCGTAGAGCTTGCCCAGGGAGTCTTTGATGTCATTCAACTTCGGTAGCTCCCTTAGATTGTTTGCTGAAGACTGCTGGAAAAATCTGATCACAGTTAGCCCATCTGCTTGTAGCTGAGCCGCACCTTCACTGCAGCATCTGAGCTGTCCAGCTTCTCGACAAACTTCATCAACTTGTCCCGGGCTGCCACACATTCCTTCATGTAATCGGGGATTTGGTCCTTTGCCTCAGATGAAGCATGATTCCTCTATCCTGAGTGCAACCTTACTGAAGTAGGATTTGAACTTTAACATAGCATATGCGGGTACAGTTGCAGTCCTGGCGGTTTCGACAGAGCACTTCCCGTCCCCGTCCCGTTCCCAGGCTTTGTCGAGATTGCCGCGCATGCCGGCGATCTCGAGGCTGTTCGTTGCCCCGGTTGCGCTGCTGCTCTCTCGAAGTCCTTCCTTCTCTGAGAGCCCCTGGCGCCCACACGTACGTTTCTCCGCCCAGAACTCCTCGAGGTCGTCGTCGTACTTGTTTTTCCTGCTTGCTCCGCTCATGATTGTTGGGGCTGAGGGTTGAGGGGCAAAGTTGAAGCACTTGGGCCTGATAGTACCAGTGGGGTGGGCCCGGCACCATGCGATGACCTTATCCGCGTAGTTCCTGAGATCCGGGAAACACAAGTTAAGAATCAGACCTATCTCTCCAAAGCAGAACCATCTTTCAAGCCCAGTGACGGAGTCCATCCTAATCCTCCGTCAGCAACCTTCTTGATCATATCACCCCGTGTATAGAACCCTCCGTCGGTTCCCTGATCCCGGTAGCGCAGGGTCTCCTTGTAGGTTTCCACTTGCCGAAGAAAATCCTCCTGCTTCAGGTTTGACATGACATTGAATGGTGATGTTTTGAACTAGATTGCAAAGCACGTATGTGTATGATGTGTCGTCCTTCTTCCCGTCACACTTCGAGAGAAGTTCCACCAGGCCGTCGCGGACCGTTCCGTGCTGCAGCCATAGATCATGAACATCCTTCGGGACTTTCAATCTGCCTGTGCTTGTGTGTGTACACATGCGCCGCAGCTTTGCTTCCATGCGTTTCTGCAGCTTCTTGGATGCGTCGTCATCATCATCCACACCCTCATCGGATGTGCCATCGTCGGGCTTGGTCTCCGCAGCACTTGCAGGGTCCTGGAGAGGAATGGTGTTTGCAAACCCGGGCTGAGAACCAGTTTAGGGTCTACAACTGTGGGTGCAGACGGCTTTGGCTTCAGGACAGTTTGGGGTTTCGGGGTTTTGCAAATGATAAGCCCTGGGTCCTTCTTCTGGGATGATGGAGGTGACGCTTGCTGGGATGACGGCGATGCAGCTTGCTGTGGCGGCTGTTGCGCAAGGGGCTCAGCTACAGGAGCTTCCAGGGCTGCTCGAGGCGGAAGTTGCTGGGGTCGAAGTTTTTCTATCATCGCCTGTTGGGCCTGGACCAACTGCAGCAGCATCTTCTGCTGGTCATCTTGAGCCTGGAATGGATACTGCATGGATAAAAGGCTTGAGGCTAAGGGCTTATAGGTTCATTGATATTGTTTCAGGGAATTGGAATCTACAATCCTATAATATATTTATGTAGGAGCTTAGGGATCAAGGTTTCTAGGGTTTAAGGCCATGGGCTTCTCATTCCACCCAGCAGCTGGCTCTGGTGCTGGGGATGGCGTGCTCCTTGTGTGCTTTGGAGGTGGAGTTTGGAGAGGGCTGCATGGGGTTTGCTGAACGCGTGGCGAGGCAGCCTGCAGCATTGCCTCAGGGAGATTGCACGCATATTTAAGAGAAGCAGACTCCAACACACACGCGCACACACAGACACACACACACACACACACACACACACAAAACACATATACCCCTCGTGCAATCCACGCTGCCTTCAAGGTGTCGTCATCTTCAGCATCGGATAGTTCCATGTAAACATCAGATAGCACTGGCATCTCCTTGTCCTGTTCATCTGTAATTCTCACGATTCGTGCCGTCGACACACATGACTTGCTTTAAGACATCTGTTGGCACCTCGGGAGGGGCTTTCATAGATGAGGAGAGCCCGGCAGCATCCAATTGGGAATCAGATGCTGGTAAGGTTGCTTGATCACAAACAGGAACTTGGTCGGCCAGCAGAGTCAGCTGCAGGTCCTAGCAGGGTTGAGACTTTAGTATATCAGGAAAGAAGACATGCCGCCGCTCTGATATCCTGGATCATGTGCTGCAGCTGCACAGGATCATCTGGGAGCTCCTGCTTGACTGCTCCAAGTCCAGCCAGGCCAGCTAGCATGGAGCTTCCACTCCACTGTCGACTCATAAGCTTCGTGGGCCGGCTCATAGCAATGCCCAAAAGGGGCAAAACAAAACCTTTGAATCTAGGCCGGCGTCCGCGACAACTATCAACTCAAGTCCTTCAAAACCCTATAGCACGGTCAGGCAAATTATGGTTGTTGGGCCCAGAACCAGTTACGCAGATTTTTGGTTATAGTACGCTTTTTTTTGGTTCTGGTACGCTTTTTTTCGGTCGCGGGTTTTGAGGCCTTTCAGGGAATTACGGTCGTGGCTTGGGTTTACGGGCGCCGGGTACTTGAATTACGGGCGTGCAGTTCCGGTTTACGGGCGCCGGCTTGGGAATTACGGTCGTGGTTCTGAGAATTACGGGCGCCAGGCTTGGATTTACGGGCGCCAGGCCTCCGGACCAACCAAAACCTAATAAAAACCATCCCAAAAGAGCCTAAAGATTACTAGGAACCTAGGAAACCAAAGCTAAACCGACCTCAACCCATCCCAAAAGACCTGAAAGATTACTGGGAACCCAGGAAATCAAAGCTGGACCAACCTAAACCAAGAAAAGGCACTCTAAAAGAGCTGAAAGAGTACTGGGACCCAGGAAACCCAAGCTAATTAGTATAACAACACAGCATTCCCAATGAACTTAGCCGATCGAGCACTGAATTGCCGGAGTTCCTGAAGTACCAAGACTTAATTGAAGCTAAACACCCAGCTGTGTGTGATTCCAGCCAAGTCAACACATGGAAAGTCTATCTCTCTCTCTCTCTCTCTCTCTCTGTCTTTCCCCCACCCCATCTCTATGATGTTGCTTCCCCTGAAGCTCCGTTTCCTTCCCTTTTCCTTATCTCCCTCTCCCTCTCTGCTCTTTGCTCTGTCTGCCCATTAGCTTAATTGGAGTCTTGCACATCGGACAGGAGAGAGAGCCAAACAGAAGAGAGAGAGAGAGAGAGCGCGGGTGAGCTTTTGTGGCACACCTTTTTCAACGATCGTCGTTATGTTGTTATAAGAGGAGAGGCAGAGAGATAGAGAGAGAGAGAGACAGAACAAATAGGTGCTTCTTCATCACTAGGAAGCACCCCTTTATTCAACGATCACCATTATGTTATTATAAGAGGAGAGACACAGAAAGAGAAAGAGAGAGAGAGAGAGAGAGAGCGAGAGAGAGCGAGAGCGAGAGAGAGAGTGAGGGAGAGGGGAAAGGGAGAGTGTGAGTGTGCTATAAGTTAATTCCAACCCGAGCACGACATCCTTTGGAACTTGCGCAGCCATCCACTCCTGCATAGTCCATATTGCAAGCTTTACAAGTATTCTGGTATATGCGGCCTCCATTCATCTGGTATGCGCAATCCAGTACAGCCCCGCAAATATGCAATTGCCTGTACCATGTGTGCATCCTCGCACATATCGCTATAAGATGCCCTTGCAAACATCTCCAAAGCAGAGCTTGTAACCGGCTGACGAACCCGAAGCTGCAATTCCAATGGTTGCTTGGTCAATTCACTGAACAGGTGAACCATGCGTCGCGCGAAGCCCCGAGTGTACTTCCTCAGATGGACTGGAGGGTATCGGAGGGTTTAGGGTTATTGGGGACTATGGAGCTTAGTATCCTATGGAAGTTCAGGCACAGCGTTTTAGGGCTTCAGAGTCCTAGGAGGTAGGCTCTTAGGGTTTAAAATAGCAAGGTCTCAGGATCCTAAGGCTTTGGGTTTTAGAGTTTTGTGGGCCCGGGGTTGTGGGATCTTGTTCACTATAGAGTGAAAGGTTTAGGGTGCGAGGGTCCTAAGGCTTCAGATTTCAAGGTCTTGAGTTCCTTGTCTTCAGGACTTGACTTTCTTAGGGTACGAAGGAGTATCTTAATCAAGACCACAGCTCCGAATGCAGTTAGTGGGTATACCTGAAGTCAACCAATACTGCAGAAAAGACTTGTTATCGTGCAAATCCAGGCACCCTGTCTTGGTAAGGTCCCGGGTGCCTTGATATTTCCGACGACCCTGACAGTCTGTGTATCGTAGTACAGGTTCCAGCCGTCCACCCTGTTTTTTTTTGGAATTGAAATCCTTCAAATGAAACTTTCCCGTCCAAAAGCCCGAGATAGCTGATGTCGACGACCACAGCAACGTAGGTTTCGGAGTCGAAGAATTGAAGGAGCCCATCCATATGCATATCCGGTAGATCTGACAATTCAGCTCAATTCTCACATGATAGAGCACACTTCACAACTGCATGTGGCATGTATGCCTAGCAACTGCGGGCACCTTGAAACGCTTCGAAAGCCACTGAAACCGTTCATGATTGAACAGCAGACTGCTTCTGGGCTGCTCAATAACCCAGTTGCCACCCAGCGCGGTCACGAGAAGCACCAACAGGGCCACCCTCAGTAGTAGCAGTGGTAGTGATAGTGGTAGTAGTAGTCGTAGTAGTAGTAGTAGTGACAGGCATCCGTTTTGGGACCGCTTGGGTTCCTTTTCGTCGTCCTACTACTCGTCGTAGTAGTAATAGTCGTCGTCGTAGTAGTAGTAGTAGTAGTTGTAGTAGTAGTAGTAGTAGTATTACAGCAGTAGCAGTAGCAGTAGCACTAGCAGCAGCAGCAGCAGCAGGAGTAATGGTAGTAGTAGAAGTAGTAGTAATAGTAGTAGCAGTAGTCATAACTATATAGTAGTATAGTAGGAGTAGGAGTAGGAGTAGGAATAGCAGGAAACTGAACTAACTGAACATACCCGCACAACCTCTAGCTGACTCTAGCTTTAATTGAGGAGTACTTCAAAACCATCCATATACCAGAAACCCAATTGAGGCCGATTGCCGTGCAGCCATCATATTCCCGTCAGACACTGAGCGGTGCTCGGTATATCCATGGGGAAGGCAATACGATCTCCGTGTCGTCCCTTTTGCCATCGAGACCCAACTGGAACAGAGTACCCCGCACCAGTCCAGGAATCCTGAAGATTTCCCCATCAAAGCTGTGGCAATGAACGTCCTAAGTTGCAGAGATAAACTCTATTCCATTCATAGCCTGGCACGAGATAGCGACACACATGTAACACAGCAATTGCAACGATCGAGGATCCCATAGCCACTGGGCCGTAATATGTCAAAGCCTCGCCCATAGATCTTATCCACGGCTGTTGCCTGATAGCCGAAGCCCCGAGCCTCATCGGTCAGTACCGCTGAGCCAGCAAAATGCTCTATGAAGTCGAGCTCCTGAATAGCGCGCCCCTTTCCCCGGATTCGGTCGAGGGTTTCAATTGCCAGTCGAGTGCTTTGAGTTTCTCTTGCAGTATACATCTATATAGGTTTAGGGTTGGGATTGTGTTCGAAAGGGAGGTCTAGGGCTTCAAGCATGCAGCTTTTCTTGTGGGCGTAGGAATCCAGAACACAAGTCTGCCATCGACACATGACATTAGATATTGATGGCACGAGGTAGAATTATACCTATGTCGTCCGAGAATGGAGGGGACGATTCTGAAATACGGTCTATGTATTCTGAAGGCACTTGGGATGTGTCCTTGTGGAAAATGATGTCTTTGTTCCAGAGGACCAGCAGAACGCACAGCACGAAAACCTGGGCCACCACAGAAACCATAGGGCCCCATCATGACTATGAACACCAACTCCAGAGAAATATTCAAAGCCGAACTATGCCCAGAGACCTTTGGGGCACCGAGGTTGAACAGCTTGGGAACAAGGTCTTCAGCTGTGGGAGGCATGGCAGCACACCGCACACTACAAGAGCTCTGCAAACCTATCCGGCACATATCCTGAAAGATGGCCCCACTCATAGAAACAATGCTGTAGATTATATAGGAACATGATTCCGGTCATCGATGAGAGCCACCTTCCATGAGCATCCATTCTTGCATGGAGGAGAGATTCTCATGAAGCTGGACTGATATAACAAAACTTCCGATGTGGCAGGTCAATCAAGCGTGGCAGTGTCGACCTTGATCGGCTGGGGCCTCAATCAGCCCTGCTCTTGCAAGGCCTCGTTTCCCCATTCATGTGCCAGCGGTCAGCACCATAAGTACCTGAAATCAGGGCATTTTGGTTTCAAGTGATTACGTTCACAAAGCTTCGTTATGGGTGCAAAAGAAGCACAGCTGAAGCACTGAGCCTATAGTAAAAACCTAATCCTGTACGTCGGCTTTGCATACATGCACAAACACTTTTTTCTCGTTCAGCAATGAGCTCTAGGGCTTCAGCGTGATCCACACACCAGAAAGCCGGGGTCACCGCACGTGGCGGAGGAACAAGTGCTATTGAAGCTGAGTGCACCCATGTAGTTCCCCAGTGAACTGACAGAAGCTCCTGGAAACCTCAGGATGGAAACCTTCTGTGGGTGCATGTATATGTAGCACTTGAGCAGAGCAGCAGCCCTAAGAAGTTTAGGAGATTTAGGTCCTAGACTAAGACTAGTAAGCTAGTTTCGATTTCGTGAAGGTCCAGGATTCTGTACGGATGCTCTCAGTCCCAAGGCTTGTTTGCCTCAACCAAGCTCGGAACAACTAGAAGATGAATCCAAAATCTCGGAAGTATGGATGCGCTGCATCCATACCGAACTTCCTCACATCGCGAGCGATTCAGCAGCTTCCTTTACCTTAGGCGAGAGAGAAAGAGAAACGAAGAGAGAGAGGGAGAGACCAATCTCATCAATAACAAAATAATCAAACAGCACCAAAACTACACAAGACACCTCTGCCGCAGAAGGTTGAAGAACCACAAACTCCGAAGCAGCCATGTTCATCATCTCCATGAAACCCTCGTCTCCGGGGTTCAGTCCACTCTGCTGCCAGCGGATGCGGGAGTATTGCCAATACGTAGCCTGAAGACCCCAGGGCTTTGATCATAAATTTTCAACACGTTTGTTTATGGTTCCCCACCCCTGCCTCTGCAACGGTGCGGGACCCGCGCTCAATCGTCGGCAAGACCCCATCATAGAAGCTCTTTGTGATGGCTCGCCACAACACGTAGGCATCACTTCCTTTCAACGGCGGGCAAGCCCGCCGAGAGAACGTTTGCGGGTACTCGAACCCATCATCGTCGTCCACAGCCGCAGCCGCCACATCTGCGGAGCCCTTTCTGGCCCTGCCCACAGCCTTGGCCTTTGGCTTGCCTGCAGCCTTGGAGTCTTCCGGGGTGGATTTTGCTGGAGCCACTGATGGCTCCTCAGTGGCCTTCTTGCTTTGGCGTTCACGCTTCTTCTTGCCAAGCTTGCTGGGATTAGAAGCCGCAGCCTCTGCCCCCCACCCATCACACCCGTTACCCCACTCAGCACCCCACCCGGCACTCCAGTCCTCACCCCACTCATCACACCACTCTTCACCCCACTCATCACCCCAATCATCACCCCACTCATCACCCCACTCATCGGCCTGAGCTTGCTTTGCATCCTTAGCACTCGCTGTGCTTGCAGGAGGCACAACAGCCTTCTTCTTTCCACGACCTCTTCCGCGGCCACGGCCGCGGCCGCGGCCACCGCCCTCCTCATCCGCTGCTGCGGCCTTCATGGAGAGTTGGTCATTGCGCGTGAGCACCTCCAGGGATACACAAAAGGATTCAGAGGGCAATATTTAAAAAATTTAAGCTACCATTTATCATAAACTTCTAGCACCAAGCCTGCTTCACTGGAGTCAAGTCCTCTTTGTAACGCAAGTGAGTTGGGTTCGGCTTCGGGGTTGGCTCCGGTGAGTCTGTGCATGGCTCTGCAAGCGGGGGTGGTTCCTGCTCCATAGGCTGGATTGAGGATGGGGCTGGCGGGGTTGAGTGCGGCTCTGGCTCTGCAGGGGGATCTGACTCCATGGGCTCTGGGCCCGAGTGTGGGACTGGCTCTGCAAGCAGCGGGGCTGAGGATGGGACGGTTTCTGGCTCCAGAGACTCCTGCTTAACCGGATCTTTCTTTGGAGTATCCAAATCAATCACGTCCAAACACTTAGAAGGTGGGGACGGGGAAGCTGGAGTTCCATCCCACACTTGCGTCTCCAGATTATCCACCCGCATAGATCCATGTGCAGGCAGGTCCTTCGATGAACCTGCTCGCCCAAATGATGTGCAAATCAATCGAACCCTGAATGAAAACGAAAACCTTACAGTACTATTCTTGTATTGCCCAAAGTCAAGGCTCTTGCAGAGCTGTGGCCGGGACCCAGAGGCGTGGCTCTACGCCTGAGATCACATTCTCTATATTTCGCACTATACTCCGAGAACCGATTCTCTATTTACTTTGCATTGTAGTACAATCATGCACTAGAAACTATTGCCGAGAGGGAACAGCTTCTCCAACTTGGCAGCACTGGCAGCCAACAAAGCTTGCAACTGCTTCCTGTCTGCTTCATTATCCTCCATCCACCGGTGCTTGGATGCTCCAGCGGATGGCTCCTCAGGCTCTGAGTCATCAAACTGGGCCAGCACTTCATTCAGGGATCGAGGCATCAAATCATCCACAGAAAAGCTCTCCGGCTCCGTCTGTCGCGGGAAGCAACGAGACCACCAAGGCCCCTCATCAGCCCGAGCAGGCACTGCCACTGCCCCAGTAGGCTCCCTTGGAGCCTCTGTGGGAGCCCGACTGGACTCTGTCCCAGCCGGTTCCACAGCCACAGCAGGGCTCTCATTCTCAGCTGCTGGCACAGCGACCGACCCACAAGGCGGTGAGGACTGAGACTCATCAGTCTCAGTGTCACCTTCCACGATGTATGGGTCAGACCCATCATCTCCGGCATCCGGCCGCCTCGCGCTGGCAGCATCACCGCCGCCCTCAGCTCTAGTATCCCAAGAGTGCAAAAATCATCAATCCAAGACCGCTATAGACCATTTGAGAACTCATGACATAAATTAATTAAGATCTTCAACCAAGAAACCCGCATGAAGATGCCAAAAGCCTTCTCGTAGAGGTCCACAAGTTCTGCAGCGCGCGAGTCCTTGCACAAACAACCATCTAAATATCATCCCCAACCCAAAATCACCAACACTAGAAACTTATATAAAATTCCTAAAATAACATTTATTTTCAAGCCCACTCTTGAGGTCCTTGGGTCTCTCCATTCTACTCCACTTCCTCCGAAGCAAAGAGAGGCATCTTTTGATGCCCCAGGCATCTTGGTGTGCCACGGCTTCTACGGAGTTAGGATCCGGAAAACCAGCTAGGCCGTAAAATTCAGCAACCAGTTGGCTAAGCTTCTCGACTGGCGGTGTATCCACAACACCGTTGTTCGACATGCACAGAACCAAAGGTCGAAGGATTTCATAGTTTTCCGACACATTCTTGATGTTTCCCAGGACTTGTTTGATATCTTTCGTGGTAGATACCATCAAAGACCTGCCCTTCTGACAACGTCGTCTCAACGTGGCGATGTCATCCCACTGTTGTGGCACCTTCGAAAAGTCAACCATCGCGCGGCCAACAGAAAAGGAAGACTCAAAATGAGGCCGAAATGGCTTTATGAAGAGAGATATGGATCAGACTCGCTGTATGCCAACACATGACCCCAGACTCCCTATATGGAGGGGAGCGCACTCGCCAAGGTAGTGCAAAGCCACCACCGAAGAGCTTGATGAGCAGCTTCTGCCTGGCGTTGGAACGTTAGCACCCCCTTGCTCAGCTTCAGTCCCTACTCATTTGCAGTCTAGCAGATCTAGCCTGAAGTTGCACAAGCCCGAAGAAACCTTGGAATATCAATCCCTAGAGCCCTTATCCAGCCTCGACCGAGCGATGAAGATGAAGTCGAAAGCGACATGTGGCAAAGAGTGCACGGATCTTTGGGTTGAAGTTGGATGGTTTCTCTCATTAACTGTATGAGCTGGGTTCCTCAGTAATGTGTGTATGCCCCGGAGAATGAGCAGCAATGTCTTTAAGGCCTAGGGGCCCAGGGATCTCAGTAGGTTCTGATACTTCAATTGTGGATTTATGATCGCTTTCTTTGGGGTATGACTTGGTGTCGAGGGTATGAAAAGGCTCAGTTCTATGCATTCGGGATTTAATACGGTGTTCTCCCACGGACTTGATTGCTCCTATATACATCAAAGGCTTCGGTGTTCGGCATCAAATGGATCTTCAGGGTCTCCGGGGATAGTACTTCCAAGCCCTCAACCTTGCCATCCGGCACTTCGAGATTTACGGGCGTGCGTCCTTGGCATCTAATAATAATTGGTCGCCAAGTATATAACCGGGTTCTATAAGAATAACCAATAATAATAGGGCGCCCAAGGCCCCAGGTATATAATGTAAACATGCACTGCAGCAGCGATACAGGAGTCTCCGTAATCTCATAGTTCTCCGAACCCTACCCCCAACATTTTTGTGCAAGGTTGTCATTCGATCTGCTGATAGGGATGCTTCATTCCTCTATTTGAAGCATTTTCCCGAATTGCAACCTTGTGAAGGTCGGCTGAACAACTCTGGAGTGCAGAAGAACTCCCAGCTTGAGCCCGAAACCTCAAGCCCAAAGCCAAGCCCACACAGACTCTGCGCAGGGGATAGTGGTGGACACTGTTCGGATGTGGACGAGGAGGCAGGGATTCCAACAACTGGTTCAGTGAAATGCACTGAGCTACGAGGATAGCCTTGTGGGATGTCAAGGTATGAGTACGAGTTCAGGTCAGGCTTAGCATGTTGGGCACTAGGATAGTCTTTGCCTTCGTTTGTTGGTTGTGACGACCACGACCGCGACCACCACCACCACCACCACCACCACCACCACCACCACCACCCCCCCCACCCCCACCCCCACCACCACCCCCACCCCCACCACCACCACCACCACCACCACCACCACCACCACCACCACCACCACCACCACCACCACCACCACCACCACCACCACCACCACACCACCCACCTCCACCCCGCCACCACCACCCACCACCACCCCACCCACCCAACACCACCACCACCACCACCCCAACACCAACACCACCACCACACCACCACCACCACCACCACCACCACCACCACCACCACCACCACCACCACCACCACCACCACCACCACCACCACCACCACCACCACCACCACCAACCACTTGTACCACTAGTGCCACTACGTAGGCGTACCAACAAAACTAGTCCGCCTACTTTCAGGGCTGATGCTTCGACCACCAGTCCCGTCCCGGGGGTGTAGTTAAGGTCTAGCTGGCTACCTAAACAGCATTCCATTACTAACCACAAAAATATGATGTATGCCACTAACCTATTTTAGCTAGCTACCTGTTAGCTAACTAGAGCTCTACATCCTCTAAACCCCAAGCCTAAACCAAGAAGATGGACAGTGGCCCCTATATTCTAGAAACTCTTCTAGTAGTTCTTATAGAACCCTGTTAAAGAACCCCTAAAGGTACCCTATATCATAGGACCCTTATAGATCCCTGTTCGTAACCCCTTGCCCCTATAGTATTTGGAAGGGCAGGGGACTTAGTAAGTAGGTTATAAGTAGAGTTATAAGTACCCTAAATGGAGTTACCCCAATTATAACCCTACTTATAACCCTACTTATAACCTACTTACTAAGTCCCCTGCCCCTCCAAGTATAGCTTCGCCCTCTCCTCAGGAATAACGTCATTCTCGGCTTCCACTTCAAGCGCGCCGATTCGACCCGGACCCGGGCTTGAGTTTGAGGGGTTTGGGTTTGAGTTTAGGGTTTTAGGGTTGAGTTTAGGGATAGGGCTGAGTTTAGGGTGAAGGGATATTCAGGGATGTTAAGGGCTCAGGGATGCTTGGGTTTAGGGTGTTCTTTCCTTGAGTTTGGGTTCAGGGTTCCGGGGCTATTGTGTCAAGAAGCACTTACTCTAGGCGTTTAAATTAAGATCTAGAGAAGTGTTGGGACTGCGAAGGTTTAAGAGGAACTGGCTACCCCAAAAAGCCACCCACATTGCGGATTTGGGGCCGAGAACCAACATGGAAGACCTTGAACTCCCCCGGCTTATAAACCAAACCCCTCATCCTAAACCCTAAAGCAGGACGGGATTTGTGGTTTCACTTAATGCACCTCGGTCCAGGACTCTCCTCTTCAGCCATGGCAACAGCACCGACATTGGCATCATGTTCCAACACCTGAGGCCCCACCTCGATTGGCTAGGGTTTGGAGTAGTGCTTGCCGGTGGGCTCCTCGCAGTGTCAGCTTAAGCTGAGTGCCTACTCCAATCGTACGGTTGACCTCGTTTAACAAGTTTAAGGTGTTTTGGGGTTTGCTTGTTTTGTGACTTTTCACATAGCCCGATGACGACCCTGGAGAGGTTGAGAGGGCTGTTTGCCTGGTGGTGGCCAGGCTTTCGCTGCTTAGATTCGCTTCTCTTGTGGGTTTAGAGTTTAGTTTAGGGTTCTCTCTGCATGAACAAAGCTCAAAGAGTTTCCATTTTTAGGTTTTTGGCCCCGAGGGGCACCCGGTTTGGATTGCTTGCTCTTGCACCCTGAAGCATCCTCACGTCGTCTGCCCGTATAGACCAAACCCAGAAACCCAAAGCCCTGACAAACCACTTAAGCCACCCAGAGACTCCAATATCCCTGAATTAAGGAATGTTCCTTCAATCATATTAGGGATCCTACTATAACTTAAGGTTTATTCCTTAATTAGGGGATATTGGAGTCTCTAAACCTTAAACCCTAGAGATCCCTTCCCTTCAAGGAACCCTAGGTCTATTCCTAAATCTAGGAATCTAGGTGTGTTCCGGTCTATTCCGTAATTTAGGGTCTCTGGGCAAGTTGATTCTGCCAGGGAGCTCTGCGCGAGACTACAGGTTGATGTCTTTGCCCGGTGCTCAGGGGACGCAGGGGGGTTTAGGGTTCAGGGTTTAGGGTTTAGGGTGCCCAGTGGATGCAGGGCATAACTCACAACCGCTGCCTAGAGGCTCCATAGTAGTTCCTTTTGGGAGTTCAATATTTGGAATCCTATATTAAAGTAATTAATCCCCAAAACGAACTACTATGGAGCCTGCGGGTAGTTTCTTTCACCCACTACAACCAATCGAGTTCAAGGCATATTCCATGATTGAGGGGTATGACAGCCCGCTAAAGCGCTGTGAGATCCTCCAAAACCTTATACAACCCAAGAACCGATAAGAACTCCATTTTCTTCAATTAAGGGGTCTCGGCGCTCTCTAGGACCTTCCGCCTGAGATTTCGATCCAACTCGTTCTCGGAGAGGGTACTGGGGGAAAGCACCGGGGTGTGTTAAATGGAGGTTTAGAGGTTTAGGCTATATAGGACCCAAAGTAGGCCCTTATTCCCTTTGTTTAGGGTTTAGGTTCCCTGATAAGCCCCTTTAAACCAAAAAGGGCATCCTTTTTATTCCCAGGTTACTCTTGATTCTAGTAGAGGTTTAGGTGTTTAGGATATGGGAGTCTCTAATATAGTACCCTAAATAGTGGATCCTTATTATGAGGGCCCCAAAATAAGGCACCCCTAGTTTTCGGAAACCCCCATATAGATTAGAAGCTGCCCCCACCCTGTAATAGTGGTATAATAGGAGTATAATAGCCCTAATATAATATTAATATAATCCTTATGGTCACTATTACAGGGTGGGGGCAGCTTCTAACATATAGAGGTTTGGGGCCTCAGGGCTTTGGGCTCAGAGCTTTAGGAGATGAAAAGTTTAGAGGTTTTAGGGTTTATAGGGCTTGGGATTAGTTTTGAAGTTTAGAGGTTTAGGATCTGTTTCTGAATCGGGAAATTTGCTTTGCAAGACTGAATGATAATATGTTTGCCTAGGGTTTACATCTGCTGCTCTGGAATAGTATTGATAGCATTGCTCGTGTTAAGAACTTTTGCACCCTTCGCTTCTAGTTCTCCGTTTGTTCACCAGACCTTCGTGCCCAGACCTTCCAGATTTGTTGTTGAGAGTTTCGTTTCCAGACCTTCCAGACCTTTGTTTCCAAACTTTTTTCCGGATCTGACTTCCGGACCTTCATCCGTTTCCAGACTTAGTTTCCCGACCTTCCATTCCAGACCCTTCGTTGCCAGACGTCGAGGTTTACTGCAGACCCGACATACTAAGAACCTATTAGGGCCCTTGTGCATCTTTTAGAAAGCCAGACAGAAACCCCAAAGCCCTCACAACTGGCTTTCCATCGTCCTACAAATCCTTGATGAAGCCCTGAGGCTGTGTAGACACTGAGCCCTGATACCATGAGACCCTTTAAAGTTGGAGCACCGAAGGGGCATATTGAGTGTTGGGATGCGATATGGGGGTTTCCGAAAATTGGGGGGGGGGGGGGGGGGTACCTTATTTGGGGTCCCTATAATAAGGATCCTACTATTTACAGAAAGTTGGAATATCACTATCGTAACCCCTTTAAGGTAAATTATAGGGGATCCTACCATTAATCCATATTCCAACTTTCTGGAGTTCCCTTTAGGGTGCTCTATTAGGGTCCCCTCTTTTCGCAAATTCCCATATGCTTCTGCGTCGGCTCAAAGGCTTGGCAGGCACATTAAATGAAACTGCAAAAACAAAAAACCGCCCCAAAACTGAATCCCTAAAATCGAAGCCCTAAATCCTAAAACCTTAAACCCTAAAACCCCCAAACCCCTAAACCCTAAACCGTAACCTCGAAAGCTAAACCTAAATCACAACTCCACCGACTCCAAATGCAGGCTCTTTGGCTGCTGTTTGCAGCCTCTCTACTGCACCCCCAAACCCTTAGCTAAATACTAAATCTCCTAACTTCCAAAAACCCCTGAGCCCTAGACCCAGAAACTCCAATATCCTGTAATTGAGGAAGACTCCTTAAATCATAGCAGGAAACCTACTGCAATTTAAGGTATATTCCGAGATATATTCCTTAATTTAGGGATATTGGAGTCTCTGGGGAGTCCAGAGTTTAGGGTTCGCCTACTTGGAGGGGCAGGGGACTTGGTAAGTAGGGCTCCTTAAAGGGATCTCTAGGGTTCCTTAAAAGGGATCTATGGGGTTTAGGGTTTAGGGACTTAGTAAGTAGGTGTAAGTAGGTTATATATAATTGGGGTAACTCCATTTAGGGTACTTATAACTCCAGACTTAGTAAGTAGGCTATAAGTAGGGTTAGACTTGGGGTACCTCCATTTTAGGGTACTTATAACTCTACTTATAACCTACTTACTAAGTCCCCTGCCCTTCCAAATAGATCGCCCTCAGTCTGCAGGCTTATGAGTACACCGGCTACGGCGAAAGCAGCGGGCTGCCATCCGAGGTGGGGCCCACCTGGATCCAAAAGAACCTATCCTTTTTTAGGGTTCTACAGAACCAATCCCTTTTTTGAGATCCTAAAGAACCTGTCCTTGTAGGGTTCCTTACTATGAATCCTTATATGTAAACTCATCAAAACTGTAGGTTTGTTTAGGGTCCAGGTAGGGTTTAGGGTTCAGAGGTTTAGGGTTTACCCGTAGGCCGAATTAAAGACCTGCCCGTTTGAGGAGTTATCTCAAGAAGCCGTACAAGGAGGAGTTAGAGTAAATCCTGTTCTATTATATTTTGGTATTAGGGTATGTTCTGGTATGTTGCATTATATAAGGTATGTCATAGTACATTCGATCTGTTACGGCCCTGGCAGTACGACGCCGCTGGAGAAGCCGCGTTCCAGTTAGGAACGAGCACCAAAACTCGTATCCGGCTCGGTTCCAGAGATTGGCGTTTAGGGTTTAGGGCGTTTAGGGTTTGTAGATTTATAGCGATTAGGGCTGAATTATAGGGTTTAGGGTGTAGGTTCAGGGCTTAGGGTACCATCGGATTTCCACGTCCCAAACGTGTTGAGGGCTTGTTTGGGCTTCATAGGGTTACCTCAAGCCTAAGCCCTGAACCAGTTTCAGATTCCTCGATCGCGAAAAACGGTGGCACTACTTATGGGGCTCTGTGAGAAAGGGCCCTAACTGTGTGTAGGCGGACCATGCATCGCATCTATTTGCCTCGCGATGCTTGTGCATTGCAGGGTGAGCAGTTCGAGTTCGTGCAGCTCGTCATGTCATGCTATGCAGTTGGGGAGTACGGAGATTTCTCCAAGTCGTGTGGTCACAGCTGTTTCACCACATGAAGCCTTCTGGGCAGCGTCGTCATTCCGGGAAAGGGGGCGCAACACATGTTTTAAAACAACAACAGCTGACCCTCAAACCCCAAGCCATCGGCTATTCAAAGCCCTGCACCTACAAGCACGCAAACCCGAAGAAAGCCTTGAAAACGCTCGAAACCTGTAAAGCGCTAAAAAGCCCTGCCACAGGCAGACGTCTACTGCGATATCGAAGCGGCGCCGGGAACCCAGGAGTTGAACATTTCCCCGCTGCATGAGGGTATGCCTATAGTCTCCATTGTAGTCTTTTTTGGTTTAACCAGTCTCATATTAAAGATCTCAAAAGGTACCCCCAAAAAGGAACTACAATGGAGACTATAGGCGGGGTTTAGGCCTTAGGCGTTAGCCCTGGGGCTCAAAATGGCCCAAAAGCGTTAAATTTGAGTCCTTAGAGCCTTAGGGCAAGAGGTTCGGTGTCTTGGGATTAGGGGTTGAGGGAAAGCGCCGTCCCGGAAAAGCAGGTGGGTCATCCGAGGCTTCGAGGACTTAAATCGTGAGCTCAATGAAGATGCCTGGAAGCTGCGGGGACCTAAAGCAAGCTTTCATGCAGTCCGGTACTTTGGGGGTGATTTTCGTGAGACAGCCTCCAGGAGGCTTGCCCAGCCTGGAATAGGACCACCTCATACAGGTGGTGAAATGCACCGCTGCACTGGAGAAAAACCTTGAGCCTCGGCTACAAGCAAAGCCGGCTGGACCCGACGATATTCGCTTTGCACCTCAAGGGGGAGCTGGAGGGGATCATCGTCTTCTGTGCTTCGGCTTCAAGGAGCACCAATCTCGCATGCAGAGGTTGCAAGAGCAATTTCGCTTCGGGAAGATACAGCAAGAGGAGCGGGGAACCTTGTTCTGCGCGCTTAGGGTTTAGGAGTTTATGGTTTTAGCGGTTGAGGGAATGGCTCCATCTGTGGCCTTGGCGCTTGGGCTCAGGGGCATATGGTTTGGGGTTTAAGACTTAAGGGTGTAGGAGTTTTTAGGGATTAGGGTGTAGGTGTAAAGCTGTAAGGTTCCTTCCTGCTTCGCAAGGCCGAGCTGCGACCGCTGCCGTTGGAGGCACAAGAGTGCATTTTGCTGCTGAGGGAAAAGGCTGTGCCTTGGCCCTCGTCTTAGGGTTTAGGTAGTTAGGGTTGCTGCCAGTGTCAGCTGCCCTACAGCAGTTTGACACTGGTAGCGGAGCCTTAGTTACGAGCCATGACGACCGAGCCGAGTGCAGACGCAGCGGCGCCTGAACACGACGACGCCTGGGAACCTCAGGACCCCTGGGCAGCTCATGACCCCTGGACGACGTGGCGGACCGGGAACAGTGACGAGGGCGAGACAAGACCGCCCAACGAGAACCACGGCGCCGATGTGAACGCAGCCGACGGCCACCGTGATGGGGCCGCTGTTCACCCAGTGGACGGTGGATGGGGCGCGGGCTCTACACCGGCCAATGGGGAGGCTAGTGTGCGTGGGCCTGCGAGGTGGTCACCAGAAGCTTGGCAGCAGTGGCAGATGGGAACGTGGCGCCCCGAGATGGGCGGACAACTTGAGGACGGCAGCGGCAGCACTCGCCGCATTTCGGTGGACACCAACCAGTCCTCCATGACTACGAGCGAGGGCCAGAATACCATGTGGGGACACGGCGGCTGGCAGCATACCTGGCATGGAGCTAGTTGGGCCGCAAGGGGCCACGGCGCGGGCGCTGGGGCGGCCAGTACCTCTACCACGGCCCCGTCGACTCCCCCCGGTACACGACCAGGACCGAGCGCTACGGCATGGACGGGCGCTACCTCTACGAATGGACCGGCACGAACGGGCGGAGGTCACGAGGGAAGTGGAGCACGGGGTCCCTCGGAGAAGCTACTGATACCGTCGTTCAGTGGAGATGGCGAGGGAGCGGAGCTGGGCACGAGTGCGAGGAGCTACATTCGGCAGATAGCTGCGTGGGAGAGAATGACAAAGCTGGTGCCCAGCCAAAGGGCACTTGTGCTCTACCAGCACCTGGAAGGTGCAGCGTGGGTGAACGCCGAGGCCCTCGATGTGGAGAAGCTCAGTGCCGAAGATGGCGTCGACTACCTGCGCGCCTGGGTCACCCAGCACTATTTGGATGTGGAGGTGACGTCGGTGGGCCGCTCCTTGTCGGACTTGTTTCGTAAGTTGCGGCGGCGCTACAACCAGACATTTCGCGACTACACGGCCGAGTTCAACCGACTTTTGGCGCGGGTGGTGGAGTGCGGCTGCCGCTTGCCAGATGTGGCGACGGCCTGGCTCTATGTGGACCGGGCCAACCTCGACGAGGCCACGGAGGTCAGCCTACTGGCCAGTGTGGGCAACAAGTACCAGCTGGCGCAGCTACAGCAGGCGGCTATCATCCTCGACCGCTCGATGAGGAAGCCGTGGGAAAAGGCCGGCAAGGATGGCACCCGCCGGCCCCAGTCGGTGAACCTGGCGGAGGATGCGGAAGCCGAGGGCGGAAGCGAGATTGGGGACGAGGAGGCGCCGACCACGGACGACCCTGACCTCGACAACGGGGAGCTCTACGTCGCCTACATGACCGCGAAGGCCAGATACAAGGACTCCACACGAGCCCGAGGAGTCGATGTGGAGGCGGTCCGCAAGACCGCCGAGGAGCGAATCAAGGCGGCAAAGCAACGGAGCTACTGTTCGGTTTGCGGACAAAAGGGCCATTGGCACAAGGACCCCGGCTGCCCTGGCCCTCCGAAGCGCAAGCCCGAAGTGCAGACCGTGCACGTGGCCCACGAGATCGACAATCTCAAGGCGTCGACCGAGGACCACGGCCTCCTTGCCATCACCGACTCTGCCTGCTCCAAGTCAGTTGTCGGAACAGCTTGGTACCAGGCTTATTTGAACATGACCAAGGGTCGCCAACGGGAGCCCGAGATGATCAGCGAGCGTGAAGCATTCCGTTTCGGTGCCAGCCGTATCTACGAGTCGAACTTTGCCGCCGTGATCTTCATACCTCTAGGCGGGTACTGGGTGGCTGTCAAGACTGCCGTTATCCACGGCGACGTGCCGTTGCTCATTTCGAAACCGGCACTGGCCAAGCTGGGCACCTGCCTCGACCTGGAGAACGACACGGCCGACTTCCGCAAGCTCGGCATCAGCAACGTTCGGCTGCTCACTACGCCTTCCGGGCATCCGTCTGTCTCCGTGTCACATGATGACAAGGTCCCGCCGGGCCCTGAGGTGTTGAAGCCCTGGGAACCACCAGGAGTACAGATCTTCAGCGCGACCCGCGAGGTGTACATGACGGTTACTGCTGGGGAGGGTTTTGGGGAGAGCCTAGCATCGCGACCTAGCACCGAGTTCCCCCGTATTTTCTTCGAGAAGAAGCTAAGCCCCGAAGCCAAGAACATGCTGGTTGATGATGCACTACCTCATGATACCTTCCTCCAATGGTGGCACGCGAGCTCCTACGACAGCGACTTTTGGATTGAAACCCCAGAGAAGCTAGTCCGGGTACATGTCACACCGCGAAAGTACTACTTCGACCCCAGTAAGTGGCAAACAACAAACTCACTACAACGCGACATGCTACTACAAGTTCTCGGAAGCCTTCGTGAGAGTTGGGGCATTGCATGTGGGAGCCAGAGACCGTTGAGCACAGTTTGTCATCAGTGGCAGGACCATGTGGGCACAGGTTATCCAGCTGGGTATCCAACTCTATGGATCGGCCGCAGCGTGTTCAATCGAGAACATCCAGCTACTTTGTGCCCCCGCCTTGTGCGGGATGTCGTCCCGCCCTCCCGCGATATGGAAGATGTCAAAGACCGAGCTGCAGGCAGAGTGCGTGCGGCGGGGCATACCCACAATGCCCCAGTGGACCGTCCTCGAGCTGAAGCACCTCTTGGCGGAGGACTCCCGGAGCAATCCGCCCGAGGAGCCCACACTCCCCAAGGGCCTCACGAGCATGTCCCGCGACGAGCTTGTCAACGAGGCCGGGAGACTGGGACTGACGATCGGGTCACGCGAGACCAAGGGGGCGATCACTCTACGGATCCGGGACGCCGTGGCCCCGGACCAGACGATCATGACCATAGGCCGCTTCAAGGGTTCGAGCTACACCGAGATACCGGAGAACTACGGCAGCTGGGCCTCAGACGAGGAGAGGGCCAACGGGAGCAACATGCACCCCGAGATGAAGCGGTTCGTGGTGTGGCGACGAGCGCGCCGACAGCGAGAACAGACCCGTCCCGCCCCGAAGACCAAGGCCCAGGGCTACATGAGGGTCGAGACCGAGGCTCGGATCCCACCGCCACCTATGAGCGAGACCGGAGCATCGGCGTCCTCGGCCTGGTCAGTGGTGCGGGCGAACGAGGACACAGCGTGGAAGACGGACCAGATGGCACCCCTGGCCCCCAAGACGAAGGCGAAGCCAATCACACGACGGCACCCGGAGGAGGAGAACAGCGGCGCCACTCGGATGGAGAGGGAGCCGACCTTGGACATGCTCGAGGAGATCAAAGCGCTGGAGGCACGACTTGCGTGCCTGAAGGACGCGGCGGGGCTCCCGCCCCAGAACTAGAACGGCGCCCTCGGGCGCAACGAGGAGTCGATCACGGAGGAGTTCTACGAGGAGGGCGGCGTCCACCCGAGCACTACGTCTACGTCACCGACAACCCCGCCGAGCTTCGCGACGGCATCAAGGACGTGAGCCGGAAGGAGATCGCATCGGACGAGGAGTATGAGTCCTGCCCTTCGGATGATCAAGGAACGAACGGCTCGGTCCACCTGGCAACGTCTGCTGAGGTTTACGCTTGCCGCGACACCGGAAGCCTCAACAAGAAGAGCGAGCACCCGGGGGAGCTGGCGGCCCAAGCAGGTGTTAGGGAGAACAGCTACGACGACAGGACCCTCGAGCGAATCCTATCCCTCTACGACATCAAGGACCGCAACAAGAGGCCGGGCGTGCATCACGAGGGCGACAATAGGAGTGTGTTGGGCTACTATGCTTTTGGGAAGTTCCACGGAGTGACAAAGAAGACTATGGAATGGCCCAACCTCGCACGCTACCTGAACAAGTTCTTCCTTGAGCGCAAAGGAGGTCACCGCGACTACTCCTGGACCTCCTTGTCTATCACAAGGAACTCGCCTGCCGGGATCCACACCGACCGGAACAACATGCCAGGCTCCCGAAACCTGATGTGGACTGGTGGAGACCACTCCGGCGGGAAGCTTTGGATTGCCGACGAGAAGGGCACGGTTCCTCGCCGCGAGGAGGACGACACCTACATCTATGGCAAGCACGTCGACCCCAAGGGCCGGATTGTTGAGTTCGACCCAAAGCAGAAGCACGCGAGCGAAACCTGGAGCGGAGAGAGGTGGAGTGTGGTTGCCTACGTTGCCCGCAGTATCCCACATGCGTCCAAGAGTGCCAAGAACACCCTGAAGGACGTAGGGTTCCCTGTGCCCACCGCTGGTGACCTCAAGGACTACAAGCATCGGAACCACCTCGACAACAAGTCCACCACCGAAGGCCAACGCCGACCACGCCGGAGCATGCGACAGAGCCTCTGGAAGAACGCCGCGGCAATCTGCGTGATGATGGCGACGGCCACCTCCGTTATGGACCTCTACGTCAGGGAGAACATCATACCCCGCCAGGAGCCCAATGTTGCGATCCTGGAGGTCGGCGACGTGCGCGCGACCTGCACTGTGGTGGGACATTGCGAGAACTACCTGGACGTTGCGGAGCCCCTGCTCTACGAGGACCTGGCCAATGCCGACCAGCTCGAGGAGATGGGTGTTGGCCCGGTGGAGACAGCGACCCTGAGGCACGAACCTGGCGAGTTGTGGGTTCACGTCACGAAGGATTGGGAGGACGAGCGAGTGTATCGCGACATCGAGGAGGCCGCCGACCATCAACTACGTGGAGGACGAGCCGTCGTCTTCCAACGAGGAGGAGGCGACCACTACTGTTGGGCACGCGCCACAGCCGGATGGAAAGAAGCTGGCTATACCGTGAACTACGACTTCGACCATGAGGGCATCGAGTACCTTCGTGTGGCCGTGCCAGAGGAGACGGATCGGTGCAACGACACGGTGGCCGCCACGACCGAGAGCGTCTACGTCGGGGAGGCCGTGCAGGGTGAAGACCAACCACCGGAAAGGAGGGCACCACCCGATGGCGCCAAGAGTATCCGGTTTCCTACATCCGTGCCAAAGCACATCGCCACGAGTCTCCGACGACTCCACCAGAACTTGGGACACCCCTCCGAGGCCGACTTCGTCCGACACCTCCGACTAGCAGGAGCCAGCCGTGAAGTCCTGAAGGCAGCCCGTACCTTGGAGTGCCAGACCTGTGCCCGGACCAAAGCGACAGCTATCGCCAAGCCGGCTAAAATCGGATCCTGCTTGAGTTTCAACGAGGTGGTGGGAGTCGACCTCTTCTACGTCCACGACACCGAAGGACACAAACATGAGCTTCTATCCATCGTCGACTACTCCTCCGCCTACCACGTGGTCGTGCCTGTGGCAAAGAAAGATACCTGGCATCTCGAGCGAGCATTTTGCCAGGGATGGGGAAACCACTTTGGAGTTCCTCAAGTTGCCACTGTCGATTTGGAGAACGGCCTCCAAAAGTCGTTGGCCCGTGTTGGAGATTGGTCCGGCATGCAGCTGAAATCCCCTGCAGGGCAGGCCCACTGGCAGGCCGGCTTTGCAGAACGGCAAGGAGGGATCTGGAAATCAGTGTTCCACCGAGTCAACGAGGAGATGTCCGTGACCAAGGCGGAGATCCACCTAGCGGTCCAAGCGGTGTCCCAGGCCAAGAATGACCTCATCCGAGCCAATGGTTACAGCCCCCGACAACACGTTTTTGGAGCTACTGCGCGGTTGCCAGAAGACCTACTTGACGGGCCACATGCCCGTGCCGCCCGTGACGACCCGATCATCGACGACAAGCACGCACGCGAGGTCGCATTGAGGACGGGGGCGAGAGCCGCTTTTCATCATGTGCAGACGGATGATCGAGTCCGACGAGCACTGGCAGGCCGAGCGCGAGTTCTACATCGTCGACCAGAGGTCGGGGAGCAGGTGTTCTTCTTCCGGCACCTGAAGAACTCCAAGCGAGGGGTGTGGAAGGGCCCCGGAACCGTCATAGGTGAAGAAGGAGCCAACTTCTGGATCACCAAAGCTGGACGTTGTGTGCTCTGTGCACCAGAGCACATACGGCCCGCCACAGCCGAAGAGTTGGGACAGGCTTTCACCATGAGGGCGGCCCGGGAAGACCTCGAGCGCTTACTGGCCAAAGAAGTAGACGACGATGAGGCGTTCGCGGAGGACATGGAGGTGGACGCCGTGGAGGAGGAGATGGACTACGACCTCGAGGACAACGACGATATCCTGGCCGAAGAGATGGGCATCCAACTGGCAATGGAGGAGGACGAACTACAACCCAGCCGAGGGAGCCGTCGCAGCTTGGAGGGACCAAGGGCGTCTATCCTGAAACGCCGGCGGCAAAAGGGGCCACCAACCGAAGGCGAGGCCGCGGTGCCCCCTCAGGAAGCTCACATGTTGCGGCGTGCCAAGACGGAAAGGTCCCGAGCTAAGCAGCTCGAGAAGGAGATACCATGGCACCAGATTCCTGAACAGGTTCGCCACCTCTTCATCGAGGCCGAGAAGAAACAATGGGCGGAGCACATCAGCCACGACGCCCTTGAGGTCCTGGACTTGAGCACCAGCCGCCGTGTTCGGGAGCAGGTGCCGAAGGAGAGGATTCTCCCCTCTCGCTATGCGTACCGCGACAAGAACATGGGCAAGCGCAAGGCCGTGCCCGACACACCGTGGCGTGCCAAGGCACGACTGGTGGTAGGAGGACATCTAGACGCCGACCTGGCGACCGGGAACATCTCCACCGACAGCCCCACCGTGAACCGCGCCTCACTTATCCTTCTCCTACAACTCGCGGCTTCATGGGACTGGTGTTTGACCGCGGGCGACATTCAGGCCGCCTTCCTCAACGGCCTGGCGATCGGGAGAGACCTCTACATGGAACAACCCCGTGGCGGAGTGGAAGGGCTAGATCCAGCCCAGTTGCTGAAGATCAAGAAGGGAGTCTTCGGACTCGCCGAGTCCCCTCGGATGTGGTACGATAGACTCCGCGAAGTTCTTTCCCAGGAGGACTTCATGATCGACGGAGTGGTACACAAGCTGGTGCCCTGCCCGCTGGACCCGTGCGTCTTCTGCCTACAGACCGAGGACGATCCCAAGCCGAAGGGGTACATCGCTATCCACGTGGACGACCTGTTGATCATCGCCCCGCCCAAGGTCGCCGCCGACCTCAAGGAGAAGATTAGCCTCCTCTTCCCGGTCGACGACTGGGAAACCGACGACTTCGACTACATTGGGTCCCGTATCACAAAGAAGGACGGAAAGATCACAGTACACCAGACCGCCTTCGTAGAGGGCCGCCTCTTCAACATCGACGTGCCCAAGGACCAGCCCGCCGACGAGCCCGCCACCGAGGAGCAGGGGATCGACAACCGATCACTGATAGGGGCCCTGAGCTGGCTCTCGAGCCAGACAAGGCCAGACCTTCAGTGCAGCGTGGCGCTCGCACAGCAGCTCCAGAAGGCCCCGACTACCCAGGACGTACGGTTCACCAACACAGTGGCACAGCGTGCAGCCGCTTGCAAGGATAAGGGGCTTACTCTACACCCTATCAAGCTGGAGGATGCCACTTTGGTGATCTACCACGACGCGGCCTGGGCCAACGCCGAGCACGAGGAAAGCGAAGAGGGCTTTCGCTTGACGCCGGAAGAGATCCGACAAGGCGAGATGGGCTACGACCTCTACACGCCGGAGCGACCTCGGCAACCGAAGCGCAACCGGTCCAAGCTTGCGTCCCAGCTTGGCTACCTGATCTGCCTCGGCGAGCAGAAACTGGTCAGGGGAGAACGCTCACCATTGAGCATTCTCGAGTGGAGGAGCCAGGCATGCCAACGGGTGTGCCGCAGCACGTTCGGAGCCGAGACCATGTCGGCCGTGGAAGCACTGGAGGCAGGGCAGTACCTACGAGCACTGCTGGCAACGCTGGTGAAAGGACCTCTGGTGCGGCTCGCCCAAGCACGTTACTTTTGCCCCCTCCTTTCGTTGACCGACTGCAAGTCCGTCCATGATCATCTCCACCGAGCTGGACAACCGAGGATCCCCGCCGACCGTCGGCTGGGAATCGACTTGGCTGCACTTCGTCAAGACTTGCAGGCCGAGGTCCCGAACGGAGAGTCCAAGCAGACCGGCATACCCCTACGATGGATACCGACCGAGATCCAGTTAGCGGATATACTCACAAAGCCGAAGAAGGGAGAGCCCTGGTGGAGCATGATAAACGAAGGAGTGATTTTACCCTTTACGGGAGTTGTGCCAAGCCTCCGAAGAGAGGCAGGAAAGTTTTGAACCAGTGTAAAGCTGTAAGGTTCCTTCCTGCTTCGCAAGGCCGAGCTGCGACCGCTGCCGTTGGAGGCACAAGAGTGCATTTTGCTGCTGAGGGAAAAGGCTGTGCCTTGGCCCTCGTCTTAGGGTTTAGGTAGTTAGGGTTGCTGCCAGTGTCAGCTGCCCTACAGCAGTTTGACAGTAGGTTTAAGAGTTTAGGCTTAAGGGTTTAAGGGATTAGGGAGCACGGGCTTTGGGATGAATTCGTTGATCTGTAGGATCAAGGCCCTTTACCCTTAATATTATCACGATAAGTCGGGCCGCCGACTCCTTGGAATGCTTGGAACACTCCACGCTGCGTGCCTGAGGTAGAGCATGTCAAATGGAGGCCGGAATGATGACCAAGAGCAGTAAGTAATTACCTGGGATTCGTTAATATATTCTTAGACAAGAAAATACCGTAAACGTCTAATCTATTTGCTTCCTTACAAAGGTTTACGGTTGTATTTTACCAAATTCAATATTTCAGTTGTTTCTTGTGCATCATTTGTATTGTCTTGTGCATTCTTTTTTCTATGACATGCACCAACTATAACACACCTGAGACCACTTGTTGTAACTCAAGTCCCTACATTAAGACTCATGGCTGGCAATTTAAAGACGTCGGGGCCCACGACCCCTGAACTCACACACACAAACCTATATCTGTCTTACATGTTATATATGTCTCTGTATCTATATTACTATAGTATCTGTAGATATCTATGCTCTACTTATACACAACACACATATAGTCATATATTTTTATAACTATATAATTTGTATGTATGCTTGTGTCCATGACTTGCGGGATCGTGAGCTCTAAATGCATCCGACCTCCCCAACCGCCCTAACCCCTTCATTTCGAAGCTACGGGGTACTTGGAGACATATCTAAATGTTGACTAGCAGAGACTCCTAAGAAACAGCTAAAATGACAGTTGATGCAAGGGTCCCAAGTTGTCCCAAGTTCAGTACAAAAGTTGCAAGGTATCACTACTTGTCGAATGACTGCAGCTTGGCAGATGAGCAGGACGCCGCAGGGAAGACGTCTCGACAGAGAATCTCTAATCCCAAAGGCTCCTGAGTGCCTACATGACATAGTAGACCATAGGTGTTGTGGCTTTGGTAAATATCCCCCCATGTAGGTCATGAGGATCCTTTGGAAATGCCAAACTGTTGAGCTTGTTCGGTCCGGAACCCTAAACCCTAGGCCCTGAACTCTGAACTCGAAGTTGGTAGTACTCTGAAGTTTTAGCTTTGCCTTCCTTGGGCAGTTCAGGGAAATGAGGGAGTAGGGTGTCGTCGCGGCTCCTGGGGAGGAGAAGTTCGGGTGGAGGACTTTAATGCAGGGGCCTGAATATTTGCAATGATGGTTTGGGATATTTGGTTGGTCAACAACCTTAGTGGGTAGTGTTGCTGACTCTTGAGGCTTCTGTGTTGGCTCTTGGAGGGCTAAGGGTTTTGGTTTAAGTGTGTCATATGATGAGGGCCTGAGATCGTATTACGGAATATCGAGGTGGCTGTATTGGAGAAGGTCTTGCAAAGTACTATAGGTGTCGCAAGACTGAGTAGTACTACTCCTGCTAACTGTCGCTACCTAGTAGAAGCGCACTGGAGAATTCTAGCACCCAAGCTACTCATTATTTAGGCCACTACATGAAGCCCCTGGAAGCTGTCGTAGTGCGTGGCAGAAAGTGGCGGACGGACGCAGATGCACATACTCGTGTTGTTCCCATCGAGGCATGAATTATCTTTACTTTAACAGTCGCTTAGGGATTATACGATAAGAAGTAAATCGAAAACCCTATTCTACTTTGGGCCCCTGTATTACTCCGCCGTCTGAGCTGCTTGCAGATCGTTTTGTACGGCCAGTCCATCGGCAGCGTACCTTCAGCTGCTTGGACACAAAGAAGATCCCAATTCTGCAGTGGGGTCATACAGTAGTATCCCCTTTTTGTAGTCTTAGGTTCCTTATAAAGTTACCGACCGAATACCAAAAAGGGAGCCCTTTTTATTCCTAGGTTACTGGGCATCCTAGCCTAACTTCCGAACTCTAAGCTAAATCCCTAGGCAACCTTTAACCTATGTTGGGTAGTATAATCCCTGTACAACCCCTATATAACCCAAAAAAAGGTTAACCTTTAGTTCCCCATGATACCCGACAAGTAGGAATCTGATAGGCAACCGGTAAGGTCTGTCAACCTTGAAAACCAGGCTCTTCGCTTGGAGCCGCTGTCTCGTTCCATGTCTCTGGTAGCCCGGAGACCCCAACATCCCTTAATTGCCGCATATACCTAAAACTATAGTAGGGTCCTCACAATGATTTGAGGAGTATTCCTTCATCAAGGGATATTGGAGTCTCTGGGAGCGAGGACCACAACAAACTCCCCGCATGGAAGTGAGAGTGAGCCTGGCGCGAAAACAGCATACCTAGAGGCTCCATAGTAGTGTCTTGTGGGGGTTCATATTTGGAATCCTATAAGGTAATCCCAAAAAGGAACTACTATGGAGCCTGTGGGTACCCCCCTAAGGGTCCAACTAGTTCTGATATTCGGTTTAGGTTTCGAAAAGCGGACCTCAATCATAATCTCAGGAGAACTTGGGCCCCATCACGACTCCAGAACCTCAAAACCCCCCTTAGCTCTCCACAAACATAAGCCCGTGACGCTGCTGGCTCAGACCGCTGGAACCGGCACAAAAGTGCACGGGGAACATGAAAGGCTGCCAAGCCCACTCTACTCAACCCTAAACCCGAAAACCCCCAAATCTACGAAACACTCCAGAGCCAAACCACTGCAGGCCTGCAATTATGGAACGTGGAGAGGACTGCAACCCCTTCACCCCCCCTTTCGACGTTTGTTTGCTCAGCTTCACGCCCCTCCTAGCCATGGACATCACGCTTCTCAGCGGTGGCTCTGTGAAAGTAGATGTGGCAAAGGGCATCGAGGTCCGGTGCGGTTCTGGGACGCAGGGATTTGGCATTTCGGCTTTTTGTTTTTGGTTTATATTCTTCAAACTTTTCGTTCTCGTTCAGGGATCAAGTTGGCCTCGTGTTTTGCTTCTGAGCCCGTTGAAGTGGAGCATTGACTGTTGAAGCCCGTCTGATGTCCTTATGGAACGCTTCCAGCCAGCACCCTTACAGCCTTACGGTACCTTTCTACAACGCCGATAGCACTCGTATGAAACCCTTATATATACATATATGGGCGGTTGTCGTGCAGCAGACCCCGAAGCGCGATCCAGGCAGTAAGGCCCCGGATTGTTTAGGTTTTGAACTTGAGGGTATAATGTAGGAACCTGATTAAGAAACCCTGGGCCTATAACCCCAAAATAGTAGGATTCATACAAGGAACCCTAATGAAGGCCAAGGGTTTCTTAATCAGGTTCCTACATTCGGGTCTACTTGGAAGGGCAGGGGACTTAGTAAATAGGTTATAAGTAGGGTTATAATTGGGGTAACTCCATTTAGGGTACTTATAACTCTACTTATAACCTACTTACTAAGTCCCCTGCCCTTCCAAGTAGGGTTCACGATTCAGGTTCTTAGGGTACGCGGTTGGGGTGCTTCAGCTCCTCGCCATTTCGGATATGTCCTGGAGCGCAGCACCCTAAACCCTAATTTAGGGTTTAGGGGTTTAGGGTTTAGGGTATAGGGTATCGCCCTAAAACCTAAACGCCCTCACTCCGAGGTTCGGAGCTTCTTGGGCCCCTTATCATGTACCTCTCTTGTCATGGAGTCCTTAGACAGCTCCCCTTGATTCACGTGCAAATTACGACCAGTCCTACCTAAACCCCAAACCCCTACCCCACGCCCTAAACCCTGCACCCCTAATCCCTCAAAGCCCTTCTCCCTTTCCCCTCAACCGCTTAACCCCACAGTTCTGGGTTATTAAAGACCCAGGACCCCTCCTCTGCAAGCACCCAACACCTGAAAGCCGAGATTCGTAGACAGGTAACGCTAAACCAATAGGCCCCGACAGGATCCCTACGACTTCTTGAGCAACCTTCAAAAGCCCACGCAGCCTGTGTAAAACAACTCCCTGGTGCTTAGTAGGGAATGGGGAAATCGATTATGGGAAAACCACTATTGGGCATTATATAGGATCCATTCACCCTTTCCCTACTAAGCACCAGACAGACAAGCACTGGCAGGGGGCCAGGGCGACGATCTCGAAGGAGCTCGGGGTTTTGCCAGCTGCGGTGCAGCTCACGTGCGGAGGCATTCGATGACGACTAAGGTAGGGACCTGATTAAGAAGCCCTGGGCCTATAACCCCGAACCTGTACGATTCTTATAGGGAACCCGAAAAAGCCCCAGGGTTTCTTAATCAGGTTCCTACATTACAGGGTTTGACTTTTGCCTAGAGGCTCCATAGTAGTTCCTTTCTGAGGTTCATATTTGAAACCTTGAAAAAAAGCAATACCCAAAAGGAACTGTTATGGAGCCTCTGGGCAGGGGGTTTGGAGTTTCCGCTCTCTCAGGGGTTTACGTTGATAATCACGGGTTTTGGGGTGTGAGGTTTGCGTATTTAAGGATTCACAACAGGACATTAATCAAACCCTGAACCCTAAACGGTGTGTGTGTGTGTGTGTGTGTCTGTGTTCGGGTCTCCGGGAGTCTAGGGCCAGTCTAGGGCAAAGTGGCGATGGATGTGATCGAATGCTTACTGTAGGGCTTAGGGTAATTATGTCCGTGTGTTCACACTCGACGAATAAGTAGTCGGAGTCATTTTGTTTTTTTTTTGTCTGTCTGTCCAGCTTATTACCGATCTGTCCATCTATCCATGTGCCTATCTATTTGTCTAAGACTGTATATCTATCCACCTATCTATCCATCCTTGTACCCGTGGGGGAGATCCTTAGTAATGTAGTATGTGCATGCATGTCTTCATATATGTACATATATATATATATGTACATCTATATATATATATATATATATATGTTTATACTCATGCAGCATGCTCCCCCAACCCCCGCATCCACGCCACCTTCCTTTTTGTAAGCAGTGGATCGTGGGAGGTTGGCAACCTCGGACGTGAAAGCATCAGCAGGGATCACATTCCCCAAAATTCCTGAAGTCTGAGACGTAGGAATTTGGGGAGATGTCAGCCGGCCGGCATTTTTCGCAATCTGGAAGAAGATGAACAACACATAGCAGCAAGAATAGCAATAGGAATTGCAGCTGTACCAGTAGCGGCAATGTTGCTTGTCGAAATTTTGGTTCTTGCTGAATACACGTGGTTGATTGTTTGGACTTATCGAGGTATTAATCTGCAATAATTCCACAACTGTAGTACCCACGATCATTGCCTAAGCGAGATAAAGGAGCTATCGCTTTTGTAACTCACAGAACGATGCTGTCGCATTTTTGAGTATTATAGGGGCTTTAATGATTAATTGCCTATACTATTTTGGCGGCTCCTTATTATAGTTATAGTATACCGGGCCCCAAAACCCTATTCTAATCATTAAGGCGCCTCTTGTATCCACCGAAGGAGCTTTCTCAGTTCTGCTCATGGTAGGGAATGCTCGGCTGTCTCTTCTGACAACAGCGACAGACAAGCTTTTTGGGCATTAACGATGAGATTGCAAGATGCCAAGCGCAGGGACATAAGCACTCAGATTATTTGAGGTACTACTGTTCCATTCTTCGAGGTAAGCTGTGCTCAATATGTGACGGCAGTCTCTTGCAGCTCCCCAAAGCTTTGAGAGATGCAGAGGGGTGTTTTCTACTGTTATGAGGCTAAGGCGAGAAGGCAGGAGCCGTTTCATGTCTTGTTGAACGAAGAGTTCGACGATAAGCAGCTCTTTTGGTTTCTTGCTCATGGTGTGTCGCAAAGGAGTCTGGCTATTTGGCTTCCAGATATATCTTTGTCCTACACCCAGCCAAGTACCAAGGTATCCTTATTTCTTATCGGGAGAAGGAAAGGTGATCTTTATTTGGTCTTTGCTTTCGTTTCTGCAGCTAGCACAAGAAAATTTGCACAAGTGTTTCTTCCAACTGGGACGGACGCAGATACAGACACTGGTTTACGTTTTGCATGATTTACGTGTACCACAAGCATGCAAAAGAAGGAGAGGTCAGTATGTGTGCAGTCCAGAAGCCGCCGTTAACACAGATGGTTTCTGGACCTCGGAGAGAGAGCGAGGAAGAGAGAGAGAGAGAGAACAAAAGCGAAAGAACAACATGTATGGATAAATGTTTGTATATGTGCATATGTGTGGTAGCAGACCTACACCGAAGTCTATTCTTGCAGTTCTACACCTCGCAAGCAGGGACAGACGTGTGAAGTTCGAGGCCATTGTCAACATCGGGAAGAAAAGGTACTGTACTGGGTGGGGTCCCGGAGTTGCGGTCTGAACCAGGCTAAACACGCCGAATCCATAAATCTTATGTTAAAACCCAAGCCCCAAACCTATCCCACACCTAAACAGGAACCCTAGTCCAAAACCGCATTCCTAGCCCGCTAACCCTGTGCCTACACCGTCAAATCGAATCCTTGAGCCCCAAACCCTAAGTCCTAGGCCTTGGACGGTTGCTGAATCCTAACTCATCATGGGCTCGAAATTTAAATCCTGAACCTCCTACCTCAAGAAACTCCACTGGAGCAGGGGAGCTGGTCACAGAGCTGAAGGAGACTTCTGGCACCATCTTTGCCGTTGCTGAGCCCTTGTTGATACGGTTGATGATGTAAATCCTAAGGGTTCCTTTAAAGCGATCTATAAGGGTACCAGAAAGGGGGTCTATAGGGTTTAGGGTTTAGGGTGATGATATAAATCCTGCATTACCTTAAGGACCTTAAACTATGGGAATTATGGTATCGTCCTTATTATGGGTAATGCAGGATTTATATCATCAACCGTAGGATTCTGGGTGCAGGCTAGTTGTGTCGCTGGGCGCTTGTTTATAGGGTGTTGCAGCATTGTCGAAGCTTGTTTGCTTTAAAGGGTCGTAAGTCTTGAGAAACGATCGACAGTGTTCTTCTCTTTGGTATGAAGATGTAACAGTTGAAAGCTACTTGAAGTAATCTCCTCAGCAAGAACCGAGGTTGTGGATCAAAGACGCTTGGCGATTGCCAGACAGTGGGCCAGTCTGGACGAGAAGCTGCCGCTGATACGGGAGCATCTAGGCTTAGTAGTAAAGTAGGGATTCTTTTAACCTTCTGGGGGTATTATAGAATCCCTACAACATCGCAATGGTTAACCTTGAGCATCCTTTAGTTCCCCTAGGAGGCTGGACAAGTCAGTCGGGGGCACGTTGGGATACCAAATACTGGTTCAAGGTTTGGGGTTATCGTCCTAAAGAGGTGCTTATGCGTAAGGGAGTTTCCGAAAACAGGGAACCCTAGTCTAAAACCCTAAATAGAAAGAGATGCTTGTTATAGGACTCCAAAATAAGGTAGCCCCCCAATTTTCGGGGAAACTCCCTAATGAATCCGATGGGAGTCCTGAAGCTACAACCCAGGCATTACGCTCGTGCTTTGAATCTTCACACATACGTTGTGGAGAATGCCAAAGCGCTCTATGCTGAGGACGTAGAGCAGAATGAGTTGCAGACAGAGCGTCTGGAGCGATGGAGGATGCTTAGGGCCGCGAAGCAGCAGTTCTATGAGGAAGACAGGCGATACGATGATCTCTGCGCATGCTTCGAGATAGATGCCGAGGAGTGCCTGCAGCAGCTCACAGAAGAGCTAAGATCGCAGGCTTGCGATGTGGAGGAGTCGGTAGCTGCTTACGTAGCCAATAGAAGAACTTTAAACTTTGTGGGCTTACATATCTAGTCCTTATTAAACCCTAAACCCTAAACCGATATGAAAAAGTGTTACTTTTTGCGGGGGCCCGGTTATCGACGAAGAGAGGCTGAGCTTGACGACATGATCACCGGATCTCTGTCAAAGTTTCGGTGTCTCTCTGAGCTGCCAGACTTGCCGACCCCTACTGGTCTAGACTGTCAGAGCGATGGGGAGTCCGAGGAACTGGAGACCGTGGACAAATATTTCCAGAGGCACCGGGATGCAAGTGGCCCAAGCATACACACTTAAGTATTCTTAAGAATATGACGTAGTTATAACTATTCCTTAGGGTTCCTGGTTATAGTTTTGGTATCATATACCCAAACACCCTGTCGAAGTGAACAAGGCCCCAATCTCAGTCAGGGTTCGGGGTTTAGGGTCCGGGTTCAGGGTTTCCCAGAGACTCCAATATCCCTTAATTCAGGAATATAAATTGAATTATGATAGGATCCCTACTATGATTTAAGGAGTATTCCTTCATAACGGGATACTGGAGTCGCCGAGTAGAGGACTGCCGCGTCAAAGAGCCTCAGGCCTCCCCGATGGATCGTCAAGACACGTCAAGCCCATCGGAAAAATCTGGCCAGACGACGGCGCCGAAGGAAGTTCATGCGCATGCGGCGCAAGGTTCGCAGTTTCGTTGAGATCCATGCAGTAGTACCGCTGGAAGCAAGTGCGAAAGCTGCAAGAAGTGCCATAAGGAGAGAGAGAGCGAGAGAGAGAGAGAGAGAGAGAGATTACGAGTTGGAGCAACCGGTAAAGAACCGCCAACGGCAAGACTTGTGATTGCTGCCGAACAAGAACTGAGAACATCGAGACCCTCGTAGGGGTTTGGGATGGTCTGGTATGTTTGAGTTTGGGTCGCGGCTTGATTCAGTAGCTGAGGGTTGGCAGTCTGCCAGCACAGGCGTTGAAGAGTTGAGAGTTGACAAGCCCCAGCCCCAAAACCCTTGTAGCCCCTATGATCCCAGGGAGCCCGAAACCCTTTAGCTGCGGAATAGACCTGTCCGATGTGAGAGAATATAGGGGCCTGAATATTTAGTAGTAGCTTGCCTTTGCTTTTTTAAATGCAACATACGATTATAATGTGCCACAACACTCTATTCAACTAACTCAGGTACCTACATTATATATATATATATATATACATATCAATTCACAACACCTTATCTATAAAGTGCAAACGCAAAATCCGAAATCCCGAATGCTCACGCACCTCTAAACCCCCAAACCGTGACGTGCGAATCGTAAGCCCTTTCTGGGAGCATCCGGAAATCAGTAACATTCGCATGGAAGCCTGATAGGACCCAAGGAAGGCAATCTAGACTTAAGACTTTACCATATGCAGTCGTCCGAAGCAGGCCTTGCGCCGCCACCGGACTGAGACGTACACCGTCTTAGACCTGCCCTTCCTCTTGCCTCATAGGCCTTGAAGATGTGGTCTTCAGCCCTGCAGTGAAGGGATAACACCGTAAACGCTGTACCGTAAACCCCAAACCCCTAATAAATGAAAGGGTTTGGGGGCTTCTGAGGAACATGGTCTGCGGGTTTCAGATGTTCCGGTTCCGGTAGTACGCATGATTAGAGGTAGCACCCAAGGTTTCCGGTGTAGGGTTCCTGAGCTCGAAACGATTAGATAAGGCCCCTATACTCTGGAACCCTACTATATGTGTATATATATATATGTATGTATATATATATATATATATATATATATATATATAGATCCCTGCTAGACCCTTTAAGGGTCCATTCAAAGGAGCCCTATTCTAATTCCTTGGGTTTATAAAGACAAAACCCTGAACCCCGGACCGAAGTGAGACCGTAGACTTACCTAAACCTTTGCCCGAAACTAGGGTTTAGGGTTTAGGGTTTAGGGACTTATATGGGGGTTTCCGAAAATAGGGGACCCTAATATAGTACCTTAAATAGTAGGATCCCTATTATAAGGACCCCCCCATAAGGTACGCCTAATTTTCGGAAACTCCCATATAGGGGGCCACTATATATAGCTTCCTTAGGATTTGTTTGTTTTTGTTCATGCAAGACCCACGAGAATATTCAAAGCTAGTGTCTACTATGGTTCCAAGGAGGGTATAGGTCATGTCTTGACACCTGAGGATCCTCCTATTTTAAGCCTCAAATCGCTGCACGAAAGCTTAGCAGTCCCCAACTACAAACTCCAAGAACACGGAGGCCGGCGCCTAAACCTATGTCATACTTGAGTAGCATTTTTGCATGTTTCTGGATGTTTAGACTTATTAAACCCAAGACGGAATGCACATTTAAACTTGCAATTGGTACTGTCCCAGCCATGAGCTAGAAACTGCAAGGGAAGGAGTGTTTGGGGCTTACGGTTCCGGAGGTCCCCCCAAAAGATGCCCCAGAATTAAACAGGCACGCGAGCAGATGCGTTGAAGAGCGCCCCAAAAGATACCCGAGTCCTCGATCCAAAGTTGCCCTCAGCAGACACCAGAACAGGCCCTAAACCCCCAAGCCGAAACCCTAAACCCCATAAGCCCTATAAACCCCAAAACCCTAAACCCTGAAAACCCTAAAGCCCTACTACAGGACACCCCAGAACCCTAAGTCAAACGAGGCCTGAAGAAGCGGAGGCCGAAGTTTTAACAGCCACGGTCTATCTGCCAGGACCCTTCAGGGAAGATCCCTACCCTATAATAGACCATATAATGGTTATATAATAGCTATATTAAGGTTCTATACCTAGAGGTCCTTATTAAGGGTTCCTCCTTCTAGGGACCTTCAGGGAAAACCCCAAGGGTCCAAAGGACCCAGCAATAAGGTACTTGGGTTTTGGGTAGTAGTTATGGTTTAGGGTTTCGGGTTTAAAGCGACGACCCAGCAATAAGCTAGGTATCGATGTGGGAGTTGTCGTTCAGTTCCCCTTGGAGATTAGTATAGAGCCCTGCTCATAAATATTTTTGGGAACGGTTGAAATCGACACCTAGTGGGGCACTTGGGCTTAGGGCAATAGTTGTGGAGGTGAAAAATTTCATAGAAGACCCATGCCGGCTTTGGAGGGCCCTATAGGACGCACTGCAAAGAGATGACGGGTCAGAGAAATGCTTGAGCCCGACAAGTTGCAAGCCGCAGGCACTAGGATGCCCGGGTGTTTCGGGTCGGACTTCGGCAGTGTGCCGCTCTTTCCAGCTATGGAAAGAATGTGATTCGCTGGGTCTCCATCTGGATGTGTCCTCGAACAGCTTGACGGATCTGGCCCGAATGTTGTACAGTGTACAGGGGTCGCTGGGGTTCGGAAGGTTGGTCTAGTGATGTTCTTGTCGCGGGCATTCGCGGTGTTATTGCCCCTTCCTGTTGTCACAGCTGTTGCTCATGCTGGTGATGATGGTGATGACGGTGATGATGCTGCTGCTGGTGGTGGTGGTAGTGGTGGTGGTGGTGATGAGGGTGGTATGATGTTGATAATGCATGATGATTTTGATGGTGAGGCTCATGCTAATGATGGTGGTGATGGTCAGAATGACGCGGAGGAGGAAGAGGAAGGTGTTTACTGCCTCTGGTCAGGACAAGAAGATGTTGATGACAATGACGGGAGAAAGTGGAAAGGTGGCCATGACGATTATAGTGAGAGATAGTGATGATTGCAATGGCAGTGCCATTTCCATGTTGATGTGGATGACCTTGCTGGCGATGAAAACTGCTATGGCGGTGATGTTGATGCTTTCCGTGATAGCATCCTTTTGCTGCCCACCAGCCGTCTTTATACCGGTTCGCCGTGTCATCAGTCTACCAACTACTTAATCTCTGCCGGCTTCCGGGTGTTGACTCTTCAGCCGATCGAAAACCGAACCCTTGCATGAAGGTACAGGCTCTGTGGACAGTTTAAGACCACATCTGACCTTCCGCCGCGCAAGAAATGCATGTGCCAGCCTTGGAGGAAGGGCCGACAGGATACGCTGCTGCTTCGCCTACATCCACAGCTAGCAGGGTTTAGAGGTTTTGAGAGCTATAATTAAGGGCTTTTGCCATAAACCTGAGACCCTCAACATCTTAAAAGCGTAAAGCTTACGCCTTAACGCCTGCCCAGAGACTCCAATATCCCTTAAATTATAGTAGGATCCGTAATATGATTTAAAAAATATTCCTTAATTAAGGGATATTGGAGTCTCTGGGTGCATCCCCAAGGATCCTTGTTGATGTATCGCCTCTGCCTCCCATACCCTCGCAAAGCCCAAACCTCTCAAGGCTCCTTCTCCCCAGAGACTCCAATATCCCTTACTTGAGGAATCTTCCTTAAAATCATACTACGGACCCTACTATAATTTAAGGATTATTCCTTAATTAAGGTATATTGGAGTCTCTAAACCTCTAAACCTTAAACCCTAGAGATCCCTTGTAGATTCCTTAAAGGATCCTAGCCGCCCAGCCTAGTAGGATGGTTACTTCAAGGCCACTCACAAGCAGGAGATGCCCCAGGTCCCTGTGCATGTTCTAACAATACCTATAGTCTCCATTGTAGTTCCTTTTTGGGGGGTACCTTTTAGGATCCTTCATATAAAATTGGCTGAACCAAAAAAAGGAACTACAATGGAGACTAGAGGTATATAAGGTCTACGGTTTAGAGATTCCTACTATAGGTGCCTGCACAATCTGTAAAACTATCACGTGAAAGTCCAGCAAAGACTGCGAGAAGGCCACTACATACCCGCACAATCAACCCTAAACCCCCAAACCGCAAAGACCCGTATGGAGCCCAGAAAGAAACCCTGTAAAGAGCCCCATATAAAACCCTAAACCCTGAAACCCTAAACCCTGAGAGCCTTTAAATAACTCCTTAACCAAGGCGTATGGAGCCCATATGCAGCCTTTAGAGAGCTTTAAACCTTGTATCTCAACCATAGCAGTCTTTAAGGAACGCCTTAAACAAAGCTTATGGAGCCCATATTAAACCCTAAACCCTAAAAGCCTCCAAAGAAAGTCGAGAAGTGTACCAAGTTTTATTTTTATGCTTTTTTTAAGCCTCCAAAGAACCCCTCAACCAAGGTGGAGCTTGCCTCCAGGGTCACTGTTGGCGGGCTCATCCTTCACAGGCTTGCCGCAGCAGCCATGTTAGGGCTCCTATAGGTTTAGGGTCTAGGTGTTCCTTTAAAGGGATCTGTAAGGCTTCCTTTAAAGAGATCCATAAAGGTTTAGGGTTTAGGGCTCTTAAGATTTAGGGTTTAGGGTTCTTAAGGTTGAGGGTTCAGGGCTCTTAACGTTTAGGGTTTAGGAGAAGGATGTGTTCTTTTGGCTGAGTTGTTTAGAGGGTTTAGAAGGTCTGGGGTTCTCAAGTTTCCGGATTCGACTTCGGAATAGGTGTTGAGGTTGAAGGGTGCAAGGACTAGGATTGATGGGGTTTGGGCTGGTTTAGGCTTGACGGTTCAGGGCTCAGGGCACCCTAAACCCCCTAAACCGTGGCTCTGTTCAGGTTTGGGAAGCCAGGTTTACAGTTGACGATCTCGGTGATTTGCTGTCGAGTTCTTGGTAGAGAATGGGCGAATGGATTATGGAGACTACTATTGGGGGTTATATAGGGACTACTATAGGGATCCATTCCCCCATTCCCTTCTAAGCACCAGTTAGTTTGGGCGAGATTAGGATTGGGGCTTATGGATTCTGAGGTCTGTTTAAGCTTCACGGAGTTCTGGTGTATAAGTTTGAACGGACCCCGGATTCATCAACAAGCCTTGAATCCCTTATATAGGAAAAGTCTGACCTATCATGTGCTGGATCATTAGACTTTCGCATTCTTCAGAAAGCCCCACCTTGATTATCAGTTTGTTACCTAAAGGCGCAATAAACTAAGTTGTACGTCACTGCGTTGTCGGTACGGTAAGGCTTTCTGCGGGCTTGAGGATCCGTGCCATACTGCCACACTATACTAGGATCCAAAGTAGGCCCTTATTCCCTTTTTGGGGGTTTGGGTTCCCTTATACCCCCCTTAAACCAAAAAGGGAACGCTTTGTTTTCCTAGGTTACTCTTAGGTCCTGGGCTTCAAGAGTTAGCGTGGGAAAGCGGACTGTCCTAGTGTAGTCCCAAATGCCTTCGCATGCCAGTGCTATGAAAAGCGGCCTTGGTGTCATCCACGACGTCAAGGCGGGTGGCTCAGATCGTTTCTGAATCAAGCAGCAAAGCCGAAAACCCCGGTATCACCCCCCTCTCTGTCCCGGCCACTCAGACCACATACTGGTTCGATGTCTTCCAGAATGCGGCGAGGATGAAGAAAGTCACGCCGGGAGCCCCTCCATTACTAATACTGTTTCGAAGGGTTCCTCATTATGTGTATGGTATATCATGCCCTAAAACCCCAGTCCAATTATTAAGGCCCTACTGTACGGCTCCAGACTTTTGCAGGCTCGGTTGAAGTTGTTGCAGTAGACACCTATGCAACGTGCAGAACCAATTTGGTCAGAAAGCATGGTTGCATGTATTTGACGACGGCGGGAAATCAAGTCAAGGAAGTACTCTCAGGATTTACTATAGGGGCTTAAAGTATTTCCTCTGCTATTTTTTTTTTTGGGGGGGGGGTCCTGATTATAATTGTAGTAAAAATACTTTAGCTATGAAGGCCCTTACCTTACGCGCTCCAAAGTACCGATACAGCACACTGTAGGGTTTCTATTTTCGGAATTACTATTACGATTTGGGGAAGTATCTCCCATAACAGTATCTAGGACCCTTTGGGAACATGCCCAGCGAGGTTTCGAATGCGATTGCACGCTTTGTCACCGATGGTTTTGCTGCCAGGATTGTATCTAACCGCTGGTATTGGAGTAGCTAAGGAACCAGGGATGATGACAATCCCTACAGAAAGGAGCTAAAGAGCCAAGGGAACCCCCCCAAACTACTGGCTAGTTTTTGTAGAGGCTTACACAGGCAAGACGTTTCTGACTCCCCCATGATGAACCCTCACAGCTGCCTTATGTATCCCTAGAGGTCCCTTATACATTTCTGTCCATGTGAGGACTATCGGAGAACTTCGGCTTTCAGCAAGAAAACGGGGTCGGTCCTAGTTAGCGGCCAAGAAGCCAAGCCCTGACACCCTAACCCCTCGAATTAAGCCCAGACCTTAAACCTCGCTTTTGGTTGCAAGGTCGCCGGTCTTTATCATTCACGGAACACACGACAACGAGGCACAGCGACGCTTCCTCCTGTTAAGGAGCTGAGAAGGCTTCTGTGAAGGTTTCTTCGTCTACTGGGTTTTAATGTTAAGGAACTTCAAAAGGTTTCGGGTTAGGTTTCTGTGGGCTTCATAGTCTAGGTTGCAGGAGCTCAAACTAAGTTCACTTTGTAGATGCCAAATGAACAGCATGCTGTCCTTACGGCTTACGGAGTTAGTTAAATTCACCAAGCACACCGTTTAGGAGTTTGGGCTTACGAGTTGCGGTTTAGGAATTATTTAGGGCTTAGGGGTTTAGGGTTCGTGGGTTTCGGGTTTAGGGTTTCAGGGTTTTGGGGTTTGTAGCGATAGTCGTAACAAATATACAAAAGATGCGAAAGGCAGTCAGCAGGGGTGTTTTCCGTGTGTAGGATCCTCATGATGCAATGCCATAAGTCCGAAGGCTCTAAACTTGATGACAGCTCTGGATGTTTTCTCGTATGGTCTTATGCAGGTATGTATTCACAAACGGTTTAGGGGGCTTCAAAGAGTAACCACCAGTTCCCTATACCCCGAAGCCCTAAAGCCCAAAATCCTAAAGCCCCAAACCCTAATCCCCTGAACCCTAAACCCTAAAGCCCAAAACCCTAAAGCCCCAAACCCTAATCCCATGAACCCTAAACCCTAAAGCCCAAAACCCTAAAGCCCCAAACCCTAATCCCCTGAACCCTAAACCCTAAAGCCCAAAACCCTAGAGCTCTAAGCCTCTAAACCCTAAACCCTAAAGCCCAAAACCCTAAAGCCCCAAACCCTAATCCCCTGAACCCTAAACCCTAAAGCCCAAAACCCTAGAGCTCTAAGCCTCTAAACCCTAAACCCTAAAGCCCAAAACCCTAAAGCCCCAAACCCTAATCCCCTGAACCCTAAACCCTAAAGCCCAAAACCCTAGAGCTCTAAGCCTCTAAACCCTAAACCCTAAAGCCCAAAACCCTAAAGCTCTAAGCCTCTAAACCCTAAAACCCTAAAGCCCAAAACCCTAAAGCCCCAAGCCTCCTCTGCCAGATTCCGTTCGACCACGGCCTCACGCTCTTCGATGTCCCTTGCTGCAAAGGTTATCGGTTTACCACGGTTTAGGGTTTCGGGTTGGCGCATACGAAATAAGGATGCCACAGAAGCCGGAATATGTGCCCACATTAGTCTTTTGGGTTTAGTTTTAGGGTTTAGGGTTTAGTAGTTCTCCAGATAAGGGCTCCTTGTTATAGTCAGAGTCTAATTATGGGCCCGCAAACCCTACTCGAGTTCACCAGGCCCTTAAGTTGTTAGAGTTTACAAGTCCCTAAACCCTAAACCCTCTACCCTAATTTATAAGGTTGTTTATGACCAAGAGGCCTCTACAAGGTGGGATTTGGGAATCACGTGTAGGGTTTCCGGGGATTGGTACTTGTTTTAAGGTTTGGTCATTCAGGGGGTTCAGGGATGGGAGATTAGTAGTGATTTCGATTTTGGTTGTGGCTTTGTGCAGACATGTTGCCGTTTGCAGGACCTTTGCGGCGTTTTGGATTCAGTTTAGGCTGCAAGGTACACAAGCTAACAGAGAGCCTTTGACCATGAACCCTCAACCCCTAAAATATCGTATCCTTAGGAAATATTTTTAGTTTTCCGTTGATATAAAGCCCAAGAGAATATTAAAACTAGTATGTTTAGTATGGATTCTAAGGGGGTATAGTAAACCCTAAACCTTAAACCCTCAACCTTACAGACAGCCCTTACACCTTCAATCTGGTTTGCCATCGAAAGCTAGGCATGTCGGCGACAATACCTTCACCCTAAAAGCCCGGCTTCCACTACGTGGACTTGAACTTGCAGTTTGCATCGTTCTGTCTGGCTTGTTTCGTTGGGGGCTGCAAGCGCCTGATACAGGACTTGGCGAACCAAATCAAGTTTTCGAAGACGTACCAGAAGGCAGTGGGCGGCCGTGCAGAAGGTCGCTTGTTTCTGTCCCTGGACACAGCGGAGTGGTTCAGCGGCGGCTCGACCGCTTTTTTTTCTCTGACTGTCATGGAGTCACAGATGGAATAGCATGGATGCGGGATTGCCACGGGGCTGGACAAACCCCAGGCAGGGGGCTGTCAGCCGAGCCACCTTCGACAAAATGTTTCCGCATGCTGGGACCACCGCTGGGAACTCACGAGTACCCGTAGTATCGCTGTTGCTATTTATAATTACGCCTACTACGACTACGACTACTGCTACGACACCGACTACGACTACGACTACTGCTACTACTACTACTACTACTACTACTACTACTACTACTACTACTACTACTACTACTACTACTACGAGTATTATTGCTCTGCTATGAACATTACTGCCATGGCTATTACTATTCCTAGTAACGAGCAGAAGCCAAAGCAAGCCCAGAGACGAGTAGCTGACCTGCAGCGCCCCTCTGCAAATCGCAAGCTTCCAGTGAACATCCGCACAGCCTTGTGTGTGTGTGTGTGGGGTTGAGGGTTTAGGATTTAGGGGTTTAGGGTTTAGGGGTTTAGGGTTCAGGGTCCGCACAGCCTTGTGTGTGTACGATCACCAAACCCTGAATCCTTGTCCCCTCAACCCCAAAAGCCGCAACCCCAAACCCCTTATTATATAACCCCTCAACCCCCAGACCCTCAAACCCCTAACCCGTAGACCCCTGAAGCCCAGAAGCCCTAAACCCCCAAACCCGACAAGCCCCCGAACTTAGGGGTACTTAGGAATACGAATTAATTTCTGGTAAAAAAAATCCCTGAGAAACCGCTCATTAAAATTATAATTTTTGCTAGGGTTCTAAGTTCAGTATAGAAGCCCTAAACCCTAAACCCTTTCTACTTTGTCGTCACCGATGGCTACAACGTGGCTGGGGCGTGGACGTGATGTCTGATGTAGTTGAGAGCCGACTGCGGGCAGACGTAAAAGTCAACTCAACTTTAAAAAAAAACCTAAACCGCAGCCTCCAGGCTTGTCCCGAAGAGTACGGCTACGACCCCTGGTGGGTCAAAGAGGCCCAAAGGGCTCAGGGTTTAGGGGTTTAGGATTGTGTAAAAATCATTTTTTCGGATTTAGGGATTTACCAGGGACTTAATTCGGGTTTTGGGTTGAGGGTTTAGGATTTAGGGATGTAAAGATTGAGGGTCGAGGGTTTAGGGAGTCAGGACTTAGGCATTTAGGGGTACAGGGATGCAGGGCTTGGGGATTTGGGGCGTAGGGAGATAGGGATTCAGGGGTTTAGGCTGGACCGGGAAGTCAAAAGAAGCTGTTGTGAGATTCAGGAGCTTCAGTTTTGGGATTCGGTTTTGGGTTTAGGGCTTTCGGCCAAGGTCTTCTGTGGTTTTATCCGGACTGTAGAGGGTTTAACTAATCTCAGTTTGGGATGCTTGGTTTCGGTGTCCCGCACGGTGAACCGTAGTTTCGAGCGGCTGAGTTGGGACCCAAACAACCCTAAGAAGTAGACTCGAAGTGGCGCTCCTTGTCATGCAAGGCAACCATGCTTTCGGTACGGCTTCCGTACAGGAACAGTCTATAATAGGGCTATATGGCGGATATCTGCCCATACTACAATTGTATTCAACGGTTACTAGGTGGGCCAGTATGCAAACTATTCGCAATAGCTACGGGATATAATTGGGCACGCTGGGCACCGTGACAAATAAGATAATCAGGCTGCAAGATATTCGTGACCAGATCCATCCCCCGCAGTCCAAAACCTGGGGGGCCCTGGACCCAAAGCCCGCGCATGCACGCGACACCTGACAGGCTGGACATAACGATATCGAAGTGAATCACCGGTCCAGCACGCAGTCGGCTCATCCCCTAAACCCTACCGTAAACCCCAAAGCTAGCGCAGACCCTGGACACACGTCGTGAACCCAAGCCTAGCACGCTTGGCTGGCTAAATCTCTTTTATGTGAGAGACTAGACTATGTTTTATGTGCAGTAGAAGGGCGTTATGAGTCAGAGGAGTACGGAGTTGGCTACAAGCACCGAGCCCGACTCCCCAAATCCCTGCGCCCTAACTACAGGGGGCCCAAATAATTACCAGTGCTATTTTGGGGGCTCCTTAATAAATAAATAAGTATATATATATATATATATATACAGCTATGTAATTCTATGGGCCCCGAAACCCTATTCTAATTATTCAGGCCGCTACCTACATTACATCCTCAGCCTGCATCGTTGACCGGTGGTGCTTAGACACTTCATCGTAGAAGTACTGGCTGCTTTCTCTCTTCTATGACAGTGGCAACCCTAAGCCCTAAACCCCTAAACCCCTAAACCCTAAACCCCTAAACCCTAAACCCCTAAACCCCTAAACCCTAAACCCCTAAACCCTAAACCCTAAACCCGGTAGCTTTTAGGACCTTTACGGGCTGGGGCGAGGGTCACGGCAAGACCCGCGAAGCGACCTCGTGTCCAAGGGCGAAAGCCTTCGAAGCCGAACAGAAGCCACTGCGTCGGCAAGTGGGCGTTGTAGCCTGTGACAACGACAACACCACGACACTACGATTGGTTGAGAGCCCTTCACAAGGCCAGCATAGGCTGCGATTGTTCTGGCTCCACTGACATGTCGATCATCGACACTGCTTCTGGCAACGTCGCGGCGTCTGGAGCTAGAGAGTTTCTGAAAACTAGCTGTGGAGACGCACCATCTACAGGATCAATGTCAAATGAAGGCACCAGCCAGCGGATGGAGCTTGGTGCTTCAGGATCGAGCTCTTTAAGTTCAGCACTGATGCCAGGGTGCGCCGCGATGGTGATCAACGGAGATTTCGCATCCAAGCCTCGCCGGTCGCACGTAGGGGTACTCTATGAAGTCCTTGCAAGTTTTCTCTGGTGGCTACCTAGAGTAGTTAGGAGTGTGATGCTGTGATGAACACACGCTATTGTCGTTGATGTCTGATTACGCGTTTGCCCATGCCGGCGTAGACCCTGATCCCAAGGCCCTTGACTCTAAATCGACATTTGGGTTTAGGCTTTAGAGGTTGGCGCTTGGGGCTTAAGGATTGGAGTCTTTTGGAGTTTTGTGGTTTAGGGCTTTAGGAGTTCAGGCTTAGGGTTTAGGGTTCGGGCTTGCGAGTCGGGTGACTTCGGATGTGGCAGTTCCCACTTGGCGTAGCTCTGAAGCGAAATCGCAGGTTCAGAAGTAGAGGCTCCCGAATATGTAGGATCTCTCGAACAAGGGCACCAAGAGAAGGGCCCCTTGTTTGAAGCAGTTCCTGAAGGTCTGTGAGAAGGGTTGCACGAAGGTTTGAAGCAGTTCCTGAACGTCTGTGAGAAGGGTTGCGCCACTCGTTTTAAGGTGCTGCTGTTGTGAAGGTTGGCCGGAGGGTTCATGATCGCAGAAGCCGTCAGGAGGGCGATAGGGCCATTCGAGGAATACCGTTTCCAAAAAAGAGACCGACTGAATAATTGTTCTGTGGCTAAATCTCACTACCCCAAGCCGCTCGCCCTAAACCCTGAACCCCAAGAGCCCTAAACCCTAAATCCTAAACCCTAAACCCTAAATCCTAAACCCTAAACCCTAAACCAACCAACCAACCTAAGCCCGCAGAGCCCCTAAGGTCAGAATACTTCGACCAGCTCAGAAAGTTCTTGAAGTGGCTGGACCAAGCAGACAGGACGAAGACCGCAGAAACAACAACTCATGGGCGGAGCCCTTGGGGTTTAAGGTTTATCCAAGGGGAAAAGGAGGGACCCTTAATGAGGACCCCTAGGTATATACCCTCAATAATGCTATTATATACCCAGTATATAGCCCTTTGTAGGGTAGGGCTCCCCATTAAGGGTCCCTCCTTTTCCCCTATGAGTTTAGGGTAAGCGGAGTAGGGATTTAGGACTTGGGGATATACCTCGAACGAACAAAGAAGTCCACTGTGTTGGGTCTTTCGCGCGCTGGGAGTCCCTTTCATCAGTGGTTCTTCGAAGAAGGATCCCATTCTTCTGTGCTTCGAATGAAGGGTCATTGTTGTGTGAAGCTTGCGTTTAAAACACTTCATGTGGATCCTTGCTTTTGTCTTCGGACTATGTTTTAGTCCATTACTGGAGGAACGGGGGGTTTACTTTGCAGCAGGGCTCAACATTCTCCTGAGATTCCAGACGTGTTTACGATGTTTTCATGTTCAAGACGGGATTTGCGTTCTTGGGCTATTTGGAGCCGGAGCGTTAGAGAACGCCAAAATCCAAACCAAGGAGCAGAGGTCAAAGGCCGCTACAAGCGCCCAGGCTTAAAATTACCCTATGCCTCCAGGGACCTTATAATTATGGGGTCTTTAAGGGGTCTAGGGCCGTAACTATGAGGTCCTTGGAGGGTTAGGGTTAGCACATGAGGAATGCGGACAACAACGACAGGAGCAACAACGCCATCATGGTCAGAAATGACAGTGCAAGATTCTCACTAGGACTGCGTCCATGGACCAGCAACAGCGACCTTTCTTCTAGAAGTTGCCACAGCAGAGTCCTCATGCTACGTGGTACGGGTCATCCAGCTGATGGCGATGTTCATCAGCAACAACACAGCCATCCGAACAAGCATCAAACCTGAGCTTATTTGCCACCACACGACTCGTCAAAGCCTTAGTGCCTTAGCTCTCATTCTCGCATTGGTCGTTATCACCAAAATCACGAGTAGCGTGGTAATAGCAACTATAATCGTCTTTGTCGTCGTCGCTGCCGTCGTGTTCTTCGTCGCGGCAGGGCGGCAGCAGCAAGAACACGAAGCAGTTTGCGCCAGATTCAAACTCAACATCATCCGCCCGTAAGCGTTGAAGTAACATTGACAACGACAATCAGTGTGTAAGTTTTCAGAATATGTTAGTAGTAGAGTACGTAGCATGTAACTTTTGGGGTATCGCCGTTGCTCTATTGTTTCTTAGATTAGCCTTCAGTTTCCCCAGGATACTGGACAAGCAAGATATACTATACATCTTGGGTACTGCCCCATATCTGTAACCGCTAGCTAAAATTTGTAAAAACATTATATACAGAGATCCCTTAACGTGGAGGCAGTACCCAACACACCTCACTATCCAATGAGCAACCTCATCCCGACACCTCTCTGAAGCAGCCTGTATATTGGAGGAGGGTTTCGGGTTCAGGGTCAGGTGAGATGAACCTAGGTGGGTTTAGGGTTTAGGGTCAAAGATCCCTTATGTAATTTAGGATGACCCCACCTACCTTCATCCTACCCCTGGAGCCTTGCAAATGGCCTTGCAGCACGACCTACCCTCAACATTGAAGCCTAGGTGCAAAACCCAGTGAAGCGCAAGCCCTTCTTACCGTCCATGCCCTAAACCCTAAACCCTATTATAAGCCTAACACAGGAGAGCGGCGAAGGCTGCCAGCGGCTTTTCTGAAGATGTGCCGCGCCTCAAGAATTTGCAGGTTCTTATCATAGCGGATCATGGGCCCAGGCTGAGCCGCGTTTTCTGTTGTAGGACGTTATAGTATGGAGTTTGGCTTTACATAGGTTTTATGGGCATGTAGAGGGTTTTATAGAGCTTATATGACGCATGTTGTTGGATGGGGCTTCATAGGGGCTTTGGGCTGGTCCCCGGTATCGCTTGGGGTGGAATCTTTGGCTTCCGTCGTTTCCCTCCTCAACGCAGGACCTAAGCTATTTCGCATGTCTACGATAGGGGCCTACATGTAAATAATTACCCATAGTATTTTGCGGGTGACTTAACTGTCACTACAGTATCCTATAATGGGTCCCAAAACCCCTATTATATTCATGAAGGCCCCGATGTTAGACTCCACACTTAAACGCCTGAAGGCAGGATTTCAGCGTTTACCTACTGGGGACCCCAAAACGCGAACCCCAAAGCAGGAATCCCTGCAACCGGCCGTCATTGAGCCTGAAAGCGCGCAGGGCTTAGGGTTTGGGGTTTGGGGTTTAGGGTTTGGGGTTTAGGGTTTGGGGTTTAGGGTTTGGGGTTTAGGGTTCGGGGTTTCGTAGCGAATCTCTGCCACACCTATCGCCAAATCCACAACGGGGCAAGGCACCTCGGCATTCAAAAAGCAAAAGCCCTTTCAAGCCCAAGCCCTCAAAAGCTAGACTCACGACAGCCAGAAACACTAAACGCAACACCCCGTCCCCACCTCCCAAGCCCGCTCTGCTAGGCAACCTCTGAAATGGGCTGGCAGCCACTCTTGGGCTCTAGCAACAACGCAAGGTGGCACTGAGGGTTGGGGGGTCGTGCTGGGTTTGGACTTTTGTAGCGGCGACATTACTGAGTCACTACTGCATTACTTTTTACGGGCTTGCGTTGAGGGCGTGTCGATTGACCTGTTTTTGGCATTCTGTCATAAATCAGTTGATACCTTGCTTGTGGCGATCAGGGTACACTAGCGGCAGTTCTTAACCCACAGCCACAGCACAGACGTTCAAATACAAACAAACATACACTGACAAACAACCACAAGCACATACATGTACGTCTAAAGCATGTACATACACATTCTCACTTACACACATATACAAGCAAAAGACGGCATATGGGTTTCCATACATCCATACATCCGTACATACATTACATACATCCGTCCATCCATCCATCCCTCCGTCCGTCATGCATTCTTTCATTCATAATGCGGAACCCTAGAAAGCATAGGCTTCTCAAGGTGCAAGTAGGGTTTGGTTCTCAAGGTTTGGCATTCGAGAGCTTTGGGCCTCTGGGATGTCACGCTTCCGTGCTAAATTAGGGTTGAAGGCTTCAGGGTTTCAGGTTTCAAGGTTTGTCAGAGTTTAATCTTGGGATTTGACGAGCAATGGGCATGTCCAGCCGCACTCGGCCCTTCAGCCGCCTCCGGCCCTAAACGAAATCCTGAACCCTCTATGCTTTATTCCCCTCCGAGTAATAAACAGCTCCAAATGAGAAAATTTGGCAGTATCAAGGCAAATCAATGCTGTTTGTAACGAACCCTAACTCCAAACTCAAAAGAATCCTAGACCATCCTAGCCTGAGACAGCCCACAGAGAAGAGCTCGTGACCAAACCTGTTGCCATCAAGAGCAAAAGCCCAATGTGCGCTTCTGGACTATACTACTATTTGCTTAAGAAGCCCCCAAAAATGAAAATAATAATCCCTATATTACCACCATAAGGAATATTTTTTTATTTTTTGGGGGCTCTTAAGCAAATAGCAGTATACTGCCTTACCTCCAGAGTCCTGCAGCCTGCCTACGTACCCCCAAGACCCGAAGCCCCGACGGGACCAGCGCTGGGGACGCCATGGCGCAACATCACTGCCATGTGGACATGCGGAATCCTCCCGATCCAGCGACGTTCGGCTTCGATTTCTGTTTCGGGCTGCCTCTCGGGGGATGCCTAGGGGCCAGGTGCCTCAAGACTAGGACCCAGAGTAGGCCCTTATTCCCTTTTTTAGGGTTTAGGTTCCCTTATAATAACCCTTTTAACCAGAAGGGCACCCTTTTTATTCCTAAGTTACTCTTAGGTCTAGAAGATCACATAACACCCCGCAATGACTAACCTAGACTGATCGCTCTACTAAACTCAAGTAACTATCTACATCTTGGGCTTCGAACCCTCAGAGCTCCGGGGCATAGGCTTTAGGGTTTCTGATTAAAGGTATCTTCCTTGAAAGGCGCGTACTTGCAGTCGTTTTTGTTTGCGCATAATTATCTGGTTCAAGGTATATTTCAGTAAAACAGGTGATGCACGTATGTGGGCTTTCTGGGACAGAGCCCTAAACCCTTTCCCGGCGATGGTCAGGATCTGGACTCTGCGTCTAAATCCTTCAAACCCCTGAGTTCACTGAACCCACTTCTAACTATTGAGGCTCCCTTATCGAGCCCAATCTGTAAACACTCCCTAGCGCCCTGTAAACCCTACTCTACATCCTAAACCCTAAACCCCTTAACCCTGAACCTTAGGCCCTTAACCCTAAACCCTCTAAGCTCTGTAAAAACCTAAAGCCTTAACCCCTAAACCCTAGAAGCCCTGTAAAACCCTAAACCCCTAAACTGCTGAACGTTAAGCCCTAAGCCCCTATGTACTAAGCCCCTGAACCTTAAGCCCTAAACCCGAAACCCTGGCTGAATTGTGCTGCTGGGAACAATATTCCCCTGGCCGTCCAGACCTTGCTGCTTTCAACTCGTGCGAAGGACAGCAAAAAGGGCTCAGAAAGAACCTAAACCCTAAACCCTTATAGATCCCTTTAAAGGAACCCTTATAGACCCCTTTAAAGGAACCCTTATATGTGCCAGCATCCGCGCACCCCCCCCCCCCTCCCCCCCCCATGGTAATCCCCCCCCCCCCCCTGTGGTTCCTGTGGTTCCCCCCCCCCTGTGGTTCCTCTTGGTTTTCCCCCTCCCTTTTGTGATTCTTCTGGTTCCTGTCTCCCCCTCCCCCCCTGTGGTTCCTGTGGTTCCTCCGCGTGCTTGCTGCTGCTTTGTTGTTGCTGCTGTTCTTCTTCTTGTTCTTGTTCTTGTTCTTGTTGTGTGGTCGCCCGGGTCGGGGGGGGGGGGATACCATTGGGGGGGGGGAGTTAGGCGACACCTCGCCCCAAAAATTTATGGAACCATTTCGCCAACTCGGTGCCCAAATCTCAAGCCCAAAATTCCCGAAACCATATTCCCGAAAATCCTTAGCCCAAATCTCAAGCCCAAAATTCCCGAAACCCATATGCCAAAACCCCGTTATACCCATATGCCAAATCTCAAGCCCAAAATTCCCGAAACCATATTCCCGAAAATCCTTAGCCCAAATCTCAAGCCCAAAATTCCCGAAACCCATATGCCAAAACCCCGTTATACCCATATGCCAAATATCAAGCCCAAAAATCCCGAAACCAAATCCCCGTTATTCTTTAGCCCAAAATCCCAAGCCCAAAATCCCAAGCCGTAAATCCCCGTAAAACCATATTCCCAAAATCCCAAGCCTAAACCCAAGAAAAAACACCTTCCCCCATAAATCCCCGTTATTCCTCAGCCCGTAAACCCAAGCCCAAAACCAACAAATAACAATAAGCCTTATACTGGGGCAAGGTGGTTTTGAGTAAAGATAAATACACGTTTAAAGGTATGTTATGTTAAGCCGTTAATCATGGGAAGTTCAACATCAACCCAACAAACAAACACACGACCTTTAATAAATCCTCCTACTAAAGTAAAAAATCCTAAACCTATACATGTTCATCCTAAATTTTCATTAGGCGACTGTATATTTAAGATTAATAACGCCGAACTGTATAGAGACCACTCGTGTAAAATAATATTTAAATATGTCGTAAATGATGAAATTTGTAAAGATATACGAGGTAAGGTAATAAAAGATATATTAAACGGAGTTTCGCATTATACCGAATGGTATTTAAGGACATATATACCTATCGAAAACGAAGATAAAGATAATTGGTTTGTATTTAAAACCGCCCTTGGCGACGCTCGGCAAGAGCCTCGCGAGCACCGCGAAGCTCGCGAACTTGAAGAAACAATCGCCATTTATAAATTAAATAACTTTTCATATCATATTTATCCTTGATGAGTTTTAATATTATCAAATAATATTAAATCACATCTCATTCTTCGCTTTTAGCGGGTGCTTTAAATTGATACTTTTCTTGTTCTTTGTTAAATTCAATATCATAATATTTCAATGTGTCTTCTTTTGGAACTTTGATTTCGCCCTTATTCAGTCTTTCCATGTAAGTTTTCCTTTTCTTACTCCAATCGCTTTTCTCGCTTTTATCAACTGGTGTTGTTGTTGTGCTCTTTTCATAAGTGATTGGTTTCTTTTCCTTATCCTTAACCAACTGTTTAACAAGTCCCAAAATCTCATTAATCTTTAATTGAGTCATATTATGGTTTTCGATAACAGTGTTATAAATCTCGACGTTCGACACTTGTCTCACGTGCTCCGCGTCCGTGCTCACCTTACCCTCGGTCATATACGTTATTACGTATTCTACCCTTTAAATACGTATAATTTCCTCAATATCGGCATCGCTCAAAGGTTCTTTTACGTGTTGAATGCACCACCCTTTCGGTTTCAAGTGTTCAATTATTTTCTTAATATGTGTTTCGTTCTCTGGTTTTCTTAAGTCAATCTGTGCCCAAATGAATTTAAACGTTTTGGGTTCATATTTTAATAATCTTTGTTCCCATCCTAAACTCGTCCAACAATCTAAATCAATACCTGTAACATAATAATCGCATTTTTCAGCGACTTTTGCTATTGAGATTTTGTTCTGGTAAATGTTTAGAAGTTTTCCCATATAACATATATGTTAAATGTTTTTCACGACATTTAACGCACGTTTTGCATATTTTGCCATAACAACCTATAAAATAAGATTTGGGAACATAACAACTACAATATTTACAAAATCCGATGTCTTGATTATAACCTTCGTTTGGTTCATTTGTTAATTTAAATTCTACTATATTATTCATATTAATAATAATAACATTTATTATTATTAAAATCCATAGGGATACAAAAGGGGAACAAACGAATTAAGCAACTGCTTATGAGATGCTGTTGAACGTGACGCGAGCACTGTAAAGCTCACGAGGCTCTGATGAGCGTCACACTACTTTCCCTTTCATGTGTCCGTCCAACGTGAAACAGTGGGGCTACTGTATCGGGGTTTTCTTCTCCTTCTTCCAAAAGCTGGCGATTATGCCCTGTAGATATATAATAAAAACATTCCTTTAATATTAATCCATACTATTTAATTTCAAGTTCTTCTTTAGTTCCTCTACTTCTTTTTCTAATATTTGTATTCTTTCTTCGGGTGTTGGTTTTCTTGACCCGAACCCTGTATCTACAGTATCAACATCTTCATTATCTTTCATGTTTGTTTTGAAAATGGCGTTTCCGTCGGGCGTTGTTCCTCTGCCAACTTTCCAACTGCTCCTGTTTTCTACCTGATTGACAATAACATTACCTTCTTTGTCGGTTGTTGTTTTAGTTTGTTTATATAATGCCTTTTTACCGCACTTACAAAAGTTACAATCAACACTACTTTTATCAACGTGAAACCCTCCGCTGTTCTCTTCCATTAATATTATTTAGATTTTTTCAAATTCTTAAGATAATAACAAACGGCTTTCAAGAACTCTAACAAACTATGGCAACACATTCTGTATCTTGGAATTTTTATTATTTCATCCAGTTTTTCTATTTCATTTATAGTCTCTATATAGCTTTCGTAATCACGCATATATAATAATTTATAAAATATTCTATGTATTATTAATAATGTCAAACATTCCAATAGTTAAACCTGTCAATGTCAAAGAATACGAGTTCAAACAATCTAAATACGAAGTAGCCCCGAGATTGCCTTTTAGTCAAATAATAACTGGCCCTTCTGGAAGCCGTAAAGGTATTTTATTGCAGTCAATGATATTAGACATTTATAAGGACGTCTTTGCGAGAATATATGTGTGGAGCCCTTCGATTAGCGTTGACGCTAATTGGCTCCCTGTTAAAAGATACATTCAAAACGAATTGAAGGGTGATTTAGAAAAAGAAAAGGTTTTCTTTGACGAATACAATCCTTCGGAATTAGAAGAAGTTATCAACAGACAACATAAAATTATAGAATATCAAAAGAAGAACAACCATAATAAATTACATTCGATACTTGTTATAGTAGACGACTTTGCTGATTCAAAGAGTTTTTCACGCAACAGTCCATTATTGAATCAATTATACGTAAGGGGGCGACATAACGCAATTAATATTATTACATCTACACAAAAATTTAACGCATTGTCTCCAATCATTCGTGTCAATAGTCGTCAGTTGTTCTTCTTTAGATTAAGGAATTACAAAGAAATAGAAACAATGGTTGAGGAATTAAGCGCCGTATTGATTAAAAAATCTTCTGTAGCAGATACTAAAAATCTTGCAGAAGCAAAGAAATTATTATTGGAAGTGTATAATTTAGCAACAGAAGAACCATATAGTTTTTTGTTCATTAACTTAATGAAAGCAGATGTTAATGATATGTTTTATAAACGGTTTGATGCTAAATTAGTAATTGATGGTTTAGCTTTTGCTTTTGGTTTAGGTGAGTCGTCATTATTATCTTTTTTCAACTTTTTGATTTCTTTCTTTAAATCATCAACTTCTTTCATAAGTTCTTGGACGGACGACCATAATACAACATTCATTTTAATATAATTTAATCTTAAATAGTCATCATCACTATCTTTCATTACCATTTTTGACCAGTGTTTAGGCTTTTTTGAATTAGGCACATCCTGAGCTATAAATCCTATTTCTCGTTCTTCCTTACCTTTAAAATTACATTCTTTCGGTTTAATGTATTTAACGATGTCATAACATGTTTTACTACTGATTTCCTTTATATTTTCCTTAAGTCTTTCGTCTGATGTTTCTGTAGCAGTTCCATTTACATGTAAGCCAGTGCTTGATACTTCACATATATTAGCACCATTTATCGATAAAAATATTAATCCGTCAGCATCTGGATTATCTATTTTTACGCGCTCACTCGTTGAAACTGTTTGATGTGAAATATCTAAATGTCCTAATAAATTAACATTAGCATCTGTTAATTGAATTTCTGGCGTTGATGCTTCTAATCCAATTGTTAAATTAATTTCTCCTGCACTATCACCATTCCTACCAAATAACTTATACTGAGTGTCTAATACTTCCTTAAATTCGCTACTGTTTTGAAACATAAACCGCCCCCAACTAATAATATCTGACTCACCAACAATATTACCAATGCTATTAAATGTTAAATTGTTTGTAACTGCACGGTTTAATGTTATTCCGTTAGTGTCATTTAATTGAACTGCTATTGTTCCTGTAGTTGGGTCACTGTCGCGATTACTTTGCAGTGAAAGATTAATTTCATCTGTTGATATAATATTCAATGAATTATTAGCGTCTGCTCTTTGAAATAATCTTCCTCTGCTATTTATATGAACATTGTTGTTAAAGGTTGATGTATTTTGAAATGTTGCTGTTCCGCCAAAATTAGAATTACCACCGCCTACATTTAGTTTATTCCCTCCTGCTATTGCTCCGATTCCCATGCTTAAACAATAACAACCATTGCCATTAGCCGTATTTAATAATAGTAATGAAGAACTGTCGTTACTCGTGTTATATGCATTAATGTTAAATGAATTAAATGTTATATATCCCTGTCCGTTCTTGACTGTTAAAACACTACTGGCGTCTGTTGTATCTTTATATAATGTTAGTCCCGAAGCATTAGAAATATTGGCAGTGTCGTTTTCGTAATTTATTATATCTTTAAAATAAGTTGGTTTAAATAATGTTGTTCCTCCTGTTGTGCTATTACATTCAATAAATGTATTAGTATCAGCATCTGTTGAAGCTCCTAACATTAACCTCGTCGCTTGTTGGTCTGTTCTTAAATCCATTGATACATTTGATTTTGTAACGTTAGTATATCTTTCAACACTTGTATTAGCATCAGTTAATTCAATATTACCACCAATATTAATATTATTTGTTAAATTTATACTATCTGCTGTTAGATTAGATACGGTTAAATCATTAGTTATATTAACATTTCCCGACGGATTTAAATCTAAATCTACAACACTATCATCTGATGTAGCATTTGATATAATTTTATTTCCTTGTAATGTTATATAATTCGTAGCGTTTTTAAATACTGATACTATCTTATCTCCTCCGCCGAATTGATTAGAAAATAATAATCCTGTAGTCGGCGATATATTTATTGTCTCGTTGTTTAATGTTAATCCACTGTGAATAACAGTAGGGGCACTACAATCAATAATAGGATTTGTTTTAAATCTATCAGTAAAATCGCTAACTGGAACTCTTAAAGCTAATAAATTATCAATCTCTGTATCAGTATAGCCACCACCACCTCCCGCGCCTGCTATTAATGTATCAACCTCACTCTTATTATAAAAGTTGGTAGCTAATAATGCATTATTTTGATAATTAGTAGATAAATTTGAATCTATTTGTGCCGATGTATAGTAATTAGTAAGTGTTGTATCTACTTCAGTTTTATTATAAAAATTGCTACTTAACTGAGTGTTAGTTTGATAATTATTAGTTAAATTAGTATTAATAGCATCAATATTATTAAAATTTTGTAATTGTTTCGTGTTTAAAATTGCTATATCGTCCGTATTTGTTGTTATTTGGGCGTTGTTTCCTATTTCTGCTTTTGTCGCGTATAAGTCTGAAAGATTAGTGCCATTTACAATAATTTCATTTGCTGTTAAAGTATTTGTATTATTCAATGTCAATACCATTATAATAATAATTAGATAAATTATTATTAGAATGTTATATTAAATTTCTTGTTGCTGGTTTAGATATGCTTGATGTTTTTGTGATTTAAGGTGTCTTGATTTTGAAGCATTACACATTTCACCGCCACATTCACAAGTAAATCGCATTTTTCTTACTGCTGTATGCTTTTCTTTAACATTTTCCCATCGCTTCCTACGATACTCTTGCCATTTCTCTTTTTGCTCCTCCATTCTTTCCATATATGTTCTGTCTTCTATTCGACCGTTCAGTGTTCCTAACTTTCTAATATAATAACCTTCCCTCGCTCTTAATTGGTCTTTGTTTTCACACGGGTATTCTTCTAATAACTCTATATAAAAATGCTCCTTCCCTATCTCTCGCATTTTTATATAGAAGGGTATAGTTTGAGATTTTTTACAATTGATATCACGACGATGTTTTGATAACCGTTTGCTTAAACTCTGACAAGTGCTTCCAACATAAACTAAACTTGGGTCAATGTAATTATAAATAGCATAAACTTTACCATTAGTATAATCTTTTGTTCTCTTTTCTTCCATATATTACTATAAAACGCTATTTCTTTATAACATTTTATATTAGTTTTTCAATACACCTAATCGAATACCTTGAGCCCTAAGTCGCGTATTTCAAGGATCTGTTCACTCAATAATGTCACATAAAGCGTATCGGGCATTTCATTAGCGGGAATTGTTGCTCCTGCCGGTTTTACGCGAAGAAGCATCTGTTGCCCTGCTCTTGTGTTAATTCCTGTATAGCTACTATCCGGAACGCGTTCAAATGAGAAAGCGAAGATAAACTGACGGTCGCGATATTGTTTAAAATTAATATTCATACTGTGTTGATGAAACATAGGTAAATTAAGTGCCTTTCGTAAATGATAAAAGCATTGAGTAATAGAATTGCAAGGATATTCGGGATACAATTTAGAACCTAATTGGATTTGGAACTCTAAATCTTTGTCTTTATCATAAATACCTGCATCCAATGGTATATGGTTTTGATGAGGATGATAGAACCGACAAAATTCTTTGTCCGCATATTCGTATCCTGTGCTTGGGTCTCCATTCTTGTAGAAAGTAACAAACGAAGCAACAAGTTTAGAAACAGAACGAATAACTGGAACGCTAATATCAGTTGAACCTTTAACGGTTTGGGATTGTGTAATATAAGTTGTATAAGTGATAGGAAGACCTTTTCCTTCTAATAAATGTTTGGTGTATTCATTGTTTAAATTATTATCAAGGGTGCAAACATCGCATACGACGCGAGGGTTAGAAATCTCCCAATCAATAGATGTATTTGTTGCTTTTCCTACATCACCTGCTACCGCTACAGTGAAACGAGTTCTAATGTCTTCATCTAAGCCCGTGTCGCTTTCATCGTAATTATTAGGGTCAATGACACAATCAACGGCATTAGTCACAAGTTCTAATTCAATGGTTAAATTTCCCATATATTTTAACGGTAAATACTTAAATTGTGAAAATAAACCGCATAATGGTTTAAAACCGACGGTCATTTCACTATAAAAACCCTGACAATTAGCAGCATTGACTTCATAAGTTAAAGCCGTGTTCCCCGCATTATTCACCAACGTTAAAAGTTCGTCATCGTATCTATAACCGAAGCCTTCATTTGCTTCGTCTCGTCTTGCTCCTTGTGACATTAATTTAGAAAACATATGATGAACACGATTATAACTGTCAAAGTCTTCGATGACTTGACTACCCGCAATAATTCGCATTCGTCTGAAAAAGGAATAAGGGGATGACAACGGACGAATTTTTCTAAAATTAGTGCCATCTTTATTATTAAGTGTAAAAAATATTCTTACACTTTGAGGGTCTAACCAACTGTTATCTTCGCCATTTAGTGTAAATTTAATTACCCTTGCCCCTGATGACGGTTTATAGACGTTTGAAGTTGTCGGGAAGAAGGACACAGAACGACGGTCTGTTATGTAACTCGAACCCTTATTCAATTTAAAACTTAAGTTATCAATGAGAATATCTTCTGGTGCGAATGTTTCCATACTTATATATTTATGTTTAGATTATTAATATTTTTATAATAAATTTAATCAAATAAATTAAACTTAATTTTATTTTCGTTTTTATTGTCTTTCTTTGTTTTAATGGTCTCTTTCAGTTTCATCTCTCCGCCGTCTTCTACAATTTTTCGTATTTCCTCGTAACTGTTTTGTTTAAATTTTTTATCTTGTTTTGGCTTCTCCACCTTCTCATATGTTGTCGTTTTGTAAGCAAACATTATTAATATTATTTAGATTTTAATCAAATTGTTGTATAAATTCCTCTTGTGTTATAGGTAAATTCCCCGTTTTATTATGAACATTGCCGATATCATGATATGAATGATTTTGTAAAGGGTCTAAAGTTCCTCTATTTAATGTTATACTGCCACTATCAAACATACTAACAACGTCGCCTGCTTTCCTTATTCTCAAGTTTGTCCCCGTGTCTTCGGGGCGTTGTCCTGAAACAAAAGGCGAACCGTAACTGCGACTTCTAAAAATATTACCATAATCATTATTAATTTGTTGTCCTACAGCCGAACCTAAGCTATGGCTTATTATATCAGTAATACCGTAATGTTTTTTACCGTCGATTTCAATAGTATCGTCTTGAATGAATTTATTGACGTCTTTGTATCTCTTCGTGTTTCTTGTCTGATGAAAAGGTAATTTTAAATCATCGTAAAAATCAATAGGGTCTTTTGTTCCCGCTATGTATAATTGACTACCATTTCTATAAATCCTGTCTGGGCTTTCGTATGCCAATCTTAACCCTTGCGTATCGGTTAAGAACGTTTCGGTTCCCGCTAACTCTTCCCTAACTTCGTCATTAATTTTATTTCTTGTGTTAGGCGCTTCGTATGATATACCATCATTTCATCTTTTATGTTTGTGCATTATAAAATAGATTATAAAATATTTTCTTTTATTATTATATAATGCTCAAATTCAAAAAGGTTTATATTGATAGTAGTTATAAAGTCAATGGCACTTCATCCGAATTTACAATAGACTTACCTGAAACTGTACAGTTGGAAGATAATATGTTATGTCAAATACACGAGGTAAGTATTCCGCATTCGTGGTATTCAATAAATAACACAAATAATAATTTATATTTCAGACATCAAGTATTACCGCCGGCTATTCCGTCTGGTGCAATTTATCGTAAAATACCAATCCCCGAAGGTAATTATACCGCATCCGAATTAACAACCGAATTAGAAACACAATTAAATAATTATTTTGATACAGTTGATAGACCCAATACATACACAGTAAGGTATAATGCAACAACTAACAAAATTAGAATTGCCGTTAATTATTCTGAGGTTATATTCGTTGTCTTAACAGATGGCGAAGTTGCGCCGTTCGTTGGTTCGTTTTTAGACGATGTTGATGTTAATAATCTAAATTCAATTAATCGTGTAATGGGTAATACAACACCTGCACCCGACGCTTATACTAATCTTGTTCCTTACATTACTAATTTTATCGATTTGGTTCCCTTTAAGAGTTTATATTTACAATGTAATGAAATTAGCAACTTTAACCAATTAACAGTAGCGGGTAATTCAAGTATCATTAAAAAGATTAATGTAACAGTCCCCTATTTAGGAATAATAAATGATAATGAATTAAGCAATTTTGATTACATTGATGTCTCTAACAAATACTTGAGAAGATTAAATTTTCGATTAACCAACAATCTTAACCAAGTTGTAAATTTGAATGGGATAGACATATCATTCACGCTTACATTTTTAAGAGGTTAAAATAACATATAAATTTTCTATATAGAATATATGGAAACCATTAATAACGAAGTTCAAGAAAGTCAAAATGAAGAAGCGAACGAAAAGGTGGTAGAGAATATTATTGAAGAAGCTACCGAACCCCAACCAACACCAGAAATTCAACAAGAGGAAGCAAAGCACGAAGAAGCAAAGCAAGAACGCGCGGAAGAGAAACCGAAACCGAAAGCAACGGCGAAGAAATTACCCAGAACAGTAAAGGTCGTAGAGATGGTTGAGTGTCCCGACTGTAACAAAAAAATGTTACCCAAGAGTCTAAAACATTCGCATCCGAGAAATTGTAAAGGTCAGCCTTCGGAAACTTTACCGGTTAATAAACAACAAAATTCATATTGGTCTAAACTAAAAGAACAACTAAGAAAAGAAATAGAGGAAGAAATGAAAAGCAAATATCAAAACAAAGAAAACGATAAAAACGCACAAAATACAACAAACGAAGTAGTTCAATATTCCGAGCCCATTGAAGTTAAAACTAAAGCTAAACCCGTTGTTATGAAATCGCCAGAACCACCACCGCAACGCCAATTAACAGCAAGTGAGTTATTACAACAATCATACAACGAAATGAAGAAGTTAAAACAACAAGAAAAAGCCGAAAAAATAGCAAGATTTAAAACGAGTATGTTTTAATAAATTATTAATAATATTTTTAATCTAATATTATTAATAATGAGTATGTATAAGAGCAAACCAGAGTTTAAGCGTATGCCTATGGTTGAACAGACGTATGATATTGAAGATACAATCGGTGTAGCAAGCCGAAAGAAAGAACTCGAAGATATGAAATTAAGAATAGAAGAAGCCGAAAACAGAGCTAAGAATGTTGCGTTACGGAATGATTGGGTGAAACATCAAAAACAATCACTTTATCAAGGTCAGTTAGATGATATTAACAGACAGTTAGAACGTCCAATGATGCCAGTAAGAACAAAGGAGGAACTTGAGAAACGTCAAAACGAATTAAAAACTATAATGAAAGAAATAATTTAAATCTATAATAATAATATTAATGATTAAAACGTTAAAATCTGAATTAAAATTACGTCCAACATACGATGAATTAGTCTGTATGATTGAAAGCCAAGGCGACCCTAACAGACCACCAATAGAGAAAATAATTGATAGAAGAGCTACAATATTTCGTAACAATCAGTTCGGTAGTCAATTTGATAATGTTGATTTTTTGGGACTGAAGAAACAAGAAGAAGACAAGTTAAAACAAGAACAACGACAAACACAATTGAGACAAACGGCAATAGCAACGGGGACGTCGGTAGGAATGTTAAATGCACGTGCGAGCGGAACATCGACCCCAATGTCATTTGATACAGCGCCGTCAGTAAGAGAATTAACCAATGAACAAATGGACGCGTTATCTATGGAATTGCAAAGATATACACAAATGCAAGAAGAGAGACTCAGACAATCGGGCGCGAGAGCATCGACTGATTTAGATGAAGCACATAGGCAATCTTTACCCGTTGGTGTTATGGATGATGAAGAAAAAGAAGAAGGAGAAGATATAGAAGAAGGAGAGGAGGAAGAAGAAGAATTTGACGATGACCCAGAATTAATTCCAGCCGATGATGACGAAACAACAAAAGCACCAGCCCAAGCGAGAAAACATAAAGAAACTATAGATTACTCAACAAAAATAACAAAATGGCAAGACAAAAGCGTTCAAGAAGAAGACATCAGATTCCAGTTATTCTTGAGAGGAATAGAATTAACACCTGAACAAGAAGAAGAAATATCAAAACTTAAAGTAAAAGGAAAAGGAAGAAATCAAACAAGAAAAGATTATTTAATAAATTATATAGATAGATTAATACAAACGGGCAGATGGACTGACCAAGTCAACGACCAATTATTACAAAAGAGAATGGTAGAATGGCGAGAAATGAAGAAAGGCAAGGGTAAGGGTTTAGGGTTTAGGGTTTAGGGTTTAGGGTTTAGGGTTTAGGGTTTAGGGTTTAGGGTTTAGGGTTTAGGGTTTAGGGTTTAGGGTTTAGGGTTTAGGGTTTAGGGTTTAGGGTTTAGGGTTTAGGGGCATTAGTTCCTTCGCAATCATCGTCTTCAAGCACAATAAAAGATATTGCCATAAGCGGAGCAAAGGCAGGAGTTGAAACATTAGCAAAAGCAGGTGCAACAGCGTTAGCAAAATCCTTTTTGCCAGTTTAAAATATCAAGTAGTAATATATATATATATATATATGTTAAGATTACGCCCAACATTTGAACAAATTGAAAGGGAAGCGAGAACAAGCAGATTAAGAATATTGCCAGAACGTCAAAGAAGAACACAGCAAGGGATATTATTAGACGAGGTTGATTTTGACGATTTTGATTTAAGCAAATACGATAGAAAAACGATAATGTTAAATGATAATAACCCAGAGAAAGGAACTCAAACGGATGTATTCAACGAAACAGAAAACGAAAGTATGAAAACACCAGAAGAAGAAATTAAGGAACGGATAGAAGAAGGAGCTGAAAGCGAAAACATAACTGAAAACCAACAAGAAGACGAAAGAGAAAGAACGCAAAAGAAATCAATAATGCAAAGAATTTACGACGGTGTGTTTGCAGATGATGAATTTAAGGAAGAAAGAGAAGAAATGCAAAACCGAAGGCAACAAATCGAACAAGAAGAAGAAGAGAATGAACAATCTGTAGAAAAACAACAAACGGAAGAAAGCGAAAATAGTTTGCCTATGAATGTTAAAAAGTCTTATGAACCTTCTTCGGCATCATCGAGTTCGCGTAGAAGTTCAAACAGAAGCGTATTGTTGCCTGTTGAAGAAGAAGCATTAAGCGAATACATTAATTCGTCGCAACCCGAAACAGTTGAAAGTTCCGACAGAACTATCGAATGTGTTGATGAAGCAACCCCACCCCAAAGCGTGATAAGTTCAAGACGTTCGCAAGAAACCATCGAGTATATTCGAAGCAGGAGAAGCTCAAGGGCATCAGTTCAATCAGTAAGCTCATAAAAGCATTTAAAGAGTAAAAAAATGAAATACACTTAAAGGCTTACCACGTTACTACTTAAGCCGTAATGACCCCCGAGCCAGAAATCGTAGAAGAAACAAGCACAGAAGAAACACACGAAGAAAAAGTCAAGCAAAGGAAGAGTGCCCCATGGCGAAGAAATGCCGACGGGACATATAATAATAAACCATCTGACCCAGAATATTTTAAAAAATACTACCGCGAAAATATAATGTGTCGAGTTGAGTGCGAATATTGTTCAAAACTTATTCAGAAAACCAAGCTACAGAAACATCACAACACATTGAGATGTCAAGCCTTCCAACAAAAGAAGGTAATAGGATGCCCAAAAAACAAAGCTACTTAATATAGTGTAGTAATTATATTAAGTTGCTTTATAACGGCACTCGGTCAAGAAAGAACGCTACCCAAAGGTGCTTAAAGGGAAGTAGAGCATATAAATTAATATATAGGCTATAGTATGACGAGCAAGATTATAAAAAATCACTTACGTAATTTACGCATTGATGCGAAAAATTACACCAAAACATTAAACGAAGAAACACAAAAACTAAACAAAACGAAACAGAAAAAAGTTAATGAAGTTATTAGACTCTTCGAAGAACGCAAGATTACCCAAAACACAACAGCACAAAAATTAATTAAAGGGCTTTTGTCACCAAAGCCCGCAGAATACCAAAAAGCATTAACACAATACAAGGAAAATATTGACAAATGGAAGGAAAACGAACCACTGAATAAAAGAATGGCAAGTGCAAAAGAAGAGACCAAACGGAAACAAAAAAAGAAACGTTATTTAATCGACTTTTTGTTTTATACGATTTTAGACCGTGAGACAGCCTCGCCAGACCTTGTTGCGTTTTATGACGATTATAACAGAGCTTTCGCATGGATAAACCACGAGGTGAGACAAGCGTCGATTAGCCAAACTTCTAAGCCAAATATACCAGACAAAATTATTAACAATTACTTAATTGCAGAACCGACCGGTAGCACAGGCCCCGTAGAAAGAAAATATAGAAAATCAAGAAAAAGTGTAAACTATTACGACAACAATTTATTAGAAGACATTAAGACTATATTAGAAAACGACCCAAAGGTTCATGAATTATATCATAACCGCAAAGACTACATTGACGCCGTTAAGATTTTAGGTATAGAAGAGATTGAAGACGGAGACGGGAAAAGAGAACAAAAAAAGGAAAAGCTTAAGAATGCCGAGAATGTAAGCATGTATCACGAATATATCGAAACGGCATTTAACCCCAACGCTTCCACAATCAAAGAGGCTATCGCAAGAAACGATTATATCGAGAACGAATGTTGGGTAAATGCATTGGTAGAACATTATAAAGATTGTCCGAGAAAAAAGAATCAATTAACAAGAGAGAAGATATTAGATGTATTGAAGATGAACGAAGAAGAGTTTAATAAAAACGGCGCTTCGATTGAAGATATGGAGGTTGTCTTCGACCATTTTACTATTCCTGTGAGAATTTTTGACATCATAGGGAATTGCATTCATAAAACAGAACATGTCAATAAAAAAATCAGAGCCTTTTATGGTCTTGTTAAGAATAACCATATTTACGTTATGAATTTTAACTTATCCAGCTTACAACAACATAAGGGGAGAGACTACATGTGTTTAAAGGTGAGAGCCCCTATCGATTTTCATTTAAACAAGTCTGAAGAACCAAGTGAATATATAATCTTCGATAAGATTGATGACATTATTAAACTACATCAACCAACAGAAGAAGAAATCAAAGGCAAAAAACCACAAAGTGAAAAAGAGTATAAACTCATTCATTCCAAAAATGATTTAATCGGTGTGTTGTGTGATATAGTGGAATCGGGTTATGAACCTAAAATAAGATATGAAGCGGGAACAATTAGTCAAATAAAATTAAGATTTATGAAGAACACTTATATAATAGCTACACAAAATTTAATTCCTTCTTCTATAGACGGAAGCGTTAGAGTCAAATGTGAGACAACATTCAACAATATGAACAAGGCGATGTTCAATTTTAATAAGGCTTTGTTCAATCCTTTGCATAAATCCTTTTATACAGATACCGACATTGATATATTAGACGAATACCGAACAATTGTGCCAAGTGGTAAGATTCAAGACACATACCGACACATTGAATATCGCGAAAAGTTTAACCAAATGACGGGCAAAGTTGAAAATCAAGAATATCATCATTTTATAGAGCCTTCTCATAAGAATGCATGCGAGATAGATATGACAAAAGCATTTACACACGCCCTAACAAAAATGAAAAAAATACCAGTATCTAACCAATTTGACAAATGGATAAAATACAATGGCGAGGAAATTGAGGATTTAGTCTTATACACTGTGGAAGTGTATAAGGCTAATCTGTTCTTCAACAAGCGGTTCTGCCTTTGTTACGGAAAGTTTCTAAAAAATGTCCTGAATGATGATATCACCATTACGTATTATAAGAAGCCTTCCTTTATATATAATTGTGATTATAAAAAGATTGTTAAGGAATTAGTAGAAACTCGTATCTCAGATGATACCCAAGAAGACACCAAACTTAAAAAACAAATAGCAAATGTAAATATCGGCTTGTTAGAGAAGGGAGTAACAACGGCTCAGAAATCGGTTTTATTCAAGGACTTACGCGAAGCTCAGTTATATCAATACATGTATGGAGGTCGGATTAATATTATCAAGCAGTTCGAGAAAGAAGAAGAAGAAGAAGTTAATAGCGAGGATGATAGCGATTATGATAGTGATAATGAAGAAGAAGCACCAGACGAAGATACAAAAAACAAAGGAAAATATTACGTTCTAAATGTTGAAGACCGTGCCGTGTTGAAAAATGGTTATCGTTACATTAAGGAGCTTTTACTCCAATACCATAATTACAGAATATACAAGGATTATAACACACTACGAGAAAATGACATAGAAGTATTTAGCGTTAAAACAGATGCCTTCACAATATTAAGGAAGAATTTACAAAAGGCTATGAAGTTATTGAAGTTTGGTAAAGACATCGGCGATTGGAAAGGCGTTTTAAATAACTTCGGCTTCCCTCATCGAGATTATGAGATGAAACAGAACGAATCAATAGAAATACCCGAAGTTGTTAATGAAAGAATTATGTTAAAAGACGAATGGGATAGCAAAGAAGCGGTTGAGAAAGTTCTCGAACACAAGCACGTTTTAATTAAAGCTTTATTCGCAGGGTCGGGCAAGTCGCATATACCAAAGCAGATACAAGACAAAAACATATTGTTCGTAACACCGACTAACAATTTAAATCAAGAATGCGGAGTAGAAGCAGTAACCATTAATACATTCTTTTCTATCCAAGTCGGCGAAGAAAAACTGAAAGATTTTGACCATTCCTTTTATGATGTTATCGTTTTTGACGAAATTTATTTTAACAGTATTCCAGTTTTAGCAAGAATAAAAACATTTGTAGAAAAGAATCCCGATAAAATTATTGTAGCAACGGGAGACGAACATCAATTACAGGGCGTTGTGGATATAACCAACACGCAAGATTATAGGACATACTTAGACAGTTGTATAAAGCAAATTTTTAAACATTACATTTATTTAGAAGAATGCAAGAGATTAACCAACGCGGAAGACAGAATCAAATTAAAAAATATTTATCACGATATTTTTAAAACAGATATGACAATTAAACAGATTATTGAGAAGTATTTTAAATACACAGAAGAGATAGAACTCATTGATAATAACGTAGCATACACCAACGAAACATGTAGAAAAGTATCGCAACATATTAGAAAAGAAAGAGGTATAGAAGAAGAATATGTCGTAGGTGATGAAGTTATTTGTCGTGTTTATACGAGATACTGGATATCTAAATTTAATGTTAATCTTAAGTTCAAAATAACGGAAATAAAAAAGAATATGATAACGCTTCTAAATGAGGCTACAAGGTTACAACAAGAAATAAGCCTAAAGAAGTTGAGACAAAATTTTATTTATGCGTCGTGTTACACATGTCATAGTAAACAGGGATGTTCAATAGATGGCGATGTTATTATTTACGATTGGATGTATAATTACGTTTCGAAAGAGTGGCTTTATACAGCAATCACAAGAGCCAAGGATTTAAACAAAATCAGGTTTTACAAACATGAGATAACAAGAGACATTAAGCAATCAGAGATTGAAAGGTATTTTGACCAAAAGGTTAAACAATACAAATCACAAGATATAGAAGCAGGACGCCCAATAAATGAAGAGGACTATGTAAATGTTGAGTGGCTCAAGAGTCAATTAAAAAACAGATGCACCGATTGCAATGAACCCTTTATAGTTGAAAGGGTTGACCACAAGCTCACTACCAATTTAACAGCTAATAGGCTTGACAATGAGAAAGCACATTATATAAGCAATTGTAATAGCATGTGTGTTATGTGTAATTGTTGTGCAAGGTAACGAACAGAACAATAATAATATTTAAATCTCATCTTTATTATTATGAGTAGTTCTAATAAAGATAAGATAATATCCGATATCTATTTTGATAGAAGCGGATTTGGGTCACAAGCCACCACTTTTAAAGATGCTAAGGCTAAGGATAAGAGTATTACGTTAGCGGATGTTAAAGCATGGTTTGAAAAGAATGTGGATAGGAAAAGACCAATGTCAGGATTTAATTCGTTTATTGCTCCTTATGCACATTATGAATATCAAATAGACTTATTTTTTATTACAAATAATGATTTGGAGAATCAAAAGTTTAGAATTGGTATGGTAGTAATAGACATTTTTAGTAAATTTGCGGTCGTTGTTCCGATTAAAAGTAAGCTACAAGACGACGTATTAGCGGGAATAATAGAAGGAATAAACAAAATGGGCAAAAAGCCAGAACTCATTTATTCAGATGACGAGGGTAGTTTAAACAGTAATGTTATAAAAGAATATATTGAAAGTCAAAAAATAGAAATACACAGAACCCGAACACATCCAGCATTCGCGGAAAGGTTTGTGCGCACCCTTAAGGATATGTTATTTAAGAGAGTTGAAGCGGATGAGAAAAAGGGTAAAGCAAATATTCAATGGATAGATTATATTTTTGAGATAATGATAACATATAATAACAAAATGGTTCATTCAGCAACAGATTTAACACCAAAAGAAGCACGAAAACCCGAAAACGAACTCAAAGTTAAGGCTAACATCGCAATGAATGCAACAAAAACCCGAAAGTATCCCGAGTTAGAGAAAGGCGACAAAGTCAAGATATTTAAGAAAAAAGATAAATTGGATAAGGAACGCGTTAGCAATTGGAGCGCGAATTCATATAGTATTGATGATATTAAAACGGTATTGGAACAAAAGCATTATTATATCAATAGACGCGGTTATTTGCGTCACGAGCTTTTAAAAGTGTGAGAATGTTTGAGCCGGTTTGAGCCAAAGTTTAGGGTTTTAGGGGACGCAACCACAAAAGCCCCGAACGCTAAACCCCTATTTAGGGTTTTAGGGATTTTTCGCAGTTTGAGCCAACACTCGAGCCAAACATTAGGGTTTTAGGGACGAAACCACAAACAACCCGAAACTAAAAAACCCGAAACTAAAAAACCCAAAACTAAAACCCAAAACCCGAGAGGAGGGCGCACCGAAGCGTCGAAGTTGTTGTCGCCAATGCCGTTCGTGTAGAAGTCGACCTGCCACGTCTTTAGTGAAAAGTTTCTTTATTGATTAAAAAAGTGCATCGGGCTAAGTTGGGGACTATTGATTCTATTTTTTCGCGGTCTATCATATTATTATTTTCGTGATTTTTATTGTATTTTGTATGGGGTTTGCCTATAGTTTTATAGCGACCCGTATTTTTCTAAATACTATATGCTTTGATTTTTTTATTTATGGGGTTTGGGGTTTAGGATGGTAGCAAAAGCCACGCAAGGCTTTTTTTCATGCCTAATTCTCTTGTTTATGTTACGCACTTGATGGCGTAACAATTAAGTCGAATACAGGACAGAGTATAAAGCGCCTATACAAGCTACGCGAAGTCAAAAACACGACGCTATTGTCGTGCAACTCCGCCCATCTTAAAAGCTTTACCTAAAATTAGGGGATTTGTTATTTAGGCGAGGGGTCTGCCTAAATTTTAGGCGAGGGGTCTGCCTAAATTTTAGGCGAGGGGTCTGCCTAAATTTTAGGCGGGGGTTCTGCCTAAATTAGGGATTTTTAGCCTAAAATAGAGCATTTTTTTACCACCTAAGTATTTAGGCGAGGGGTCTGCCTAAATTTTAGGCGGGGGGTTTGCCTAAATTTTAGGCGGAAGGTCTGCCTAAATTTTAGGCGGGGTCTGCCTAAATTTAGGGCTCTTAAAGGTCTTCATCTACTGCCATATTTACAATGACATCGTCAAGCGAGACGCCCATTTCAGTAGCAAACCTTCGCAAAACTTCTTGTGGGAGCTTCATCTCAATCATCTTTTGAAGATGTAGTCGATGTTGTTCATGTGCGTCCTTTTCCTTCTCAATCTTCTTCAGCTTTTGTTCCATCATTTCTTCGAAAGTCGAATGATCGACGTTGGCTTTACCGCCAAACTCACAAAGGTAAGCGTGAGTAAGCAGTGCTTCCATCAAACCTTTCGCATTGTTTGCTATCTTGATAGCGTTGTTTGCTTGAACGATGATGTCATTGAACTTCTGGTAGAGCGGAATGACGTCCTTCGCGATGGCTTCGGAAACGCGGGAAACATCGGAATATGAACAACTCCAATAAGTTTCGTAGAGCTTCTCAAACTGTTTCATGTCCATCGCTTCAATGGTTGATGAAACCCATTTCTCGGAATTGTTACGCATCAGATTGACCAAGTTGCCGAGCTCATCCGCATGAGGAACCGAGGGAGGAATGACCCCAAGAAGACCGTTGATTTTGCCGTTGAGCTCAATCTTCTTATCATCCATCTTCTGGGTTTTTGAAGAAGAAGCGGAAGCGTCTGCTTGACGCTTTGAAGAACCCATGGCTTCTACAACAAGGGAAGGCTAAGAAACCCGAGCTTTAAGTGTCAAAATGCCTCGGAATGTATCATGTTGTGGCTCAACCAAGCTCAAGACGCTCAAGACACACAACACGCGCAATACTCAAGCTTCTGATTTTTTGCTCAAGCCTGCACATCACAGCAAGTATTGGGTCAAGTAGATGCTTCTCCAAAGCATCGTAGCGAAGAGTTTCCAACAAGCTAAGGGCTTTTAAGGCACTTAGGGGCTCGTGTTAAACTACTACTCGTTTGTTGGCATCACTTCGAAAGGAACATACTACAGTGTCTTTCACTGTGGGGCATTGACCTCAATCACCACCTTGCGAAACAAATGTCTGTCTGCAAGACCATCGACAAAAGTCCGCATGGGGCGCCTATCATCTGCACGTTCAAGCAGATGCTCGGTTGTGTTTCCGGTGTTGTTGTCCTCCACGAAGAAGTTGAAGCGGTAGAAATCAAGCTCGGTTGTAGATGGGTCGCGACCCAAGAACAACTGAAGCGCCTGCTTACGAAAGGTAATTACCTTTCGCGTCATGTCAAACTCAAGGGCTTCGATGTCCTCACCGAAAACAACAAGGAACTTCATATCAATGCCATACGGCACCATGAAGTGCTCAAAGTTCTCATAACGAAGCGCATTGACAAAGAAGCGGTCATCCATCCGCGACGCATCTATAACATAGATTTCGGCCTTGCGATAGATTGTGTCGGTGTTGTCCAAGATGTTACCATTGAAGACTGCGACAAGGGTGTCGTTGGCAAACATCTCTTTCGGAAACAGCCTGCTTTTCACAAGCTCAAGAAACTGCTCGACAGTGTTCTGAACTGGGTGATTCACACCCATCTCTTGGCTTCTGTCTCCGCCAATGTAGCGAACCAACGTTGTGAAGTCTTCTTCTTCGCCCGACATTTCGGAAGGAATGCGAACTGAAACACTCGAGAAGTATTGACTGCGGTAAATGCTTCAAGTATTCGCGAACATACTACCACAACTTGCTTCAATCAAATACTCGCATCGGAATAAGCGAGCAAAGCCGACCTTCCGATGATGACGTTGTCGTAGATGATGTTGCCCAGATAAGCGCAAAAGGGAGCTTGCCCCAGTATTAGGCATATTGTTATTCTTGGGTTTACGGCTTGGGTTTACGGGCTGAGGAATAACGGGGATTTATGGGGGAAGGTGTTTTTTCTTGGGTTTAGGCTTGGGATTTTGGGAATATGGTTTTACGGGGATTTACGGCTTGGGATTTTGGGCTTGGGATTTTGGGCTAAAGAATAACGGGGATTTGGTTTCGGGATTTTTGGGCTTGATATTTGGCATATGGGTATAACGGGGTTTTGGCATATGGGTTTCGGGAATTTTGGGCTTGAGATTTGGGCTAAGGATTTTCGGGAATATGGTTTCGGGAATTTTGGGCTTGAGATTTGGCATATGGGTATAACGGGGTTTTGGCATATGGGTTTCGGGAATTTTGGGCTTGAGATTTGGGCTAAGGATTTTCGGGAATATGGTTTCGGGAATTTTGGGCTTGAGATTTGGGCACCGAGTTGGCGAAATGGTTCCATAAATTTTTGGGGCGAGGTGTCGCCTAACTGGGGGGGGGGGGTCGAGAACGCGGAGCGCGGGCACATATAGACCCCTTTAAAGGAACTCTGATAGACCCCTTTAAAGGAGCTCTGATAGATCCCTTTAAAGGAATCCTTATAGACCCCTGTAAAGGAACTCTGATACATCCCTTTAAAGGAATCCTGAAGAACCTCGAATGCCAAGGAAGGTCATGGAGTTTTTTGCCTCTCTGCCCGCGGAGGAGCGGCAAAGGATTCAGCAGGAGATCATGGGCTTGCCCGGGGGGGGGGGGGGGGGTTTAGGGTTTAGGGTTTAGGGTTAGGGGGTTAGGGTTTGGGGGGGGGGGGGGGGGGGGGCAGTGTGCTTGACTGAGCTTTTGGAGTTCAGGGTTCAGGGGGTTTAGGGTTTTGGGGGTTTAGGGTTTAGGGGTTTATTATAAGGGTTGCTGTAAGGGATCTGAGTGTACTATACTGAGCTTTTGGAGTTCAGGGTTTAGGAAGTGTAGGGTTCAGGGTTTAGGATTTAGGGTTTAGGGGCGTTCATAAATAGCTATACGGTATCCGGGTGCAGTGTATTTTGGGGTTCAGGGTTCCAGGGGTTCAGGGTTTATTATAAGGGTTACTATAAGGGATCTATATGGGTACTACAATTGTGTACTGAGCCTTTGGAGTTCAGGGTTTAGGGTTCCTTCAAAGGGATCCATAAGGGTTTAGGGTTAGGGTTCAGGGTTTAGGATTTAGGGATTTAGGGTCTAGGGGCATTACGTAATAATTGCCTATACTGTATACGTTGTTTTTTTGGAGGGGGGGGGTCCTCGCTATTATAGTTATAGTATAATAATGGGCCCCAAAACCCTATTCTAGTTATTAATGCCCCTGTATTATTCCCGACTAATATAATGCCAAAGAGCTCTTCCTGGCACATTGGCCAAGTAACCTGCACGACTGCTAAACACTAATCCTGAACCCTACATGACTTCTAAACCTGCAACATGAAGCCTACGCAGGAGATGATGGGCCCTATGGGCCCCATGGGCTCTATGGGCCCCATGGGCGCTATGGGCCCCATGGGTCCGATGGGCCCCATGGGAATGGGACCCAGCTTGCCACCACTGCCGGACCCCGAAATCTTGAGGTGCTTTGGCTCAGGGCGGTTCGGATTTGCTACTTTAGGACGTGGGGTTGAGATACCGGTCCGACAGGCAACGACATCGGGAAGCGAGGAGGCAGTTCAAGCAGATGGGAGGCGACGGGATTCGTGCCTGACATTGCTTGCGCTGTTGCGGTGTTGATATTAGGTTTTGAGGCTGAGGTTCCTTGATTCACGGATTTAGGGTTTAGGGTTTAGGGTTAGGTCTTGGTATTTACTCTTTCGGGACTTCGGTTTAAAGTTTGAAACTTCGGGTTGAGGTCGCCAGGTTGGTTTGCTCCTGTCGACGTCGCAGTCGATCTTGGAGAGGCCATAGGTACCCATCGCAAGCTCTCATCGCCGCAGGCACGAATCCCAACATGCACGTCGTCACGATGAGCCAAAGTTGGGACATCAAGCCGCCCTTGCAGACGTCAATAGCACTGGCCCCGATAACCGTCGCGGAGTTGGAGCTGAATGTCACTCACCGGGGCTTCATTTTAGAAGGTACTGCGCCTCGGCTGTTTAGAAATCGCTGTTACGGTTTAGGGTCTCGGGTCTAGGCTAAGCAGAATTTTCGACCTAGCTGCAAGAGAGCCTTTCAGTAACTGTCTAGTTTGAAGAACTAGGACCCAGAGTAGGCCCTTATTCCCTTTTTGGGGTTCAGGTTCCCTGATAAACCCTCTTAAACCAAACAGGGCACCCTTTTTAGTCCTAAGTTACTCTTAGGTCTAGAGAACTGAGGTTTGCGAAGAGCCTCTGTTCAGTGGCTCTTGCACATTCCCCCTCGAGGATGCGGAGGGCTATGTTGCACGAGTGGCAGTGTACAACATCCCAGGCGGGACGATGGAACCCTAAACCCTAAGCCCTAAACCCTAAACCCTAAGCCCTAAACTCTAAACAGTAAGCCTTGATCCAATGTTCAGCCGCTGCAAAGGTTTGTGGTTTCAAGCGCAGGGTCATGAGATACGCGTTTTAGCAATGAGGCTGGGTAAGAACAAGTTAGACAAGCACCCAGATGGAGAAAACAACGTTTATCTATGCACCCCTGAGGCCGTAAACAGGCAAAGCCGGCATCAGCAATCCTGCAACATACCCCGGAAGCCAGCCTACGTAGCAGGTCACTGTCTTCATAGTGCAAGCGTCGATCCCCCCAGACTGAGATAGAGCACTGCGACGACCATAACAACCGCACGACCTTAAGGGTTTAGGGTACATAGGTCAGCTTTGGCGGGGTTAGGGCGTAGGGTTTGGTGCCATGCTTCCTAAACCTTGATGCCCAATCCGCTGGTTCAAGTCAGGATGTCACAATCAGGAGCACAAGTGCCAGACTCACAAGCTCTACATTACGCGGGGGCGCCACCCAGAGACTCCAATATCCCTCAGTTCAGGAATATATCTTAAATTACAGATGGATCCCTAATATGATTTAAGGAATATTTCTTGGCTAAGGGATATTGGAGTCTCTGGGTAGCCTAGGACGGTCAGGAAATTCCAAAAAGGAAAGCCGCAAAACCCCCCTAAGCAGCAGGTGCCTCATGGGAATTGGCTGAGCGCTTGTTTTACAAGGGCCGTGCCATAGGCATCAAGGAACCGCAACTTGCACTGTTGTAAGGTTAGAAGTATGGGCCCCTAAAACGGACCCTTACACCTTGTTGTGTAGCACACACTTGTTTGTGCGAAGTGACAACTTCATATCTCACTTAAACACCGAATCGGTCAGGGGATTGACTCACCGATTCATGTCGAATGATTGTATACTCCGTGGCCATTTTGGCTCAAGCTGTTACAGCTTGAGCAAATTTTGTTTCAGTCCCCTCGGATCACTCCTCGGTCATAGCCGCCCGGGCGGCCAGTATCCCGAGCACTACTACGACCGCTGCTGGCGGCCAGTACCTCGAGCACTACGGCTTCTCTGTCAGTTGTTGACAGTCTGAAGGAATCGCTCGAGGAATTCAGCCGCGAGCAAGTTCTCGAAGATTTTCAAGTCGAGAAACCCGAGGATGTGACGTGGGGAGCTTGGAACAAGCGACAATCCCGACAAATACGAAAGGCACTCGATCACATCGCCCAGTGTCAGACGGCGAACGACATTGTCAATCTTGCGGCGACTTTGCTGAAACCGCCCAACCTCGAGGCCTTCCTGTACCTGCACATCACCAACCGCGACGAGTCCGCGGAGCCGCTGACGGTGCCGTTCGAGATCGTCGAGGCTTCCCTACACCCCGACTCCGATCATGCACCCCTACCAGCTGACACCGATGCTGCTCTTCTTGTGCATGAGACCGATCTGCATAATCAGCATTTGGCAGACATTTTTCGTGATGATTTTGGCATGGAATTACATACTCCCGAACCCGCTGCCTCTAAAGCTCGAAAGCGGAACTTCGAAGGGCATCTCAAGCCCACTACCTCGATTACCATCGATTTGGATTAGCCAATTCGTAGCCATGGCACGTACCCGAGCCGACTCTTGGTTCGATTTTCTCTGCGAGGGCACGTTGGTGAAGATGACGGCCCCTGTTCCTGAGTCGATGCTTAACGAGTACCCCGAAGTAGTCAGCGACACGGCCCAAGTACCCATCTCCGAGATACGACGACAGCTTTGCCCCCGCCTTCTCGAGAAGAAGAACTGTAACATGGCCAATTGTGGTTTTCTTCACCCCGATTTCCTGAACAAACAGTGGGTAGTGCCCAACCTCATATGCCACAAATGGTTCCAGGGATGCTGCGAGTACCACAATACGTGCTGGAATCAACATGGCCATACTTTCGACGAAGCTATGAGACAGGCTTTCGTCGTACAGCGACAGAATCGTCGAGGTGAACCACCTTATCATTACTCGTCGAAGAACGGAATCATCGAACAGGTCAACCGAGCACAGGCTCGTGAGTGGATCATGGACTCGATGACCACTTTCCGTTCCGCCGAGATGCGCAAGTTCAACTTCGGCACAAACTTCCTTCGGTACTATGACTACGAATCGTGGGATAAATCTGAGGTTGCCCAACAACTACGACAAGAAATCGCGGATGGCCTGCATCGTCGAGGACGCTCTCCCCGCAGAGTTCGCGAGGACTCGAGACCTCCGGCGACCTGGGGACAAAACCCCACTCCGACACGGGGAGCGATTTTCCCGACTTCGAGACCCCGATGGCCTCCTTCAGCGGCTCCCTCGTCAGCCCCCTCTACAGCAGCGCCATCGACAGCACCTCCGGCGGCTTTCCCATCCGCGGCACCTTCGACTACGCCGACTCCGCCGACACCGAGGAGGACTTTCTTCCAGGTCAGCACGGATACGGACTCCGATGCACCCAGCTTCGGCCGTGAACCCCGAACTGCTTTCCGCCACGGCGATGGAGCAGCCAGGGGATCACAACGACCACTTTCTCCGGCGAGATTCCCGAAGAGATCCCCGTCACCGGCGAAGAGATGGCTCGATTCTAAGACCCCGGTGATCGTCGAAATCCCGGATGAGATCGCCGCTTCGACACCGGCTACGACTCCGGCGGCCCCACCGACTACCACGACACCTCAGACGAGGCCGATGTCGCCAGATCCTTGGCACGAGGACGATGATTCCGCGACACCACCACCGACTCCTCCGATCGCGGTTACTACATCCAACTCTGCGACATCGATGGAACCAAGGAGCTCTGGGCCGGTGGCCAATTCCGCGAGTGAATCCGAGTGGATCAACCCATCATTTGGGGCTGCCGCTACTACGACTCTCGTGAGCGCCAAGACCAAGGCCATGCCCAAACGACCACACCCCGACGCCGACAGCTCCGCGGGGCTTGGAAGAGTCGTGCCTCCGAGATTCTCCGTCCACCCTGCTGTGGACTTGACACGAAATGACCCGAGGCAAGTCTTCCGGCCAGCTACCAACGAGTCGGAGGCGGCCTCTTCCTCGACTATCGCGACCTCCTTGGGGAATCCTTACACGAGTGTGCCGGTCGCGGTTCAGCCACAACCACCACGACAGTCATGCCTCGAGAGATTCCGAGTGCAGTGGCGCGACTCGCAGGTGGTGGAGAAGGGGCGCACTTCGATCGACGATGTCCGATCCAACGCACCGACATCACACGAGCCAGTGTTTGGCTTTCAAACACTGCGCCACTTCGACAACTTCCCGATGATGTCGGCGAATTTGCAAGCGATGACGCCGGTGGGTGGCCACAATGTCGCGATGTTGCCACCTGGCAATCACCCCTACTCCTCCTTCTCCTTCGACACCCCATGGGAGATCACGTACGATGGCATCATCTACATCGAACAGGTACTCCGATGCCCTACTTTCGGGAGCTACCTCACCCAATACGGCCTTTACATCGACCTCCCGATCCATACCCCGCAAGACGATGTACTGCAGGAACGGGTGTTGCTCCTGGGTGTCCCGAATAACTTCGTGGAACCCCGGACTACCTTGATCTACTCGATGGTATGGCACAGCATCACCGCCTCTCTCTCCGACCTGGACCATACTTCGGTGGAAGCTCGGATGAACCGACTCCGAATTTGGTGCCACACGGCGAGGAATCTCAACACCTTCGCGGCGCAGATGCCATACTTCGAGCCCATGCAGACCTTCTTTCGGGAGCAGGCCTCGGCGATCCTTTCATGCACTTCGAATATGCTCTCACCGGCGATGCGAAGTGCCTTCGCCCAACACGAGCGAATGCGATCGATGATAGCCGCAGAGCCGCCGGCTTTCATCTTGCGATTCCGCGAGAATGCGTGAGCCTTTACACGAGGCCTACCCGACCTTTAGGTCTCACGGTCTCCCCGTTTCCGCCTCGGCGATGTACGGGTGTTTCCGGGTCAGTGACCGTTTCGGTAGAAGGGGACTTCCGCCTCGGCGATGCGTCCACCTGACCCCTAGGTCTCGACCTCCCGAATGACTCGTTACATACGACGACAAGACCAAATGTGCTTGCTTGTAGGACATGTTACTCGGTTGCATCAGGCTCTACTAGTTGTAGTGGGGCCTGCTCTCTCCTTGGAGATTGCTTGGCTTCCGTAGACTTCGACCTCTCAAGCTCTACTCGTGTTACCCGAACCTCCCGATCCACCCGAAGTGATGGCACACTCTCGCCAGTCCCCGATGGAGTCGGATCCGATTGAACAGTTCCCCGAGACATCGGCGACTCAGCTCGATCCCATCGAGCAGTTTTCCCAAACGCCCGGCAGTAGCTCCGGAGCAGTTTTGCCGGCCGCTCGATACCTCGAGGGAGTCCACCCGGACACTGACGAGGGCCGAGCACTGAAATTACAACGAAGGCTCTACGATGACCATCACACCCAGGGAGCCTTGGAGGTCATCGCTTTCAGACGAGCCTCCGAACAGCTCGCGATGTCATCACTACGAAAGCAGTTCCCGAACTCGACAGACTCCGAGCTGGCGGCGATTTGGCGCCGACAACTTACCGGCGAGGAGGTCGACGAGAACGGCATGCCCATCGAGCTCATTGGTCGCGATGGGACATCGATCGAAGATCACCACAAACGCGATGTCGACCGAGTCGAGATGTACCTCAAGTACTTCAGCACTCCGGCCAACGACAAACTCCACGATGGATCCATCGATTGCACCTTTTGTGGTCTGCTGTTTCCGCCTTACTATCTCCTCTCGGTTAACCCCGACGGCCAGGACGACTGGCGCAACATTCATTACAGGTGTTGCTACCAGTGCGCAACTGGAGCTAACGAGGACTTCGTGTGGTACGCTGAGAACTCCGACCTGTCACCGGCCAAGATAGGACTACGAGGCAACCTTCGAGACCTTCCCTACAACCACAAGGACCGTCGACAGCTCTACGATCGCGACGACAACCACGAAGTCAAGCCGCCTGGGTGGCACATCGCGATCGAGCGAACGCATGGATTCTACTGCAAGGTGTTCTTCGACAACTACTGGGATACCGCGAAGTGTCGTTGGGTCCGGAAGCCGACATTCGTCCGCAAGAACTCGACCCGCTACGACACGATCAGCATCCCCGACTGGTACACGATTTGCCAGAAGGTCAACTCCGTGCGCAAGCAGATCAACCTCGAAACCTCGAGGAAGCGGGCCGCTTCGTGGAAGCAAATGTGCGAGGACATCGAACGCGAAAGGCCTGGCGACAGCAAGTCGAACATTCGACGCGAGGTACGAAGTCGAATACTACGACTCACCGACATTTTCGTCGCGGACCTCGCCAAGCTCGACTCCGACCAAAAGCAGCGAGTGTTCCAAGCCTTCGCCCAGTGGGAGGTCACGACCGTCGCCCGATCCATCGACCCGAACTGGAACGCCGATGAGTTCTGGAACATGGTTACCGCCGAGGCCCCACTCACCGATTGGTTGTTTCGTGTCTCCGACAGCATCGACCAACACTTCGTCTGTCGCTCGAAGGATTGCACCTCGGTGATACACAATCACCATTGGCTCCGACAGATCTCGTGGGACTACTCGATTTCCTCGCAACACGGTCGGTACTCTTGCCCGCGATGTTTGACCGCGTATAGACCTTGGGCACTTCGAAACAACGCGTCATCCACGAATGCACCGACCTTTGTGCCCGCCCAGAAGGCTCTGATCATCAACGGTGACGGCACCACCCTCGAAGTCGATGCCACGGTTCCAGTCCCGACTGGACAACGACTTACCTCCGATGGCGGCGACTACATGCTCTATCTCATGGAGTGGGAGCGCAAAGACGACGACGCCTTGATTGGCCGGCTCAAACAGATCATGAGCGGCATCCGACGAGACCTCGGAGACGACGATATCCGCGATAAACTCGCGGGGGCCCTCCGCGACGAGCAGATGAAGCACCAGAAGCTCGATTACTTCGAGTCGGTTACCTGGTCCAGTCACAACCTCCTCGAGATCTACAATCGCAACTCGACCACAACGAAGAAGTACCGGCTGGATCTACTGCCAACTGCCTCACATCCCGCCAAGCCCTTCGACGAGACCCTCAACACCAAGGCACACTTCGAGTCCTATGACATCAACTCAGCCCTCGCCGATCCCCCTACCTACCAATTCGCCACATACCACTATGACGCCGACGACACCATCATCATGACCCAGGACGACTTCCTCCGGTTCATGAGCCTCGCATACACACGATTGCGTCTGGGACAATATATGGTCGGCGACTTGTCCTTTACCCACGTGGACACCGATCACCTGGAGTTGCTCAAGGGCCGTCGACGAGACGCACAGGCGGCACAGTAGCCGCTACATCGACCCACACGGGAAACAGACACTATTCCGCCTCGGCGACGTTAGTGTTCTGATACCCGACGGTGTCTACTCGGGTTATTCACCCGACTTTATCGCACCGCGCCGGTGCCGCTTCAACAACCCGTCCTCTTCGGTTTCGCTTTCCGCCTCGGCGATGTGCGATACTGGAAGGGACGCGGCTCTGTACATTTCGAAGCTTGTAACCCGATCCCCCAGCTCAAAGCTCGAGGACTCTCGATTGGCACATCGATGACAAAACAAATGCCGAGCTCTTGCATAATTAGTCTTTCTCGTTATTGCTCTCTCACGCATCACGTCTAAGAGTTTCCACAGTTCTGTGGATCCCGTGGCCCGAAACTACCAGCGACTTAGCCCCAGTTCCCGAACCTTGCCCGAAGCCCCACCTCATGTCGTTCGCAGATGTGCTTGCGATCCTGCGATCACACGACTTGACCGCTTTGGCACCCGAGTTGGCCAAACGCGGGATCAATACACCCGAGAAACTCCGAGGAACATCCGAAAATGTCCTCGTGGAGATTGCCCCAAGCCGACTTGAATTAGACAGACTACTGTCGGCACTCGATCGCAGACCGATGCCACGCGAAGTCGTGCCGGTGCGGAGACGAGACTTACCTCGGTGTAACCCTTCATCCCGAGGTTCCTTAGCCAGGGCACTCGAAGCAGCCAAACCAGAACAACGAAGAGCTTCCTTGGAGGACCTCCAGACCAATACCTACGCGACGACGACGCAGAAGTCTCGAGATTCGAGGTGGAAGCTTTGGACTGCTCTCGCCGATGCGTGGGATCTCGATCCATTGCCACTCTCGGTGCGACTGGTCGACGCGATCGGTGCCAGTTTGCGATCTGGAGGTTACAAGTCCGCGAAGCAGATCTTCAGCCAAGCCCGACAAGAGCACGTGACACAGACTTGTACCTCGGTGCCACCCGAAGTCTGCCTCAAGATGCAACAAGTCGAGAGGGCTGTCGAACGGGGACGAGGACCTGCTAAACTCAAGGACTCCTTCGTCGTCGAGGACATTGCACGACTACCAGTACGACCTGCAGACGAAGACTTCGATGGTCCTCACCCATGGGCACGACGACTACGACATCGAGTGGACATGGTCATCATCTGCTGCTGGTGGCTACTGCGAGGCATCGAGGCAGCTTCGGTGACTTTCGGCCAGGCGTGGGTGGAGATCACACACGCCGGACGCACCGCGTTCATCACCCTGCCGTGCACGAAGACGGACATTGTGGGTTTGTGCGTGACCAGATCACACCCATGCTGCTGTTCGACATCTCCACGACTATGCCCCTTTCACGCACTACAACGACATCTTGACCTTCTACAATCACTTGGATGTCCTCGAGACGGCCCCCTCTTTCCTGGCACGGACGGACAACCACTTGATCATCATCAGACCATCGACATCTTTCGCTCTGTGATCTCTGCTACTGGGACCTCGATGACTCGCATGGGACCGAACGGAGCCTTACTCGATCGGTTCTGCGAGCATGTCTGCCGAGTATCTGGATCTCAGATGCTCACACGACGAGGTTTCCCACTGGACACCGTTCAACTGATAGGTCGATGGGGCAGTGATGCTATCAAAGTTTATGTACAAGAGTCCCCCTTGCACCGAGGCGATGAGTTCCACAGGCCCGAGACCCCGAACAAGCCCGAACAAGTTCGAGAGATGGTCGCACATTACCTCGAGACTCTCCGTACCAAATTCTGGGTTGTGAACTCCGTAACTAAGGTCGTGCACTTACCGGGAATCTCCGAATCATCCTGCGATAACACACATTGGCACACAATTTGCGGATGGCCATACGGTTTTGCACCGCATCGCCGCGAGTATCGCGAACCATCAGGCCCGAAATGCAAACGATGTTTCAGATTATGCGAGGCACAAGCCTTCGCCGACGCACAGCCCGATGAGGATGAGGACTGATGGCCGACTGACTTCCGCCTCGGCGATGTGTCATCGGCTTCGTCCCGATCATCCGAACGCAAAAAGCTCGACGCAGACTTCATGTCACCTCGAGTTGCCAACGAAGACATGTCACGTCAGCCTGACCTTTCATTAGAGCAATTTCTGCCCGAGTCCGAATCTTTCGACGAACATGAGCAATCCACTTCAGGACGCGGCCGACTTAGCCGGCATCGACCTGACTACAGATGTTGTGGCCCGATACTTGGCCAAACTCGGCTTGAAGTCTCATGCGACCATCGGCACGTACCTCAAGGATGACGCGAGCATCAGAGATGTGATCACGAAGCTCAAGGCGGGCGCCAAGGCAGGGGGCGTGGAGTTCAAGCTCGGAGATGACACCGACGAAGACGCCCTCACCGCCCAGTGGATGGTACTCACTCAGTCTGCCCGACTCGCTTACCATGCTGCTACGACAACTCCGACACCTTCGGCTTCCCCGACCTTGCCGACCACTACTACTTCGTCCCACACCGACAAAGACGTCGTCCCCAAGACTCTCCCGACGGGCGTCTACAACAAATTGGTCGAGGATTACAATAGCATCACCGTGGACGGCGAACGACGACAGTTCCCCGAGAAGAATCTTGTCGGGGCGGAGAAAGTACTCGCTCGGATGTATCACGAGCATCATACATCGAAGATGTACACAGCCACAGCACTTGGCGAGATAGTGTCACAAAGGATCTGGACTAGCTTCGACACGATCAACTCGGCCAGGAAGAAGGATACGCACGAGAAGAAACTGGTCCTCGACGAACGCAATAACATCACCGAGAAGTCACACGATGAGTGGGACGTGCGAGGCCAATGGATGCTCATAGACGCGATTGAGGCAATCCGATGGGCCTGGATCCTCATTAAGTATGCCTCCGAGACGGTCGTCAACAAATACGTCGATTGGTTCATTCGTCTCGTACGCAAACATTCACAACGCATTAACAACGTGAAGAGCCTTTGGGAAGAATTCTCTTGGGACATCGCCATGCGCATGCGATCTAACGAGACCTTCCAAGCGATCACCGACGACCTCATCAACGACCTCACCAGAGTCAACGACGTCATACAACAACCACTGTCGAAGAAGCAGCGATTCGGCAAAGGCGCCGAACAAACCCCGAAAGGGAAAGGAAAAGGATATCAGCAGAAGTGGTCACCGCCAGGACAAGGACGGCGATACCGACAACCATGGTCCAATCCGACCACACAATGGCGCTCATGGCAACCTTCGACACCTGCGTGGACCACACAGGCCATGTCTTCTTGGCAAGCCACCCCGACACAAGCATGGACATCTCCTACGACGTCGACTTTCTTTACTCCGACACCATCACCGACCTTGCCACTGAACCCGGCTCCTCATGTATCTCCAACACGACCTCCTTGGAACGCGAAGGGAGACAAAGGCTCGAAAGGCGCCGGCAAGAAGGGCAAAGCCGGTAAGTCCGGCAAGAAATAGGGACAGCACGGCCCAGGGTCTGCTGACCCTGGAGCCGACCATCGACCGACAGAGTTACACGACCGAACTTGTACATTGTGCTACGAGCTGGTCGGCACCTTACCGGTGGTGCACCTGTCCTTCTTCGATGGTATCGGGATTGCCTCCGAAGCACTACGACGAATCAATGGGCACATCCTCCTGACCCTTTCTTGGGAGATCGACCTCGATTGTGCGCGGTTTACCTCACAACACTTCGGATCCATACAAATGGGGGACGTGACACAGTTCGACATCGAGTCCGTCGCGGAGCACATCGATGCTGCTACTCTCCATCAACAATACATAATGGTGATAACCGCTGGACCACCTTGCCCCGATTTTTCGAACTTGCGTCACCGACCCCCAGGCTCCGAGGGCACATCGGGTTGGCTTTTCAGTCACATGGTGGGCATCGAACACCAACTCCGGAAACGCTTCACTGGCATCGCCATTGAAACGATCTTCGAGAACGTGGTCCCTCACCCGGATGTTCACGACAACTTGCTCGAGCTCACATCGCCACTGAGTATGGATCCCATAGTCGTCGATGCAGCCGACGCCGGCATCATGCACCGGAAGCGGCTGTGGTGGACATCGATCCCTTGGAACATCATCGAGGAACGCCTTCCACGACTCACACCTTGGTCCTTGGACTGGAAACTTGAGGGAACATGGCACCGACTCCACAACCCGATCGCTAAGGAATTGCAGACACACATCAAGACAAAGGACTACTCCCTTCCCCCATGCCTCCATAGCGACAAGAAACTTTTTCACTGCTTGACTACACCATCAACATCGACAACGGGCCGAGATCCGCCTACACATCTCCGAGATCGCTCGACTTCACATGATGCGTGGCAACGATGGGAACAGGACAATCGTCGATACCCCGTGTGGCAGTACGAGGAACAGTTCTTGGTGACATTGCCAGACGGCACATGGTCTACAGCACCCGCCACACTTCGAGAACAACTTCAAGGTCTACCGCTGGACTACACCGCTACACTCGCCCAGGGCGACGAAACCAAACGATGCGTTGCTTTGGGCAACTCTTGGCATCTTCCCACGGCAGTTTGGATCATGTTCCTGTTGCTTCTCGGGACCGTCAACGCGACCATCCCCGACACACCACGATCTTCGGCTCTCCAACAGATTACCGCCTTGTGGCTACACCACAAAGTCCCTTTCGGTCCTCCTCCTCGTTCCACGACACACAACTACATGCCTCAGTTCTCCTGGACAGAACACCTCGATTGGGCACTTCATCGTGACACACACTTGGCCCCGAAGCCATTGGATCCTACCCTCGAGTGGTGCCTACAGCATCGACATGTGTTTCACCCACTCGTGGATTTCCAGAAAGCGATCATCGCCGACATCCGCGAGCTCGTCGAAGACATGGAGGATCACACCATGGCCTGGTATCACACACTCCCAGAACACGTACAACGAGCATACCGACACAAGGATTCAGTCACACAGATCCCAGTACTCGTTCACTTACTACGACTGATCCAATACCCACAAACAGAGCTGATATATCGCGAACTCTCCGAAGGTTTCCCCTTGATGGGTAAGTTGACCCCAGGCATCAACTGGCACGTTCGACAAGACCTCAAATATCTCGAACCCACACCGATCGACGAGTTTGGTGACAAGAACCGACAGTACATCCACGACAAGATCGAGAAGAACTCCGTCGACGAACATTGGGAACTGATGCTGGATGAAATCCTGGCCGAAGTCGACATGGGACGCATGAACGGACCGTATCAAGCCCCCGACTGGTGGCCTCGAGCAGCCACAGTACCACCGAAAGGGAAACATCGAGCCCTGCTACCACTACCACACTCCGATCCCTACATCGCCATGGCTTTCAGCATCGAACAGACCGGCAGCGACGGCAACAACAAAGTTCGACGAGGCGAGGATTGGCGCCGGAGTGGCCACAATGCGACCTGCACCATGCACGACCAACCGTACCATCACACACCCGACCACTTTATTTCCTTGGGACTCGCTACACTCCGAACCGATCACTCGAAACCCTTGTCTGTTTGGGGACATGACCACGACGGGGCTTATCGCCAACTTCCACTTCGTGATCCTCGAGAAGCCTATGTGATGTTGCTGACCCCGGACGGCCCAACACTGTGGAGCCATAATGTCCTTCTTTTCGGATCGGCCGCGAGTGTCTGGTCTTACAATCGATTCGGCGACATTCTCGTGGCCTGCAGCCGAACGATGATCTTGTCTCCGGCCATGCACTACGTCGACGACTACGGATCTATGGAAGACTCCGACCTCGCCAAAGGAAGCTTCGAGTCCTTCGAGGAGTACAACGGATGTCTCCAGATATCGATGAAACCCAGTAAACGTCAACCACCACAAACAGCACATCGTATACAAGGAGTCATCATTTCATCCGACGACGACAACTTGGTCCTCACACCTTGTCCAAAGAGAGTCGAAAACATGTGTAGACAAATCGACACACACCTGACTACTTCGTCACTGTCCCCCGAACAAGCCAGGAAGATGGCCGGGAAGTGCAACTTCCTGACTGGGAGACTATTTGGCAAGGTGGGCCGAGCGGCCCTGAAGGCACTTTATTCTCGAGCTCACTCCTACTCACATGCCCTCGACAAGCCCACGCGCTCATCACTACTCGCCCTCAAGGACATCATACAGCACTGCCGACCAATGACGATACCACGTACACCGACCAAGACGACATACAGCGTCATCTACACGGACGCATACTTCCGGCTTGGCTCCACCATCTACAAGCCGGGAGACAACGACATCCCGAATTGGGACTCAAAGTCGACGTCCGACATCGAAAACGGCTGGGCGGCGGTTTGCTTCCACCACGGTGACGTGCGAACCGCCGCCTACTTCCAGGGTCGTCTTCCCTCACTACTCGTTCGACAGTTTGCCTCCGACCAGGCCTTCATCTACCTTCTCGAAGCATGGGTAGCGATACTGGCACCGTTGGTCTTCGAACCGTGGCTGGATCAGTTCTACGTTCAATGCTGCGACAACGAAGCCTCCCGACACGCCCTACTCAAGGGCGTCGGCAAACATCAACCTTTGAATTGCCTCATTGCGGCACATTGGACTTGGCACAATCGACGCAGTATTGCACATCGACTTGAGCGGGTACCCACCAAGGCGAACATCTCCGACGGGATCAGCCGCTTTGAGAACGTTCCGGAGTCTGAGAGCTGGACTAAACTCGATTTGCCTCTTCATGCACTGACGAGTAGAGCTGCGAAGATCATAGGAGATATCCATTTTGCTTCCTCGACGGGTTTTTCCGACTTACCCGAAATTCACCGATTGCACGATCATTTGCTTTCGATGTTACGCTAATGTTCTTTCGAGTGGCGTTCGCCTGCGATGGGAGGACGCGACCTCACTCGATGGGAACCAGTCGGTCCTCCCAGCGGAAGGAAAGATCAACACCGATCTGTAAGATCGACTACTTCGATCTGTAAGATCGAAGCGCAGACTTAACGCCACCGAAGCGGAAGCAGTTGGAAAACACCTCCGCTGAAGCCAGGGATTCATGGCCTTTGTGTGAGAATTTCGTTGTCGTGTAGCACACACTTGTTTGTGCGAAGTGACAACTTCATATCTCACTTAAACACCGAATCGGTCAGGGGATTGACTCACCGATTCATGTCGAATGATTGTATACTCCGTGGCCATTTTGGCGAAAGCTGTTACAGCTTGAGCAAATTTTGTTTCACCCACCCGTCCCGACCCTCTTCGATAGTACTTTAAATTTTCCTCTGCTTCCTGTCTGCGAGCACCGCCTGGGAACCAGTCGGTCCTCCCAGCGGAAGGAAAGATCAACACCGATCTGTAAGATCGACTACTTCGATCTGTAAGATCGAAGCGCAGACTTAACGCCACCGAAGCGGAAGCAGTTGGAAAACACCTCCGCTGAAGCCAGGGATTCATGGCATTTGTGTGAGAATTTCGTTGTCCAGGGAGTTCTAGGGGACCCCTTAACTGTCTATATAGGGTAAGGATCCCAGGGTTAAGGGCCCATACTAGGGGCCCATGGTTTCAACGGTTGAACTGTGAAACCAGGTTAGGAATTCGGGCTTGGGGTTTATATATGGCCTGGAGCTTAAATGTTTAGGCTGCGACGTCGTGTCACGTGTGGGATTCTGAGTCACGAGCAATACTACATAGAATCTTAGTATCTGCCCCTGAGCTCGCATATGGATGTACTATGATACACACACAGACTTTCCCTAAACCCAGAGTCCTAATTGTCGAAAGGCTCAGATCACATGTGGCATTACCTGTTACGTGCCAGCCCCAAGTGCGAAGCTTCAGGTTTGCCGAGGTTGCTTATCTTGGCAAGCTGTAAATTGTGCGATCGGGCTTAAGGTTCAGGGCTTAGGGCATAAGGAAATGATGGACGTGTGTATATGTATATATATATATATATATATGTATATATATATATATTTGCATATGTTGGCTCCCGGTCTTCGAGTATAGCACAACGATCCTCAAGCGCAAGCAGTACATTGGAATGATACCTCGACGACGCTTTCCGTTCTGAACCATCAACATTCCAACAAAAGGCCAAACACCCTAATATGGGGGCCTACAAATAATTACCTTTACTATTTTGGGGGCTCCTTGTTATAATTATTGTAAAATATGCCCCAAAACCCTATTCTAATGATTGAGGCCCCTATATTCAATCCACAGCTCGGAACCCTGGACTCTCAACCCTTCAAGCAGCCAAGGTACTACAAGGTTGCAGCAGATGGAGGCTTCGCCGTTCGCGTAGAAGACCCGTCCGAGGTGGTCGATGGGAGCAATCCGTCCACGCCGCAAGAGTTCAAGGAATCTTGACTGGAGATTGCTACAGTCATTCCTACTCCTTCGTTTTCCTCGTTATTTTGGTGGGATGGCTTGGCATTGCGTCGTGCCTGTCCGTAGTAACAAAATGGGACTTTCCGAAAACAGGGACCCGAATAAAGTTCCCTAAATAGTAGGATCCTTATTATAAGGACCCCGAAATTAAGGTGCCCCAAATTTTCGGGAACTCCCAAATAGATGGATGGGAATGGCTGCAGGCTTCCAGTCTGAAGTTGAGTCAAAGATACCAGGACGCCCAAGGGGCCCTTGAACTTTAACAGAGCCCTTTTGGTCCTTAATAGTGGGCATTTAGGGTGCATTCGAGGGGAGTTTGGGGGCTCTACAAAGTGGCTTGACAAATTACTAGGATTATGTCTTTGGTTCCTTAGTGCGCTCATACCAGCGAGTCCAAGTCTTCTGGCCCTAAGCTTGAGGTGGAGGCAGCTATGTAGCCTCTGCGTGGGGAGAAGTATCAGGACGTAGGCCTTCAGATGTGCATGTAGGACTTAGAAATGAGTCGCATCGCAATACGGGAAAGGATTCCTTTTGTAGGTTCCCGATTATGATTTCCTTATATGGGTCCTTAGCACGGTAGGGTTTTGGGCTGGTACAGGTAAGTTTTGGGATTTGGAGACTGAGGGGAAGATGTGTATCATAGAAGCCTAAATATTTACATTTTTTCCTTCAGGGTTCTGTATAATACTGGTTTATACTATACAGGAGCCCAAAACCGTATTCTAATTATTAAGGCCCCTACATTGTGAGCCTTCGGAGAGCTATTGCAAATCAGTCCCTGCAGTGCATGGCACGAGCTTAAAAGTTGTGAAACAGCGAGTCCCATCGCCCACTGTGAGCCTTGAGCTATCTTACAAACTCTTCAACTCTGAACGCTAAAGCCTAAAACTTAGTTTCCTAAACCCTAAACCCTAAACCCCTAAACCCTAAACCCCTAAACCCCTAAACCCTAAACCCCTAAACCCTAAGCCCTAAACTCAGAGCCCGAACCTTAAACTCCCAACCAGGTAATTCTAAGTTCCCAGGCATTTCATCCTTGCAAGTACTCCCAACCTCCTAGGCAAGGAAGCCCGAACCATGGGAATCCCGGCTCCGGAATCCCGGAACTAAATCCTGAAAGCCTGCATAGCCCAAAACTTCTAGATATGCTTCCTTGGCATCTTCCTCTCTAGCACAGGGTGTCGTCCTAGAGCCTTGATGTACACAGAAAGAAAGCTGGATAAGCATATGGGTAGTTGTCAAAATTACGGTCCCTTTTGGGGTCCCTGTTATAATACGGCACCTAAGATTTAGGGTACCCAAAAAGGGACCCTAATATTGACAACCACCCATATCTATATTTGCCATCCCGGATCAAAGTCCTCAGCCTCAAACCCGAAGCCCACACTCAGAGCGTCAAGGACCTTGGGAACAGATGCTTCCAGGGCAAGCTATTCCAGAAAGCTCTCGATGCCTATCAACAAGGCTGGTCCGGCGTTTATACTGCGGTTTAGTGCTTTGGAGGTTTAGGATTTTGGGGTTTCAGGGTAAGTCTAGGGTGGTGGGTCATGCTCCTGCTTAGCTTAGCTTTGGTTGGCAGCATTGTCACTGCTGATGCCGTTTGTGCTGTCTTTATGCGTGTCTTTACTGCTGCTGCGTTGTCGTTGTGTTTTTGCAGGTTGCACGTATGTAGATTAACCATTACATGTAGACCCTTGGTTAACAAATCAGTTTTTTGGAATTCTTTAAATCCAAGGAGGTTTATGATTTATGAGTCAGGGGTCTACATTGCTACTGTTTCGTTCTTGCCATTTTGGCTTGCGCACCTTTCAGGTGTAGAGTTGGGCACTTGGGGCAAGTTCAAGGCAAGGCTAAATGCGATTTTATGATTCCGGGTTGTAGGGTTCGAGATCACGAGACCCGAGATCTGAGTAGCTCCTTTAGAATTTGGGGTTCAGGGTTGTAGTAGAGTAGGTGACCGTTGGCCCTTTCGGGATACGCTATTCCCTTTATAACCTTTAGTTCCCCTAGCAAACTGCGTCCCCATACAATAACGCTGCAAAGTACACCAAAAGCCCGATTCTGCTGCCTGCCATGGCTCCCGCTACAGCCTAAGCCCTCAACCCCTGTACCCTAAACCCTACAAGCCCCACAAACCCTCAACCCTGAGCCTTAAACCCTAAACCTTAAGCCCTACGCCCGAAACCCTGAACCCGAAACCACAAACCCCCCCCCGGCCCTTGAGGCTCTAACCGCAACCACTGGATATTCTTTCTGATTTATCTGGACATGGGGAGGCCTTAAGGTTTTAAAGCTTTTGACGTCGAAAACCCCAAGGCCCCCTAAACCCTAAACCTGAGTAGTTACGGGAGCCATTGCAGTATGGGGACGTAGTTAGGATGTACGGGTTTCGGGATTGTAGGGGTCTTGGGTTTCGTGAAGGCCTTCATCGCTACAGCAACGAGCGGGAGGAGCTCAGCATACTGTACAGCAACAAGGCGCAGCGAGGGAGGAGTCTGTCAATCAGTTACTCCGAAGCATCGCAATACCAACAACAACGAATATCCAACCCGGAGCCCACGTGCGTTAGAACAGCTCCACACATGAATAGAGAACGTAAGAGGCTTGAAGCGGTGAAGGAGACTCGGCTGTCATACACCCCTGAACCCGAACCCACCTGTCAACAACTAGCCAGACGACGCCTAACCCCGATCTGCCCTAAACCTAAACCCACGAGTCTCCGGTGTAGGGTTTAAAGTTTGAAGTTTAGGGTTTAGGCTGCAGGGAACACCTGAACCCCTCAAAACCCTGAGCCACTTAAGCCCAAGGCCTCAGCCCTCACAAGGGACTTTACCCTTAACTAGATCATCAGACATCCGTTAGGGTCATGTCCAGTTGCAGGGACCGGGACCGGGAAGAGCATCCAGGTAGCAAGCCCAATAGGAACAAAGCTATATACATAGTGTGTGTGTGTGTGTTTGTGTGTGTGCATATAATATCTATATATATATATATATATATGTGTGTGTGTGCGTGTATGTATAAACCTATGGTTTATGGATGTTGTATATATATATATATATATATATATATATATATGTGTATCTATATGTGTGTGTATGTATATATATATATATGTGTGTGTGCATATACAAGATGTACCAATCAGTACAAGAATGCAGGTGTATAGAGTCTAGGGTCATACGGTCGAGGAGCGGCTAAGGTCATCCATGTGGGCAGACTTATGTATGACACTGTGATCCATATATTATACAGATATATAGATATGTAGACCTCCGTACCTGCCCACCTACACACATGTATGCATATGTTTTCAAGTTTCATGGTTATTGATTACGGTATGCATTTCTCATTCGTATGTGTGTATCGGTGCAGAGACATTGCAAGTCAGACTGCAGCAAGGCCAGCCTTTTGCGGAACCATTTGGCCGTTGTTCAGGCTGCCCGAATCACCAAACCACGGGGTTTCCAACTTCAACACCGAATCCTCTGCAGAGGCCCAGTGCATGCTGAACTTCGGCAGCTACTTTCACGATTTGTCCGCGCTGAGATTCGCTGGTGTCGCCGTCCAGCTCGACCGAGGAAACACGAAAGCCAGGCCGGCCGGAAGCAGCGAAAGATGATTCGTAGCAAGCCCCTTAGTCCGTAAGCCCTGAACCTTGGAAGCGTAACCCTAAGCCCTTTGGAGGTGTAAGGCCATGACAGTCGCAGCCGCACCAACATGACATGTGTGGCTTTGCGGACTGTGATTCAGGGTGTTGGGGGTAGGTTGCATAGGGTTTGCTAGATGGATATGTAGTCTACTACTACCGGTGACCTGCGTCACCGCAAGTACCCGAAAATCCCAAGCCGGGTGTCCCCTAAACCCCTCCACTCGATAATCCCAGCCCCGAAACCCTAAAACCCCCAGCCAACAAAGACTAAAAGAAACCTCAAAATTCTTTTGGCTTTAACGTAACCCCTACCAGTCAGCCAGGCACCGGTTGCAGGAAGCATTGAAGAAATGCAGCCGCCGGGTTGAAGATGCTCAGGGGGTTGAGGTTCAGGGTGTAGGTTTCATCGGGTTTCAGGATGTGGGCGTAGGGATTCCGCATTAGGGCCCCTACACTTTCAGCATCTTTCAGCCCGGCAATGGCTTTCCCATGCACGCAGCGGCAAATTCGTAGCCGCATGTACAAGAAAAGCCGACAGCTTCGGCCTGGTCTGTGGATTTTTGTAGACGACATGCAACAAACCCAGACCCGAAATCCCAAACCCCTAACAGCGAAACGCGAGACCCCAAATCCCGAAATCCAATCTCACCAGACCCCTAAGCCTTAAATCCTTAACCCCTAAACCCTGAAACCTAAACCCTAAACCCCAGGCAAGGAGAACGTGAAGCAGCCTGAACTTGCTTGGCTTCGACGGCCGGACGTGGTGGTCTGGTCTGTTTGGACCAGGATTCCAGGCGAGGTGTTTACTGAGGATATAGGGTTAATTGAAAAGGGCTACTGTAAGCGTCATTGTAAGGGTCAAGGGTTCTTTCATGTAGGGGCCTCAATAGTTAGAATACGGTTTGGGGTGTTCCTTATTGTAGTTATTGTTAAATATCCCCAAGACCATATTCTACTTATTAAGGCCGCTACATTGTTTGCAGGTAGGTCTTTAGCAGTTCGGGGATAGGGTATAAGGTTAGGTTAGGGTTTGGGTATAGGGTTAAGGTTCCATAGAGGTACAGTGTTGCCTTTTTTTAAGGATCCCTAATTAAAAGGGGAGCCCAACAGACGTAAGCCTCAAGCAACTTTTCAGGAGATCCTGGCCTTGAAGGGTTTAGGCTTTCGGGGTTAGTTCAGAATGAAGGGTTTAGGGTACCATGACAAGGGTAGATGGTAGCCAAAGTTACCAAAGAGCTTTTGTCAATGCCGTTGATCGACTTCCTTGGAAAATTCGGTTGCTGAGGCTGCATGAAGAATAATTTTGTTAAGATGCTTTGAAAGCTTTTTTGGCTATATGCATTCGCAAGCCTGTTTCTGGCTGGGAAGCCTATCTGGCTGTGTGTACGGAAGCCTCCAGATGGCTCTGTAAGCCTTTGCATGGCTACATGGGCATGAAGCCTGAGAATGGCTATACCTGTCCGTAAAGCTGGCAGGTTGGGGGAGGTTCAATCCTGCACAAACTCACCGTGAACTTCTAAAAAGGGCTTCACCAGCAGTGTTTAAGAGCCCGGACGTCCTAAATCCTATCCTCTAAACCCCCAAACCCCCAAACCCTTAAAACCCTATAACCCCTCAACCCCTAAACCCTTAACCCCTAAAGCCTAAACCCCTAAACCCATAAACCCTAAACCCTCTAACCCCTGAGCCCTAAAGCGAAACCCAAACTAAACACCCAGAGTACAGCTCAGAAGGAGCCGAGTCCAAGACCTGGCAGATGTTGAAGGAGGAGGCTAAGGAACTCTATGTGAAGGAGAAGCCTCGTGGTTGAAGAATTTTAGGGTTTAGGGGTTTTGCTTAGGGTGTTAGCGTGTTGGGGTCTATGTTTTAGGGGTTTAGGGTTTAGAGTCTTAGGGCTTAGGGTTTTACTGTTTAGAATATTCGTTTGTTTGTGGTGGGATGTCTAGCGTTCTCGTTCTATGCACCATGATATGAGTTGGCACAATCAGGGTGCCGTTATCCGGTGCCTTTTGCTATGAGGGATCCTCTTAGTTGGGGGTTTGTAAGCGGGTCCCATACTTGGAAGGGCAGGGGACTTAGTAAGTAGGTCATAAGTAGAGTTGTAAGTACCCTAAATGGAGTTACCCCAATTATAACCCTACTTATAACCTACTTACTAAGTCCCCTGCCCTTCCAAGCATTCTCCTCAGACAAAATTTATTATGATTTTCGAGGGGTCTCTCTGCATTGCTTTTGGTTGTTCGATCTTAAAGTTACAAGCTGGCACCAATATCCACTGGGCACTGCCCCCATTCTGTAACAGCTGGATATTACTATAGGATCCTTAACAGAGGGTGGTTCAAGGGGGGAGGGTATAAAGAATCCTTAGGGGACTGTAAGGGAACCTCAGGGAGTACTAGGGGGAATTAGGGATGACTAGGCTATATACCCCCCTTGGACCCCCCTCCCTTAAGGATACTACAATTTTATGCATAGTTTATGAAATAAAAATACATATAATATCGACTGTTACAGGGTGATGGCAGTACCCAAGATATCCACATGAAGGTTTCTTGCCCTTAGTCAATAGGCTCGGAGCAGCTTTTCCATTGTTCCAGAGTTTGAAAGCCGGGCCGGGATACCGTTCGAGAAGGTGTTTTAATGTCGGGTGGTTTTGCCTGGTTTTTGCGACAGTCGTTTCGGTTCGCTGGGCATGTCAGACTTTTGGCAGATGTTCGGCAATGGGTAAAACAAACACTTCCGGCATAAGCATGCCAGAAGCCCTCAACCTTAAACTTAAACCTGAACCCTACACCGTTAACATCAAAATCCGTCTTGAATAGTCGGTGTGTTGGTTTGAGGGCCCTGGTCTTTCGAAGGGATGAATCCTGATAAATACTCTGGAAGGAACCTTTACAACAAGCCTGAAACCCTGAAAACCCGAAGCCCGTGTACGCCGAAGCACCAGCTCCAAGCCCTAAACTCTAAACACTAGACGCTGTTCTCAAAGCCCAAAGGTATGTTGAAGCAGATGCGCTTTATTCTTGCGCCCTGATGAAGCACTCGGCCGCGAACGGAACTTTGGAAGCAACTGCTGGGTTTAAGGATTTAGAATGCGGCCTTAGCAGTCGACCAGGTAACCCTAACCTGTCCTTGGTGGTTTCTGTTCAGAAATTAAGCGTCCAGGATTCAGGCCTAGTTCGAGGTTCAGCACACGCCTTCCCCTGCAGTGGAACATCTTTCTGAGGGGTGCAACACAAAGGTCGGAAGAATTGGTGAAAGACAGCCCTGGATTATGTATACTGCGGTATATGCAGGGTTAAGTTAAAGGTCGGCCCGTTTAAGGGGTCTCGGGATCTAGGGTTGGAATAGTTCAGGGTTTGGCGGATATGGGGAATCACCAGTGCAGACTTACTAGTGCTTACTTGGGAGCCAAATAAACGAACATGAGGCCAACCCCTCGAAGGATATTGAAGCAACCTGAATTTTGCCAATACTCTTCCTGAGGGCTCCTTGCTTTAACTGTACTAGATCATAACCCCCAAACCCAATTCTATTCTTACAGGCTCTTGTATTATTCAAACTCCCATTGATGCTGGCATCCTCCCTGGGTGCCAGAAACCATCACCAGGCAATCAACCTCCTCTCGCAGAAAGCCCAATGCCGCGTCAATAAGTCGTGCACCTAGAACCGCACTGAAAAGTTCCTGATGGCTTAAGGAATAAAACCTAAACTTTAAGCCTTAAAACCCTGAGCTCTAAACTCTAAACCCTAAAACCCTAAACCCGGGTATAGGGCTCAGTGAGTCGAAATCCAGGAATCGCCGTGCTGCTGAGCAACATGGCACAGGCGTGCCTTGAGCTCCAGAAGTACAAGGAGCTTTGAGTTTCAGGCTTTAGGCTTTAGGGTTTACCCTAAACCCTAAAATCTAGACAAAGAGCCTACGCCCCTAAACCCCAAAACGCCAATGTTCTGCAACGGTTTGGCAGGGTTCGGAGTGCGAGGGTTTGCGGTTCTTTGTGAGAGACTCGTGGCTTTCATGTGGTTTTGGTCTTGAGGCACCATGGGCACCTCTTCGGGTTTAGAGTTTAGGGTTTGGTTTGTGTAAAGAGTTTAAGCCTTAGGGCTTTCAAGGTTTAGAGTTTAGGCTGTTGGCTTTTTTTGTTGGGGGTGATGGTTTACCTTAGGCTTCGAGACCACAGAGTTTCAAGCTAGTGTTTCGTAGCCAGTGTTCGGGACTTTGCCGGTCTGCCTTAGGGTTGGATTACATTGCTTTCGAAGAGTTCGGAAGCATGTGTTGCAGGAGCGGCATGAGTGTACGGGTGTCGAAGACGCTTTGTGCAGATGCGTAGGACTCCATCCACACTTGGAGGGTCGGGGGACTTAGTAAGTAGGTAGTAAGTAGACTTATAAGTACCCTACAAGGGACCCTAATTGAGGTTATGGTACTTAGAAGTCTCTAAAATAACCAGTTGCTAAGTCCCCCGACCCTCCAAGCAGTCCTCAAGCCCTGAACGTTTCTGTCCACACACAACCATCCTGCTTTCCAGCACTGTCCGCTGGAGCTTCAAGGTTTCTGCGATGTCTAGTTTCGTGGTTCGCGACTCTCAATGGGCCTCATGGAGCCCCCGACCCTCCTTTCAGGAGCGCCGATACCCAGAGAGCCCAGCATCATCCAATACCCCGGTTGTGGAATATTCAGATCCGAAACCGTAAGTCCTAAACCCTAACCTGAGCCCTAAACGAAACCCTAAACATTGGGCGTTCCGGGTCCTTCAAGTCATGTTGCTCGCTGCAGGAGGCACTTGCCCACAGTTCCACAGCTGTTCTGCTTCCTGGAGGTCGGTTTAGGGCTTCAGGGCGTTTTAGTTTTGGGGTTTAGGGTTCAGGGTTTCTAATCCAGTAGGCTCCTGTATAAGAGTTTCGGGCATTTCTCTTACATATCCATCGCGCTTATGTAAGTATTAATATTCTGGATATCCCTGAACACTAAACCCAGCAACCCTAAAACCCCAAAACCCAGCAACCCTAAATCTCTAAACCCCTAAACCCCAAACTCTCAACCCTTAACCCCATGAGGGGGGAACCCCAAACCCTAAGCCCTTAACTCTACAGCCCTAAACCACATAACCCTAAACCCCTTAGGAGAAGCCCCCTAAACCCTAAACCCTATAGCCCCAAACCCTATAAACCCTAAACCCAGGGTTTCGGGGCTGGGAAGCTGTCCGTCAGGTAGTGAGGCGCTCCTTGAGAAAGCCTGGATCCGTCGGGGTCGAGCCTTGGAAGGGCTGCCGGGAGGAAGAAGAGGGGTTTAGGGGTTTAGGGTTTAGGGGTTTTAGGGTTTAGAATTTAGGGGTTTAGGGTTTATAGGGGTTTAGGGGTTTTAGAGTTTAGAATTTAGGGGTTTAGTGTTTATAGGGGTTTAGGGGTTTTAGAGTTTAGAATTTAGGGGTTTAGGGTTTATAGGGGTTTAGGGGTTTTAGAGTTTAGAACTTAGGGGTTTAGGGTTTATAGGGGTTTTAGTGTCTAGAATTTAGAGGTTTAGGGTTTGGGGGTTTGGGGTTTTAGAGTTTAGAATTTAGGGGTTTAGGGGTTTGGGGTTTAGGGTTTGGGGATGTAGGTGTGTAGGGTTGAGGGGTTCAGGGGTTTAGGGGTTCAGGGTTTGGGGATTTGGGGTGAAAGGTTCAGGTTTTTGGGTTCAGGGTTTGAGGGGTTCGGGGATCTAGGGGTTGGGGGGTTTAGGGTTGGGGGGTTTTAGGGTTTCAGGGTTTGGGGTATGAAGTTTTCAGGCACAGGGGTTCAGACTTTAGCGCTGAAAGCTTGGATTCTTTGGTTTGGGAAGGAACAAGGTGCGGAGGGGAAAGTCTAATCCTTCCTGTAAGGCTTGATCCAAGAACAACAGCGGCTTGTCGCTGAAGCAGCTGACACTGCATTCTACATCCTTTGCCTAAATCGCGAGCGCTGAGCTGTATTGCAGGCATGTGAACCCTGAACCCTAAATCCTGTAGCCTGGTGTCCCTTTTGAAGGGCTTCAGATGAACTCCCTTCCGAAGTGGTAACTAGGCTGCAAGCAGCAGCGGCCGCTGCTTTTACGGCTCAGTTCTTACTGCAAGGACCCTAAGCCCAAACCCCAAAACTTAAACTCCGAGGTCTAGACTAAGTGTGGGTGCAACGCCGTGAAGCCTACAAGCCCACAGCCATTCCTCACCTCGACCTGTAATTGCTTCAGAATAGCATGTCCCGATTGTAACCAACCCTCCTTAAGGGATCCAATTCAGGGGGTTTCCCAGCTCAACCCTTAACCCTAACCCTAAACCGTAAACCCTAAAACCCTAAACCCCAGGTTGGGCGAGGACGCCTGCTCAACGGCACTGGACACCGTGCCCCTCAAGGGCGTCATCGCCGAAGCACAGCCTCTCGCAGAGAAAGGCTTAGGGCTGAAGCAACCTAAACCCGGAACTCCCAACCATAAGAAAGCACACAGAATCCTTAAGCCTGCAAAGTAAAGCCCAGTGCTTGGATTGACATTTTCCAGAGCCCTGAAAGGATCCCCTAACAAAAACAAAAGAGTGAAGAGATGGCCTTGTACTACCTGTCCTGAAACCAACGGCCCCCCTTTATGGAATCCTGACAGCCCTACACCATAACCCCAGACCCTATATGACCCTTAAGGGTTCCGGTAAGGGATCTATACGGGAGTTTCCGAAAATTAGGGGTACCATATTCGGGTCCGCTATTTTCGGAAACCCCCGTACTGGTTCCTTCCAGGGGTTTCCAGGGGATCCTTTCAGGCACTCCAGAAAAGCACACACACACACACACACACACATGAGGCGCTTGAAGGCACGCCGCGCCAGCGCCGCGACTTGGCTCTTCTTACTAGGCCAAGTGTCGGGATTCGGGTTTAGGGTAGAAGTTCAGGGCTTATAGAGCCTAAGGTTTAGGGGGTATGCATTGCCCACAGGCCACCAGCGTTGTGGCGCGCGCAACCTGCGCACCAAATCTAGAGCTTGGCGGGTTTAAGGTATACCCCTAAACCCTAAACCGTTAAAAAGCATCCAAACGCGCCAGAGGATGGTTCGCGGGTTCCCCAGGTTGCTTTGCTGGGTTGTGCATGCAGGTAGCGACTGGTGGAGAGGCAGCTTACAGTAATTAAGCCTTGCAGTGTCGATCTACAGGGTATATATGGGAGTTTCCGAGAATTGGGGGTACCTTTTTGGGGGTCCCTTTCATAAGGATCCTACTATTTAGGGTACTATATTAGGGTCCCCTATTTTCGGAAACTCCCATATATATATATATATATATATATATATATATATATATATATATATATATATGGGTAGTTCTCCAAATTAGGGTCCTTTTTAGGGTCCTTTCAATAAGGGTGCCTTTGTATTTTGGGGATCTGAGAAGGGATCCCAATTTAGAGAACTACCCACATGTTGCTTTCTGGCTCCGGTACCAAAACGTGGCTTGCAAGAGCTGGTGGCTTGTATGCCAGGGTCTGCTAGAGCTCAGGTACTAGAATACCTCTTGCACGATCTCAAGGTTTGTTTGCGGGGGTTTGTTTCAGCTGCTAGGACAATCAATCCAAAGTTCTAGGTGTACCTTGGATAAGAGGAAAACAGCATTGGAGTAGGCCATAAAGGAGGTCTGGGTCACGGAGCTAGACAGTTTCTGTGCCGGTGCTGGTTCAAGCACCGGACAGACCTGTCATATTCATATGGGTGGTTGTCAAAATTAGGCTCCCTGTATTTTCGGGTCCTTATTCTAATACGGCACCTAATATTCAGGGTACCTAAAAAGGTACCATAATTTTGACAACCACCCATATGTGGGGGTGCCGGTTCAAGTGCCAGAATATGGCCTGCAGGATCTGCAGGTTCGTGCCAAGGGGTGCTGCCTCATTGTCAGTGGGGTGCTGGCTCATGTACCAGAAGATGGTTTGTACGATGTATTGCTTTTTTCTTGGAGTAAAAGGTGGTTGTCATGAGGTATGATGGAATGTGTATGTACATACTTTCAGCTATCTACCTGTCTATCCATGTTTATGTATATATATATATATATAGAAGGAGAAAGTCGGCGATTTCCATTCCTTCTGAGTGTAGCTTCAACTATATAAGCTATACAAGAACCCAGGAGAGTGTGCAGCCGGTGTCCAGCATTCCGACTCAGCCTCTTGTCAGACCTCTGCGGCAGTTTTTGAGTACTAGGCATTCGAACTTTGGTTAGATGAGTGTTTGGCATTCAGGGTTTAGGGTTCCGGGATTTTGCGCCTGGGGATTCAGGACGTTGTGCTAGGGTTTGGAGTTTAAGGGCTGGGAGGTTCGGATGAATGGAGACCCAGGGTCGTGCTTTCGGTTTCGACATATTTACACGGTGGGGATTTGGTGTTTGTCCGAGGCTTCCACGTTATGGGCTTCGAGGTGTTTGGTAGGTTGGAAGGCTTGGAGCGTGCTGCAATGGACTCTTGCAGGGTTCGCGTGGCTTTGCAGCCTCAACATAGGGGCCTTAATGATTACCTACACTTTTTTTGTTGGGGGGAACCCTCTTCTAATTATTAAGGCCCCTGTGTTGGGGAGTTTCCTGTTGGTGGCGCGGTATGGCCAGCCGAGAGTCGGAAGTCTTAAGCTGCAGCTCCCCTCTGAGCTGCAGCAAGTAACCTAGTAGTAGAGTAGGTATCCTTTAACATTTTTGGGTAGTATAGTCCCTATATAAGCCCTATATAACCAAAAGGTTAACCTTCAGTTCCCCATGATACCCGACAAGTAGGAAAGATTACAGGGCTTCAGGTACACGGGCTTTTAATTGGCACCGACCAGACGTGACTAGACTACCATCATGACTCTGACCATTGCAACCCCGAGACCCAAAATCCGCAAAGTCAATCACCACCCAGTTTGCAGAGCCCACGGTAATATACGATCCTATACTATCTTTGGGGGGGGGGGGTGTCCTTATTTATAATGTAGTATCATGGTCCCCGAAACCCTATTCTAGCTATTAATTATGGCCCCTTATGGTATATAGATCCGACCCCTGCGGGGCTCCAAGCCTAGGCAGCAGTTTCAGATGCGGGAAGGCTTCATGGAGGACGAACGAATGAAAGTGCCATTAGTTAGACACCAACTCTGAAATGCAGCTGCGATGATGTCGGTGGTGACGAAGATGAGAGAAGTTGTGAGGATGGCCGTCATAGGCATCATCAGAACATGGTTGTGAGCAGGCTGCTAAAGATGATGATGTTGTTGTGGCGTTGCCGTGACAGCTACACTACAGGTATCGTTGCAGGTCGAAGAAGCTCAAGATTGGGGCGGGGATCGCATTCGATTCTCATTGCAACACTTACTCACGCGCAAGTGCATGCATGTCCAGACCTGCTCACGCACAAGAGCCCATGATAAGCCCGTAGAGTTCCTACAACAGTTATGTCAGCTGACTGTTTGTAATCACTAAACCGTCTAACTACGAACCTCATTACAACTTTATACGGCCCTTTAAACCCTGTGACCATCCTACTTGAAAGGGCAGGGGGCTTAGTAAGTAGGTTATAAGTAGAGTTATAAGTACCCTAAATGGAGTTACCCCAATTATAACCCTACTTATAACCTACTTACTAAGTCCCCTGCCCTTCCAAGTAGTGAAATATTTCAGGATCCTATAGACTGAAAAATAACCAACCTGAAATCCTCCTCAGGCCCTACAAAGCTCGACTACTACAAGGGCCTTTATAAATTGCCCACCATCTTTTATAACCATAGTATGATTTACGCCACAACCCTATTCTAGCTATTAAGGCCCATATTTTAAAGGATCCCTGTTCTAATTATTAAGGCCCCGATGTTATGTTTGTTAAACGTGGCAGGAGCTTCTCGCCAGACAAAACTCTTGCACAGCGGACGAGCTGCCGCTCAGTTTCAGGGTTGTTTGGCTTGAAGGTTTTGTGGGTTTAGGGTTTAGGGCATCAAGGTTGAGGGTCTAGGAGGCTTTAGGGTTTCGGGCTTGGGGGGTTCCTTTTAGGGCCCTTTAATAGAGCCCTAATGGCCCTTAATAGTGGGTATTTGGGGTATTTTAGAAGGTAGTTGGAGGGTCTAGGAGGCTTTGGGGTTTAGGGTTTTGGGCTTGGGGGGTTTATGGTTTGGGTTCGGGTTTCGGGCATTTCTCTGTCTGTCGTCCTCGGCTTCGAAAAGCTGAGCTTGGAGATCGCTGCCAAGTGTTGAATTACTGGGCTCTTGTTAAGGAGCTTTATTTTTGGTACCATCATAAGGATCTATAGTAAATCCAGAAGGTTTCCTTAGTACGGTAACTTAAACTCCTTAAAGAGAACCCAGATTAGGGTTTGGGGCAAGGGTTTAGGCGCAAGCTGCCAGATATCCGGTGGCGAAACGCACGCGAAGCTCTACTTACATAGGGAAATGTAGGGACTGTAACGATACTAATTATCCCACTTCTGTTGTGGACAGGCATTTGGGAGTTCAGGGTTTAGGATTTATGGCAAGTAAGGTGATGAAGGGTCGAAGACCCTTGGTTGAGTAAGGGTTTCCAAACACCTGCGTACCAGTAGCTCGACTTCTTGGTAGTTCAATTCTAGGCAACGCCTACATCACCATTTTACCCACCAAAACCTTAACCCAAATGTAAATCCCAAACCCTGAAGCCCAAGGCCTAAGATGAACCCCCGGCTCCACCTAATAGGTATTCCGACTGTAGCCGGGAGGAAAAGGGCCTTCAAAATTCAAAAAAAAAGGGCCTAAGATGAATCCTAAGTTAAGGCGTCCATCTGAGCTTCAAGTGGGAATCCGAAGGCCGCACCCCCAAGCCTGAACCAAAGATCCCGACCCCCACAGGGCTAGTTTTCTTTTTGTGGTGATACTCCCATATAACACAGTAGTATTATGTAATTCTATGATGATATACCCGACAATCCCGTTCCAATCTCGTGCTTCCTCTGATATGTCTCAAGATATGTCATAGATCCTAAACCCTAAACCTTATACGGTCGGCAGGCTTTGAAGGAGCGATTGAGCAGATTAGGGTCCTGAGCACCACTCTTCGATTGCAAGCGGAGCGGTCCTCGTGTGGTCCTGGCAATCCTGGTATCCCTCAGGAGCTGCCCCCACCCTGTAATAGTGACCATAAGGATTATATAGGATTATATTAGGGCCCTATTATATTCCTATTATACCACTATTACAGGGTGGGGGCAGCTTCTAAGGTATCCCTGTCCTCGCGGTTGTCCTTTTTGCTCGCCCCTAAACCCTATAAAACCTTATCTGCGGGTGCAGACGGTGAGAGGTCTTTCACTCTTTGGGGTCTGCACCGTCATAGTCTTTAGAAGCCCCCCAAGTACGTTGTTCCCGAGAATCACTGGTGCGGAAGTTAGAAATCAGCTTGATTCCTGTGTGAACCGAAGATCCCCCCCAAAGCCCTCGTCTTATCCGAGGCCTCGAACCCTGAAGTTACATTCGAAATCACCTTTTCTGGAGCTCCAGGTGCCAAGAATTCCTAAATTGTCCACTAAACCCTAAACTCTACACCCTAAACCCCAAATCCTGAACCCTGATCCAAGGCTGGGGTTCGGAGCCATGCTGGAAATGATGCCTCCAGATGCCAAGAAGAAGCTGCAGGACACCGCGGAGGTTGAAACATCTTAGGGTTCCTGAGTCTTGGGAAATGCAAATGCCAAACCCTAGCTGTTCAGGGTTTAGGGTTCAGGATCTGGTAAACACGCATGTTACGGACGCCCGACTGCGAGTTTAGGGTTTAGGGTTGTGGTGTGGAGGTTGAGAGATTTGGGACTTCATCTCGGCACCAGAACGACAGTGAGATTAATCTTAAGAGATTCTTCTTTAGGGCGTATGATTTGGTGACCGAGGTTTCACAGATCTGGGGTTACAGGTGTAAAGGAGATAAAGTGGACAAAGACGAGATCAAGAATTGTCCTGGACCTTGGAAGTTGAGCCTCAAAAAGGTCATCTCCCAAACCCACAGAAATCGCTTAGGGTTTAGGGTTGAGGGTTTTACCCCTAAACCCTAAACCCTTAAGCCCTAAGCCTTAAACCCCAAACCCACATTTCGAGCAGCCTGTGAATTCAGGAGCAGTTTGGCCCGCTGGCTGTTCGTGAAGTCCCCAAGTTCCACATCCAGTTTCCAAAGCAGTGTGGTCTGCCTCTGGGCTAGTCCATGGTTGGGATAGTTTTAAAAATGATAATTTTTATTCCTTCTTGGGTTTAAGTAGCATATGTTACCCAAGTATGACTAAGTGGGTGGGCTTGGGGGATATTTTGTGTTTGCCCTTACTTGTACTAAGAGGGTCTGCCTAAACCCTAAGCCCCCAAACCCTGAAGACTAAAGAACATCTTCGGAGGCTTCAAAGTGCGAAAACCTAGGCCGGTATCGGATCCTGGATGCAGAAGGCAATGCCAACAGCTGCTGCAGCTTGGCAGTCGATTAGGATTTAGGGTTTTATGAGGGTGTTTTTTCTTGAGTCATGTTCGAGCCGTAGATATCTAACCTATGCTTCAACTCCTCCCGGAGACCTAAACGATACCCCTTCTCCGTGCCTCATCTGATCAAGGTTCCGATGCTTCAGTGGAGGTTTCCAACTTCGGAGCCACTATAGAGCTCTGAGGGTCCATGTACCCAGAATATATATATATATATATATTTATTTTTTTGGGAATGGGAGTACTTCAAGGCCAAAGTATCTGGGTGGTTGTGAAAATTATGGTCCTTTTTGGAAACCCTAAATATTAGGTGCCGTACTATATCAGGGGCCCAAAAAGGGACCAAACTTTTGACAAACACCCATATACTATCTGGGTACATGGACCCTTCAGTGGAAACTACTTGGCCGCGGAGGCAACGCAGAGCCCCAAAGCTCCGAACTCCAAGCACTTATGCACCCAAAGTCAAGCCCCGAGGCCCTAAACTTACCTTTGGAAAGTAGTCATAGAAGGCCAAAAGGGGTCTTAGCCTATGGGGGTTTAGTAGGGATTAGGGTTCCCATAATAGGGCTCATATTAAGGAATCCCTACCCAAGGAATCTTAAACCCCCCTTTTGGCCTCCCATCAAGTAGGGAATGGAGGAAAGGGGCACAAAAATAATTACTATTGCGAGCATGCTTCCATTCCCTACTAACCAAAGGTAAGAGAAGCCCTACGCCTTAGAACCCTAAACACTTCGACCCTATCACTCCACGAAACCTAGAACCCTAATGTAGGAACCTGATTAAGAAACCATGGGCCTATAACCCCCAAAATAATAGGGTTCATATAAGGAACCCTAATAAAGGGCCAGGGTTTCTTAATCAGGTTCCTACATTCAAAGGCCCGAAGCTTGAGATTCCTGAGCTTTCAGGCAAGAAGCCTATGCCAATGCGCTGACCTGTCCATGGATGTCCGAATGGGCGATGCAGACCGGTGAAATGCAGCGTCTTGGCTGTAACCAAGCCCTAACATAGGCGCCCCATTCATTCAAATAGGGTTTGGGGGTCTCTGTTTTCGTGCCCTAAGCAAGGAATAATAGTGGTAATTGTTTAGGCTTGTCCCCAAAACTCTCTTATGCAACAGTATCGAAATCTCGGCACCCGCTTCCAGGCAAGTAGCTGCAGGGTCCAGATCGCAAGCTGACATATTTGATTAGGGTCCTTTTAGGGCTCGCCTTGGCGTTTGGGGTTTAGGATAGAGATGGAAATGCCCTGCAACTTCCCGTCATTATCTCAAGTTCAGAACCGGCAAGAACCCTTTTACTGGCCAAGCCCCAAGAAACGGGTGCCAGGTAAGGGCACTCATCTGCTGAAGACATTGGTTCACAACTCGGAAACGACTCCTGAACCATTTACCTCAACTTTCTACTCCCTTATGATGCAACTCAAACCCTAAACCCTCGAATCTGCTGCCACACAGAAGAGCCCTCCAAGAAAAAGAAAACCCAGGAATTTTAAACCCAATGGGGCGGCCTGTGGCAGAGTCGTTAGACGACGAGATGACTTACTCTTAAAACTGAAACTTTAAAATCTTTGGGCTTATGAACTCGGCAACTTACGTCCTGTTGACTTGGCTCTCAAACCCCGAAACCCTAAACCCCGACACCCTGACGCCATGTCACAACCCCCAAACACGGGTATCTCCAATTATAAACACTTTTGGGGGCTTTTGACCCTTTCAGAACCCTAAACTAAACCCTAAGGTTTGACGAAGCCTCCCTGGTGAAGCGCTACAATGGGCTCCTGGGAGCGGAGTGGCATGCGAAGTGACTGGGACGGCTTCTTTGGGCACTTCTTCACGTGAGGGCTTAGGGAAGTCACGAGTGAGGCCTTTGGGCTCGTCTCCATGTGAGAGCTTAGGGAAGTTTAGGGTGTGGGGTTGGGGGTTTTTAGAGTTCAGTTGTGTTTGTTTGGTGCGTTAGAGCTTAAGCTGCTCCACCGAGATCTGCCAGAACCTACGCTTGTTCATGCTTCGCAGGGCTACCTTGGTTTCCACAGTAAACAGGGTGGTTTGTTTATGTTCGAAGGCTTCTTCAGGCTGAATTCGATCTTCGTCTGTAGAACAAGGCTCCTGTCAGCTGAAATTTTTGGGGCAGATAGAAGCGGTTTTGAATTTTTGGTTCCTCTCCTCTTTAAGAAACAGCTAGAATAATATTTCTATGCTGGGGGTCTAAGTTCAGTATAGAAACCCCATATCTAAGACCGGCTTTTGTCGGAAGGGCTCGCCCAGCACGGATAGCTGCACGTGCGGACACCTGCATGAAACACTTACCCTAAGGGTCCAAAGGACCCAATTACAATTGGGTACTCGGTCTTAGGATAATTGGTATGTAGGTTTGTATTTTGGAGAGTATATGATTATTTGGTACTTGAACCCTTGGAGTTATGTGGTACACGAATTATGTGCTAAACGTCCTACTTCTTCACAAGCTCGCCTAGCATCACACGCCTGGTGGGTTGCTCTTGGGCTTTACGCTTTACGTGCTTAAGGATTTGGACTTACATAGGGCTGGCTTTACGGGTTTGCGGTCCTGGCATCTCTACGTTAGGTCACAAGGAACAGGACTATAAAAAGAGGCTTGCCCGAAACCTCGAAACTTAAGCAGCTGCTCCGTCCGATTCAGCCAAATCCTCGCGAGCCCTAAAACCCTAAACCCCTAAACCCCTAAACCCCTAAATCCTAAACCCTAAACCCCTAAACCCCTTAACCCCTAGTCAGGCACCCACATCTGAAGCCAGGAAGCATCATCAGGCCCGGAATCTTGGCTTTGGGATCTGAGCCCGAAGGACACACCCCCCTTCGTTTCTTCACCCGAAGCCCGTTGAGGTTTGGGGAGTATGGTTCAGGGATTGGGGTTTAGGGCTTTGGGCTTCTTTGGTGATTCTTTGGGATCGAAACCTTTGTGTTTTCAGCGATCCTGCTGGCCTTTTCGACCAGGGCACGTGAAGAGATGGAGAAGCAGCGGTACTCGGAGCTCATTCGCACGAGCTTCTGCAACCATGCTTGCAGGCAAGGGCCATAAGTGTTGCATGTCTTCACACATCTTTCTGTCGCTGGTGTATCAAGATTGCTATGTGTTCAAGGTTACTCTTGTCAGCTTTATTAGTATTGATATCCTGGTATTAAAATAGGGATCTAAGTCCCTGGTGCTCATTTTCCCCCTCGTAGCAGTCTACACTACTGGCTGAGTTACTTTCAAGTCTTTGCACCCAAACACCCCTAAAACCTCAACCCCTAAACCTCGAAGACTAAACCCCAAAACCCAGCAGGGCTTCCGAAGAGGGCGCTGAGAGGGCTTCCGCGCTTGAAGCTCTGCTTCGGATGAGTGCTGAAGTTCAGGGTTTTTAGGGCATTCGGGCTTTGGGGGGGGTCTAAGCTGCTATAGGGTCTAGAAATTTGGGGTTTAGGTATAAGGGCTTTGAGGTTTTAAGGTTTTGGGGATGTAAACTTTAGGGTTTGAGGGTTTAGGGCTTCGGGGGTTTAGGCTTCAGGGATTCGTGGGTTTAAACTTTAGGATGGTTGAGGGCTCTGGGTCTTATGCTTCACCTTTTTGGGGGTATAGGATTTCGGCAGTTTGAGTGCATCAACTTTAGGGCTTTAGCAGGGCTGTATAGTGTCGTTGAAGAGCGCTCGGCCCTGAAAAATCCAAACCGCACAGGCCGGCGGGAGAATCCTTGAGCCCTAAACTTCAATCCCATAAACCCTAGACCCCTCAACCTTAAAGCCGAACCCTAAACCTTAAGACCTCAAGCCATAAACCCCCAAGACTACCTTATACCCTGGACCTTAAACCTTAAGCCTTAACCCCTAAAGTACCTTAAACCCTAAACCCTGGACCTTAAGCCTTAACCTTCAGCCTCAAGCCCCAAAGTACCCAGACCAAAAGCCTGAATCCTACATCTCTGAAGTACCTTAAACCCTAAAGGGAACTCCAGAAAGTTGGAATATGGATTAATGGTAGGATCCCCTATAATTTACCATAAAGGGTTTACGATAATGATATTCCAACTTTCTGGCTTCTACTCTTAAACCTTAACAACTTAACCCCAAAAGTATGTAGAATAATAGCCTTTTATGGGTTTTGGGCCATTATTTTACCTACTTTGGGGGGTCTAGGTAACAACTTAAGCCTGAAACTGCAGGCGGGAGATCCTTCACAAAGGCACGACGCACGTGGCCGTTGGCTTCAACGACCTCGGGCTTCTGCTGCTGGTTCCTTTTTAAAGGGTTTCAGGGTTTCTATACAGTTGAGGGGTTTGTGAAAAGATGGTTCAGGGTTTTCGACGGGTTTAGGGTGTTTAAAAGTTTTGGGTCTAGGGCTTAGTGCTTTCAGGGTTCAGTCGTTTAGGGGTTAAGGGTTTAGGCTTTTAGGGGTTAGGGGTATGGGGTTGAGGGTGCGTCTCGCGAACGTTTCATGTCAGTTAAGTATGCTTTGAGGTTCAGGGTCTTTCGGTTTTGGCTTTGAAGCTTGTTAGGCCCTCAATATACGGGGCCGTAAGGATTAGAAGACTGTCTGGCGATATGTTATGTCATTAGTGTAATGTGCCAAGGAACCCTACGAAAATTTGACTCGCACGTATTCAGACTTTAGGATTTTTGCTGCATTAAGTTTCAGTGCGTTCTACGACAATGAATGAGCACTGGCATTGGGTTGGACGAAACCTTAACCAGGCTGTTCAGTGGTGCACTTTTTTACTTTCAGGTTTCTGGGTTCCTATTATAAAATAAGAAGCCTAAAAAAGTATATACTTTCTCCCAGTGGGTTACTGAACAGCCTAGTTAAACCCTCATAGCAGAAAACGACTGCATGACTCCTGAACGCAAAGACGAAGGATGGCAACACAAGGCAGCGCAGCCACAGGCTCGAACATCGAGAAGCGAGAGCTTGAACCCTAAACGGCCCTAAACCCAAATTATGCAGACTCCGAAAAACCCATATAGTACCTTCTTCAGGATATGTATATGTATATATATATATATATATGTATATGTGTATAGATATATATATATATATATGTATATATATATATGTATATATATACATATATATATATATATATATATATATATACATCATCATCATCGGAAGCCCTGAAAACGAAGGGTGTATTGGGTCCAGGTATACCCTCAGCCCCTAAACCCCTTAGCTCTAAACCGTGCTTGTGCATTCTTCAGCCAGGTTGTCCTGCGAGATGCGGGATGAGCCTTCGAAGGCCATCCACTGGAGCTTTAATATTTAAAGTATATGAACTATGAAAATTGTTTAATTATTTAATGATTGATATAATTTAAACAATTTGAACCCAAAGCCAAAACCGCAGCGGATTTGGGGGTGTAAGGTCTACTAGGAGCTCGGATTTCGGGTCTTGTGTATTGGATCTGCAGCTGTGGGCTTGTTACGGTTGGACAGTAAATCTTGGTGAGGTTTGGGAGTGCGGGGTGTGCCTTGAGCTCTTGACCTGCTTCTGCTGTAGAAGTGGTGGGGCTAGCAGTCAAGTAAACCGTTTGGGGGTGGCGGGCCTACTTATGGCTTCGGCATGGCAGGGAGCTTTGAGTTTGCGGTGTCTGAGGTTGAAGATGTATGCTACAAATCCTTAACCCCTGAACTCTTTAAGCCGCCAACCCTTAACTTGCAGACCCAACTCCCTCAGCAAAGAACCCGTAAACACTTCGGCAACTTCACAAACCCGAAAGATCCACCCCAGATCAGACAACCGTTCCTTAAACCCAAACTCTAAACCCTGGAGCGTTGGGCCTTGAGCTTAATCCTTTCACGACCCTGAAGAACATGCTGGGGCCATTGCGCTTCATCGGCTTGGATGCCAGCGCATACTCCGTGGCCAAGACCAAGGCTTAGCCCTTTTTTTGTTTGTCTTTTTCTGCGGTGCGTTAGAGTCCGGCTCCGAATATTTCCCTAACGGTTGAAGTGCTCACGATAATGAATGGTAAGGTGTGTGGGTTTAGGATGGCAAGGTGCTTCGTGAGCCTTTTTAGGGAGTAAGATCCCGGACCCTAGCCCCCAAAGCCCAAACCCTCCCCCAGAAAGCCCAAGACCCTCTTAGGAGCCTTAGGTTAGGGTAGAGCCATGATAGCACCACGGAGCTCGTAGGGTCTAGGGCCAAGCAGTTCGCCAAACAGGGTTGATGCACTCAGACAAAACACCCAAGCCCTAAACCCCAGTCCCCAACGTAAGGATCCCTCGAAACAAGATCCCTGCGCCCACGAAACACGCTTATTTTAGCATGTATTCTGGCCATTGAGACTTGACGTGTCCTGAAACCATCGAGACCTCACAAATCCCAGACACAACCACCGTAACTTGCACCCCCAAGGCCGTGTACTAAACCCTAAACCCCTGCATAAAACCTAAACAAACTGCTAGGCCCCTGATGCAAAAGAACTGAAACCGACAAATGAGCAAAACGCTCCGCCAGGTAGTTGCAGAGATGCTGAAGCGCGACATACCACTGAACCACGTTCTCCAGGTGTGGTTCTCCTCCACCTGCAGCAACTTTGCGAAACTAAAGGATGGTGGCCCTAGACCGTAATCTTGTAGGGTTTGCGGAGAGTTTACGGAGATTCGCGTCTTAGAAGCTTATCCAATTACCTCCACTTCCTGGTTTAGTGGTGTAGGGCCTGTCTTGTCAACGCTCTCACTTTTGATCTGTGGGCGGTAGTCTAGGAGTTTAGGGTTTACGGTGACCCCCGAAGTAGGAATGCTGAGAGTGAAACTACAGCATCCTGGAACGGTCTTCAACTCTCCGTCCCTAAACTTTAGGGTTTAGGGTTTAAGGCTTAGTAGCCCATTCACCCTGAGCCCTATCTAAACCGTGCCCAGAATGCTTACTAATGGAGAAAAGGTTCGAGACCAAAAGAACGGACCGTACACCACGATGACCTTCCAAAATCCCTTAATTAAGGGATATACCGTAAATTATGATAGGGTTCCTAATATGATGTAAGGTATATTGCTTAATTAAGGGATTTTGGAAGGTCTGGGCACGATGACCTACTTTTTTGTAGGTTGTGATTATGTGCTCCTAATCTTCAACGTGAGAGACGCTAAACCGCAAGACCCCTTAAGATTTAAGGTATGTTCCTGAATCGAAGAGTAGCGGGCTCTGCGGGAAAGGATGAGCTCGCGTCCCGTGCTCCTCAGCGATCCTACAATCTAAATGCTAAACCCTTAAACCCTAAAATTTTAAACCCTATTAAGTCGGAATGGCAGCCAGAGGCTTAGGCCCGAAGGTCCCCATCTCTACATGCTAAGCTGTAAGCATCTCTCTACAGGATGTTTAGGGTTTGGGGTTTAGGGCGTTAGGGTCGGGTTTAGGGTGGGATTCTAAACCCTAGCCCTATCCCTGAAGCCAAAGGCCTGTTGAGTAACACTTCGAGGCAAAGCAGCTGCGCGAAACTTTGCCGACGCGGCAAAGGCCGTGGCCAGAAACGTTGACCATCAGCAAGTGTGGCTTGGATGAGTTTGGAAACCAGGCTCGAGAGGGTTCAGAACAGGTTGTTGTGGAGCTCAAATGCCTTAAACCCTAAAATCCTAAACCCGAAAACTACAAACCCTAAACCCTGAACTCTGCCCAGGAAGTCCTTCCTATCCCACTGGGTCGCTTGCGCAAATGTGCCGCTGCTCGAAGCCCGCAAACTGTGGCTGGCGACAAGAGAAGGTCCTTCCCAGAGACTCCAATATCCCTTAAATAAGGGATATACCTGGGGGTTCCTTGACGGATCCATAGGGGTTCTACAAGGGATTCAAGGAATATACATAAAGGTACAGTAGGATCCTTAGTATGATTTAAGGAGTATTCCTTATTTAAAGGGATATCGGAGGCCCTAGGCCTTTGATGTGGGGGCTGGGCAACTAAAAAGGGAAAATTGGGTTCAGGGTTTTAGGGCTTAGGATCCAGGCTTCCAGGCTTTTAGCGCTTGGTGTTTATGGGGCTAGGCAACTAAAAAGGGAACACGCCTTGTGGCGATTCTTGGGACAGGTGTTTCGGTGATCAGAATTTGAAAGAGATCAGAACAACCGCGAGCATAGGTTCCCGTTAATTAGGGGGAATTACACTGAACATAGGTTCCTTTGCATTCCCTCGCAAGGACCTAAGCCCCTATATAAACCCGTAAACCCTAATTAAACCCTTACGACAAGAGATCCCGAAGTGGCCCCAGACGGGCAGGCCGCAATGGAACGGACATCACATCAATGAAACTTGGCCAGGATTTGGCTTTTACGGTGTGCGGGAAGTGCTCGTGGTCTGTGGTGTTCTCAGGAACGTCAAAACGTTAGATGAAGGTAGGGAGGATTCAGGATTTCTTGTTCGGGGTTTCATCCCCAGGACTCGCATATCAACCTCCATCTTTGGGGCATGTTTGGGCCACCCGCCTTGCTGTAGCGGTGTTCGAAGCTTCCACCCGGCGGGTTTGCCCCTGCCGACCAACCCAACCTGTGGACCCAAACCCCAAAACAGAAGGCTCTAGCCGCATATTCTTAGGGGTTACACCCCCAAAAACCCTAAACCGTAAACCCTGAACCCTAAACCGCTAAACCCCTAAATGATCAAGTGGCGTTGACTCTGAGGAAGCGGGAGAAGGACCAGCTTCGGATGTGCCAGTACTTCCTCACGGGGGACGTCTCTCGGTGGCAAGCCCTGATGCATGTTCCATAGGGGAGTTTCCAAACAAGGGGGGTACCTGATTTTGGGATCCTTACAATGAGGATCCTCCTATTGAGGGTAATTACTATATTGGGGTGCCCTATTTCCGGAAACTACCATATCGTTACTTATTTGTGCATAGACCTGTGGCCCCGTGCAGGAAGCTTTGGACAGGTTTTGAGCGTGTCCTCATGGTTGTTGTATGAATGTACCTAGTTTGAAAGTCTTGTGCCAATGTTAAGTGCGACCCAAGTTTGCGATTCATAGCGCCCAGACGCTAAACCGTGAAATTTCACTCTAGCGCTGAACCCTGAGCCCGCGTTTTGGTTTCAGAGCACCTAAGCCCCAAGCCCGAAAGCCCTAAATGAAGTGTGATTTAGAGGGACCCCCCTAAGGGGGGATGGCAAATAGAGTTTGCCAGCAGAAACTGATGGTTGGATAGCAAGGCCTGCCAAGCATTGGCAAGAGCTGGCAAACCTTGGTAGCGCCTAGCAAGCCTTAGTAGTTTGGTTTGTTCGTGAGGCTTGCAAAGCCTTGCTAAGGCCTAGTAAGAACTACATAGCACACCGAGGCGCGACGTTGGTCTTGAGCGTTCGTGAGCACTAGTTTAGTACAGTTTAGCAGAGCTCTGCGAAGCTTGTACTGCTGAGCGCTAGTGAGCGCCAGTAGGGACTGCTGAGCGCTAGTGAGTGCTGGTGAGGCCATGTCAGTTTACGCCGGGGTAAACAGAGTTTCAAGGTTGCCTCCAAACCAACTATCCTCAGAAACCTTTGCTAGCAAACGCCGTTTGCCATCCCCCCTCAGGAGGGTCCCTCTAAATCATAAGCCACTAAACCCTCCGCCCAAGGTTTGCGACTCAGAGCACCTTCAACCCCAAAGCACTACACCAAACCCTAAGCTGAGGTTTTCGATTCAGAGCAACCTGAAGTGGGAAATCCCTCGATGTGGTCGGTGCCGGATGGTTCGCCGCCAATCGCGCGGGGCGAGAGCGCTTTCAATGCCGTTGATGTTGCTAGGTAGGCCATTGGGATGTGTACCGTTTTCCATTACCGTGCTTACCATGATCTTGTGTAATTAATTACGTACACATTTCAGAGGTTTGTGGCCAGCCTAGGTTGATGATTTGGTTGAAGGGCCGAAGAAGGATAACATCGCGAAGTGTTTGGTGAAGGTGCTGCTGCAAAGGCTACAGCGTCTGCGCGAATCGATACAGAAGGGCCTCATCAGAGTCGAGCTGCTGTGTGAGTTTGTTGAAGCAGATGCCCCTATTGCAAAGTGGATTGCCGAGCAACGGCCATGGACAATGCCACTTCGATTCAATATTCCTAGTTCAGTTCTCTAAGTTCCCAGGGTTTAGGGTTTCCCATTCATGAAGGAACAAAGCTGCCAAGAGTTCGCGTAGAAGAGGCTTGATCATATGATTCTAGAAAAATTGCTGGACGCCTCTTAACCTTCAACCCTACCTTAACCCCAAATAGCCTACCTTTTTCAGGCCTTATATAAAGAAATCATATTAGGGAACCCCCAAAAAAGGTAGGTTCCTCAGGGTCCAGGTAAGCCCCCAAACAATCCTCAGCCCGGAACTTGATACTACCCTCGAAATAATTAAGGAGTGTTCGCGATTTGAAGATGTTGGGCTCTGTGGTTAGCCAGCTCATGCGCCAAGGTCTACCGGACATTTTCTTGAAATAATCCAAAAAGAAACGAATGCGTAGTTTGGATTTTAGGGTTTATCTCTGAACCGCAACCCAACCAGCCTGAACCCTATATCGCCCACGTCCGAAATCCCGAAGCTGGCTGTGCCTTAGGAATCAAATGCAATCCTAGTATCAGCCCAGAATAACATTATGGTTTCTTGGTTTTGGGCCAAAGCCTAAACCCTAAACCCTAAGGGGGACTTATGGGACGATTTAGGGAGTTTCGGCCAGCCGGGTAAAAGCTGAAACAACGACCCTCAAACCTCAAAAGCCTAAAGCAAAACAGTTAGATTCATGCAACCTTTAACTTAACCCTAAACTCTAAACCCTAATCCCTGAACCCTCAACCTTCAAGAGCAGGATAAATAGAAACTGTGTGAATTTCGCTTCGAATTGCATGTTCATTAATTTCGAATGTCCATTGAACTAAATGTGTGGGAAGAGATCCCAGCCCAATTCCGAGCCAATATCCACGCACCTCAGCCCAGCCCCAGCCCCCAACCCAGGCCCCAAACCCTATACAATTTCTATTTACCTAAGCCCTCTATAAGCCTAAACTCCTAAACCCTGAAGCCCTCAACCCTAAACCCTAAACCCTGAACCTTAAGCCCTCCAGACTTCGACAGAAGAACCCCAACAACTGAAATCCTGGAGCCGACTCTGCGCTTCAGTCATTGCGCACGCGCCCAGAGAGAACCCAATACCCCTTACCTTAGGGGTACTTAGAAAAATATTTTTTTGATTTTTGGTTATTATATTCCCGAAGAAACAGCTAAAGTTATAATTTTTGCTAGGGTTCTAAGTTCAGTATAGTTACCTTTGTCGTAGTTGGGTAATAGTCGGGTAACATTTTGCATTTTTATGGGTACTTAAACCCAATAAGGAATTAAAATGTACATGCTTAATCCTATCCCAACAATGATCCAGTTACTGCCGTACTTCAGGAATGTGCCTCTTCTCATTGTAGATTCCTCATTAAGCGGCATTGGGGTCTTTTGGTGTGAACGTGGGCAGGGGTTTGGGTTTAGGGCTTATACCACTCCCAAAGCTGACCGGAAATGTGAGTGAACATTGCCCGGATGGTTTTAGTCCCGAGGGTGGCTCAGCAAGAGAATCCGAAACCCTCTAAGCCCTCAACCCAGTTGCTAGTTAAGTGTTATATAGCCTTTCACCGTAGCCTTTAAACTATACTTGGGTGCTATGCCTACAGAATCTCAAAGGTCAGCCTCTCATGTTTTTAGGACACTGGGAGAAATAAGTAATGTAGGAACCTGATTAGGAAACCCTGTCTATAACCCCAAAATCATACGATTCATATAAGGAGCCCTAATAAAGGCCTAAGGTTCTTTAAATCCTACATTAATCAAGGTCATGGTCGAATGTGTTGGACTACATGGCGCCCGCCCATTTCCACAAGTTGGCAAGGGACTGCTCAGTTCACGGGGATACCGTACACTATGCCTACTCCATGATCCTAGCCACAGAATGGTGACAGTTTCTGTATACAGCTTTATCTTTCAAAGAGGCTTTTTCTTGGGTACCGATTGAGTGGATATTTACTCGGCATAATTAATTACCTTCGGCTGTGGGGTTGAAAGATGTTTTCATGAAGGATCAACCCAGGAACTGGATTGCAGAAGTAGTTGGCACCTGCATCCTGGATTACGCTGACCTTGGGCAGCGCAAGCAAATTATCGAGGCAGCTCACCAAACCTTGGATGAGACATCCAGGATAGCTCCTGCCGGAAGGTTGTTGCTGCTCCCGCCTCACGACAGCCCACTGAATACTACCGGCTATCTGCTGTCCATGGCGCTGCATAAGCAATGGACGAAGCAGCTGTGACGCACTCCGTTCATCCTTTCTCTTGCTGTGTCGTGGAATCTAAGTCTTCCGGAGTCTGCCCGGAAGGGTTGCTTTAAGTTCAGGGCTCCGCGGGTTTAGGGGTTAGGGGTTTAGGGTTTAGGGTTTAGGGTTTAGGGTCCGTCTAGAGGGCGCTCTTTCAACACCTCTTAGCAGTTTAGCAGTCTTGGCAAAGGCTTAAACCAATAGCGCAGACCCCCGAATAGAGAACGAGGCCCTGCTTGGAAGGGCAGGGGACTTAGTAAGTAGGTTATAAGTAGAGTTATAAGTACCCTAAATGGAGTTACCCCAATTATAACCCTACTTATAACCTACTTACTAAGTCCCTAAACCCTAAACCCCATAGATCTCTTTTAAGGAACCCTATAGATCCCTTTAAGGAGCCCTACTAAGTCCCCTGCCCTTCCCAGTAGTCGAAAGCATCCAAACACCGGAGTCGGTCCATGAGTGCGAAACGCACACCACCCTGGAGAGAGCACGAAACGACGTAAAGAATTCGGGGGGCAGAAACACGTGGAGAGAGCACATCTTTTGGAGGAGGAACAGAGAATTGAAGAATTCAAGATGCATGGCACTGCGGCGGGAGCGCACATGGACCACGGCGGAGGCAGAAACCTGAGACGAGTGCCGCAGCCAAACTATTTATTAGTCAATTACATTACATCTATAACATAGCTGTGGCGGTACGTAGCACGATTGTGGGCGACGGACATGCGCCGGACTGGGAAGGCCATCTGCGCCCCCGAAACACGCACGGCACGGTGACCGGGGAACAATCTCTAGGATGCCCAGTACCCTTATCCCTTTTTGTAGTCCTAGGTTCCTTATGAAGTTACCCAATACCAAAAAGGGAGCCCTTTTTATTCCTAGGTCACTGGGCATCCTAGATCTCGAAGGGTGCCAAATTTGGGGTTTTTCGACTCTTCAGAACGGCAGGATTTCGAGACCCCACGCTTTCCACCCAACAAAACACACCAACTTCCGCACGGTGCTGTTCGGAAAGGTGAATAAGTAATCGCTTGAAGTTCAAAACGCAAAACTGCAGGGTCTACAGCCATGGTCGACGTTTGTTCACGTTCAAGCTTCCTACATGAACTGTAGGCCTTATACGAGTGCTTTTGTGACTGTATGTAGTGCTCCTTGGGAATACTGGTAGACCTAGAGGCCCGGCTCACGTCATGGCAGTATGACAGAAACCACAGCGTGGCACGACCCCGAAACCCTACTAGATAGAGCTCGGAAAGTCCACTTGTTTAGACCCTTCCAGCGCTGCGTGCAATCCGAAATCCCATAGTCTAGGTAGACCTTTGGAAGACTTTATGGCTGTTTATGTTTCCTTTGTAGGCTCAAGAGGGTTTTGTTTACGAATTCGTATCAGGTGGCTGCAAGGGGGCAACCTAGCATGTTGTAGGATCTGTCAAATCTTGGATGAACCCTACACTTAGTTAGAAAGCTGCAAAGCCTTCTCCGCTTATGAAATCTGCCTCTCTTTAGTATTTACAAGCCGTAAGCCTTGAAACCAAAACAGTAAGCCCATACAGCAGAAACCACGAGTTGGAAGGAACATTGGCCCGAGCCCTACAACACAGGGAATGGAGCGTACTACGTCTTTTAGACAGATCGCATTTGATGGAACCTTCTGTGTGCAATATTAGCCCTCGAAGCAGAGGTATTTTTTCGACCCGAAATTCACTGGCCGCGAAGTGCAAGTGCAAGTTGGAGTCGCATCTTTGCACCTTGACTGGGTGTGGAGCAACTTGGAACCGCGGGCTTGAGAGGTGTCATACGGTATTTACACGAGCTTTAACAAGTTCCAAGAGGTTTCATAAGATTCAGGGCAGCGGATACGCTTTGGAGGCTCCGCAATTCATCCAGCAAGCGCTAGACCCATCCAGGCGTGGCAGGGTGTGCCTCGTGCCAGGAGCCTGAGTAATCTGTGTGGACGGACAGCTGTGACAGTAGTTTCATTAAAGCATCCAAGCACAGACTGCGACGACTGGTTTGGATTCATCAGCCTGGAAGCAGAAGGATTTCCTGAGCCGGCCCTGTGCACGGACTTGGAAGACGATTGGGCACCAGGATCGATCGCTTCCGGAACTGAGTTGCGGATGCAACAACGACGGTGTTGGAGCACAGAATAGACTCGTTTTGGTTGTAGGGCTCCATGCTGCGACGGCTGTAACACGACGCCCACAGCCGTTGCTGTACCCTCTTGAAGCTCGCCATGCAACAGACTGTCGTCGTCAGCTCAGGCTGCCAGGTGCGGGCGGTCGCCCCGTTAAAACCTTCTTCCATGCGGAACAACCAACTAAACCCTAGCAGGGCATTGCACTTCTTTGCAGGGAGCGGCAAGGTTAGTTGGCAGCTGCCGCCGTCCAACACTGCATCAGGAACCTTCTTACATAAGGGATGGAGGTTTAACATAATGTTTACATTTACGAATATGCTGCGTTGCTGCAGTGCTGATCTCAGCATTAATTTGCTCTTTTCGGTTGTTGCTCGGACCACTTGTTCCGAGCCAAGGCTTGCCTTAGGGCTCTGGTTGCTTAAACAATCCTAGATCATAGAATATGAATTCAGCAACTAAGTGGGGGTTTCCGAAAATAGGGGACCCTTAATATAGCACCCTAAATAATAGGATCCCTATTATCAGGACCAAAACACAAGGTCCCCCCAATTTTCGGAAACTCCCACGTGTAATCCAAAGTAGCCCATTTATTTAGGTATAGCATGAGGTCTAGGGCTCCTGTAGAGATGTGAGCACCCTTGCTTGGAAGGGCAGGGGACTTAGTAAGGGCTCTTAAAGGGCTCCTTAAAGGGATCTATAGGGTTCCTTAAAGGGGTCTACGGGGTTTAGGGTTTAGGGTCTACTTGGAAGGGCAGGGGACTTAGTAAGTAGGTTATAAGTAGAGTTACAAGTACCCTAAATGGAGTTACCCCAATTATAGCCCTACTTATAACCTACTTACTAAGTCCCCTGACCTTCCAAGTGTGTGGCAACAAAAGCTTTGACCATGGCAAAGGTTGGAGCTTAAAATCGGGGTTGTTGTCAATATTCGGGTTCCTTTTTGGATCCTTATTATATTACGGCACTTAACATTTAGGTTACCCAAAGAGGAGCAGCCATAATTTTGACAACCACCCATCTAAAAGCGGCTCAGGTGGATGTTTAGGGTTTAGGGCCCGGAAACTTTAAGATTTCCACATCTGGTCCTACAGAGGTACCTACTTTGGGGGACCCCAATTTACAACCCAGCTACCTCTGCACCGCTTAAAGCCAACCCAAGAGTATAGACCCTGAGCCTCAAGTGCCCTAAACCCCTGAAACCTAAATGGGAGATTCCGAAAATAGCCGACCCTGATATAGTACCTAAATAGTAGGATCCTGATTATAAGGACCTCCAAATAACAAGGTACCCCTAAATTTCGGAATCTCCCAAATCCTGAAAAACCCGAGGCAGACGTACAACCCATTGGCGACCAATCCGACCACTCTCTCACTCACCTGGACCTACGATGGCAGTATTCAGCTGCAGGGTACAGCAGGGTCGAGTTTCGCCTTTGGGACGCGCACTTGAGGGTTTAAGATTTCTAGGGTTTAGGATTTTTGGGGTTTGGGGCTTAGGGTTTTTTGGGTTTAGGGTTTTAGGATTTAGGGATTCGCGTCTTGGGGTTTAGGGGCATGTTTAGGGTTTAGGGTTTGGTAGTTGTTCGATTTTTCTTGGGATGACTCTTGTGAACAGTCGTGATTACTGGCGTTGGGCACTGTAGTACCAACACAAAAGAACCCGATGAGAACGAGGAGGATGACAGCGGACATCTTAGGACGAGATTTCTTTATCCACTGCCAGTGCAGACTTGCGAGAAGAGTGGTAGTGTTTATCAACGGTGGCACTTAAACTACGTAGAATACATACAACACTCAACAAGCACGAGATGGAACTCACATGGTGTGCTGAGGCAGACGACCCCTTCGATTCGTTGCCTGACTGCCCGGTCAGCTGAGTCGGAAGGTTCGGTGGGAATTGGCGATTCAAGGAGGACCGGAACTTCATCAGAGAGCTCGCCGGAGCAACACCGAGCACTGCCGTGGAGGCCGTGATCCACAAACCATGCTACGTGGATCAGGGGCCGACTGCCCATCTTCCGGAAGAGCCGCAGCAGACAATTTCTGTCTACAGTTGACGGTCATATTTAGGTCCAGAGCTTCGCGCCTTAAGGCTCGATGTTTGGACGTGAAAGCTTGCGGTTTCAAGCCACCAGCTTTCCGATGTTTTAAACGGTAGTTCCCAGCTAGTGCGGCTGCTGGATGCATATAGGGGCTTCGACAGGAGGACCCACTCCAGGGATCTGGAGATTCCGAGCTAAATACCACAGGCCCTATTCTAATTGAAGAAACTTTCCTAAAACCTAAAACCATGAAGCGCTACACCCTAAACCCCTAAACCCTCAAACCCCTGAACCCTGAACTCCACAACGCCAAAGCCCCCCTTGCCTCCCGTCGGCCTTGGATCTCAGAGCGCTGCTCTTCGCAATGGTAAAAAGTGCTCGGCATCCCTGACAAGTAGTAGAGTATGTGTGTATATGTCAGTTTCCGAAAATGAAGGGTACCTTATTTTGGGGTCCTTATAATAAGGATCCTACTATTTAGGGTACTATATTAGGGTCCCCTATTTTCGGAAACTCTCATATGTGTACATCTATGTATATGTATAGGTATGTGTATGTGTATGCATGTATATACATATGTATGTTATAACAGATTATAGTAGCAGGGTTCAGACTTTGCCTTTGTTTAGGGTTTGGGGTTCACAGGGCTGAGGGTCTTGGTCCTGATTTAAGGCCCATAGGGCCATAGGGTTCAGGGATAGCTTTTCTTCCCCGAGAGCCCAATACCCCTTAATTAAGGAATATACCTTAAATTATAAAGGGGATTCATATTATGATTTAAGGTAAATTCCTTAATTAAGGGGTATTGGGCTCTCTGGGTTGGTTTCGGGGTTACGGTGCGTCAATGTGAAACAAGCTCCAGGGATAGGTGAAAGGCTTCGGGCCCCCCTAAACCCCTATAAAAGTTTAGGATTTAGGGTTTAGCGGTTTAGGGTTTAGGATTTAGGGTTTAGCGGTTTAGGGTTTAGGATTTAGGGTTTAGGGGTTTAGGGTTTTGGGATTTAGGGTTTAGGGCCCATCTTAAGAGCAGTGTTTGTTCTTAGTGGGAGCCGCCTGCGGATTTTGGTTTTGCAGGTCTGGGTTCCATTTCAGGATCTTTGCTTCTTATTAGGGCCTACAAGACGTCGCTCTGATTTTCTAGACCCGCAACATGTCAGTGCAGTTTCTTGTTGTTTGTAATTGTTTGGCTGCCAAGGTACCCTGAATCAGCGCGTCGGCTATATTGGACCTGTTTGCGTTCGAGATTCGACTTTTCTGATCGGACATCTTTTGAATCTAATACCACCCCGTCCAAACACAGCCCCATCCAAAAAAAGCCTGCAACGCCGGCGACCAGACAACAGGTTATGCTTTGCAGGGGCTTTCTGTTGCAAGCAAGGCCTTGGGAAGATGTTTCGAAGGCATTAAGGCATTGCAGGGCATGTCGTTGCTGCAAGTTTCACTTCCTCGGGTTGGCTCCTAGGACGTTAATCTGTTTATTTCATATTTCTCTTTCCTGAGGCTGAAACTTTGAGGATGTTCAGCAATCAACCAAGATACCAAAAACCTTCGGGGGCGGGCCCTAACCCTCAAAGTAAGTCCTGCAGTGCTCCAAGAGTGCCCCGACGGCAGGCGAATGGGCCTGGGAGGCACGATCTATGCGAGCACTGGCCTGACTATCTATGCAGTTCTGTAACCTCATATTATGTGTGTATGTACATCTGTGTATATAACAGACACAATCGCTATGTTAATGTGTCTGCATACACATGTAATTATTGTGTAGTATTGTCTGGTCTTGTACCGTACTGTACTGCCCTGTACTGTACTGTACAGTACTGCATTATTATATATGGTACACATGTATGTACGCATGCATGCATTCACGTATGTTACTGTCGGCATACGTGTATACGGACGCTCACGTCTTAAACTGCTTTACATATTATTCATATGCTTTTCTGTGCGGTAATTATACTGTTTACATCGGCGTTTCTTGTGTTGTTGTCTATTCGTGTGTACTTGTTTTGTACCTTGCAAATAGTTTCTTGAACTTAATATCGCAATGCACTCATTGCAGGGAGAGTTCCGATCTCGTCTCTCGGCGTGGTTGCACTGTGTCTACATGTAGATGTAGGTATGCATCAGTATATATATATGTATATTTCTACAGAGAGGGAGTGTGTGTGTGTGTGTGTGTGTGTGTGCGCTCTTGTCCATGTATTTGTTTTTACTTTTCTTGAATCGTATTTGCCGTCATTCTAGTTCAAAATAAGGCATGCGAATTCAGTGTACACCATGGCAATGAAAGTGACCAGAGGTTCCAACGTGCACGCTTTGGCAGGCCTTCACACAAGCCGATGACTCTTTGATGCGCGATCCTTACATGGCTTCCCAAACAGATCGTTCCTCCCAAGGCCCCAAAGTGCAGAAATCCATAATTCCTCGATCTTGAACTAAACCCGCATCCTGAACAAGGATCTTTCCCCTTTCACACCCTATGCCCCTGACCGAACTCCTCAATCCCTGAAACTTAAACCGCTAAACTCTGCATCCCTAGATCTTCTCGCCCCTTCCGGAGATCACTAGATTCGACCGGTTGTGGAGCCGACTGTTTGGCATCTTGTTTAGGGTGTAGGGCTGATTTGGTTTAGAGATTGGGATCTTTTTTAATCTACCGGTAGGTCTGACAAGGGTTTGGGGTTCAGGACAACAGGATCTTGGCTGTTTGGGATTGGGGCAGGGCTTGACAGTGTAGGAAGACAGGCAATGAGCCCTGAGCTCTTGAAAATGTTTAGGGTTGAGGGTTTAGGGTGCAAGGCTGCGACACTTGTTGGGGCTTTCGGCGTGAGTTGAGGCTACCCAGCCCGAGACCATTTAGACATCGTCCACGTGCTCTGCACAGTACGCACAGTCTATGTAGCTGTCCTGATGTGTGATGTCGTTTGTTGCAGCCGCACTCTCGAGCATCTTCTTTTTGTCCTCAGATATACACTACACTCTGTGATGTGCAGCAACAGTTGCGTATCCATCATGTTCACTTCGTAGCTGATCGTCATGAAATTGGTGTTCAGGTTCTTCGAACTCTTTCCACACAATTCCACAAGATCCTGCTGTCTAGACTTACATCACGGCATAGCTGCTGAGGCACCATGTTCGGTCGTTCTTCTTGTGGTTAATCGCGTTCGGCGACATTTGCGTCTGGACCATGCTTGGTCAGTTGCATAATCCGTGCTTAACTCTTGGAAGATGTGTCAAACTTAGGGTCCCTACCCTAAATATTAGGTGCTGTATTACATTAAGGACCCAGAAAGGAACCTTTTTTGACAACCACCCATGTGGCGTTTAGGCTTTTAGGGACTCTCGGTTCCAGCTCGGATTTTTGTCTATGCGGATTGAGTCCCGAAAGTTTTGTGCGCAAAGGCTGCCGATGATGGAGAAGTATGAAGCTTGCCGCTGATGTTCTCAGCAGCAAGATGTCATAGGTGGCTCTTAAAGACGCCGCTGCAGGTTTAGGACCACTTGGAGGATCATGGGACTTTGTAAGTACCGTGTGCTTGCAGGTACCTTGCAATAGTTATTTGGGATTATGGGTAAGGATAAGTAAAGTTCCCCTAGTAATAACCCTGGCTACTAGGTCCGATGATCCTGTAAGTATTGATGTGCAGCAGAACGCCGAGCAGAGTTGCCTGTCGATATTCCGGCCAGGTTTCACCTCTGTTGTACTACACACGGTGACAGAGAGACTGCATGCCTTTATGCACCACCCGTATGGTGCAATTCAATAGAGTGCTCGATGAGCCTTGCTCCTGCGGCTGTGCCTTTGGGATTGACGAACAAACTTCCAGTGCCCTTTGCAACAATCTTTCCGGCTTCATGCAGATCCCCCAACCGTAAACCCTAAACCCTGAACCCCAAACCCGACCACAGAGGAAGCCGGGCTCCATGCACGGCCTTGCTTGCCCTGGGCTTGGCTGCATGTCTGGGGTTGAAAGTTGCGAGATCGAGCACACGAAAAGACAGAGAAGAAGATGATAGAAATAGAAAGGTCGAATTCAACTTTCTTGATGGATATCGGACACGAATCTTCACACCTCAAAGCTGGAATAAATACAGCCTTTCTTATCATAGTAATCGTATATTTACAACTCTACTGTATCAATTGAGCTTGAGATATGTCAGAGTTGATACAGGGAAAAACTAGTTGAAATTCAACGTGTGTCGGACTAGATTGCTGCGTCACGGCTTCAACAAAAAGTCTTTTTTTTGAGTTGCGGCATGTAAGTTGCGCAAGTTGCTAGGAAGGACCGATATTTCGAAAAAATCTCACTATCAAGTCATTGGTCTGATAATAAAAAGATAAATAAATATATACATGTATATATATGGTAGGCATGATTAATTTTGTTATTATCGTGGAGCATATAGGTTTTCGCTTCATTTCTCAAGAAATTTCATGGTGCCGACTACCCTATTCATAGGGAGATTAATTATATATCGTCTCTCTATCTCGTTCTCTCTCTCTTTATCTTTCTTCTCTCTCTGAATCTCTCTCTTTATTTCTCTCTTTCCGAATCTCTTCTTTATATTTCTCTTTCTTTATATCTCTATCTCTATATATCTCTCTATCTTTTTTTTCTTCTCTCTATTCTTTTTCTATTCTTCTTTTTATCTATCTCTCTATTTATATTTTTCTTCTTTTTCCTCTTATCTCTTTATATATTTCTTATTCTCTGGCTTTCGGCGATTATATATTATATAGGCGGATTTCTCGCCTGGATATAAGATATATATATATATATATTTAAATATTCTAAGATAAGATTTAAGAGGAAATATCGCGGAATATCATTTGTTTAAAAAA
>CAJNDT010000390.1:162500-222664 GCA_905221615.1 Symbiodinium sp. CCMP2592 | reverse complement strand
CACCATCATCATCACCTTTTCTCTTGGGTGCCGCCTTGCCCTTCGCTGCAGCCTGCTTTGGCTTTGCTTTCACTTTCGGCTCGATCTTCGGGGTGCTTCCGGCGTTCGCCGGCATCCTTAATGCACAACAAGGAATGCTGCACATATTATTGAGTAGCACCGATGCAAGGCCACATGCAAACGAAGTCTTTAGGGGTCGAGGGGCTGAGGGCTTAGGGTTTAGGGGTTAACGGTTCAGGGTTTAGTAGGGCTTAGGGTTTATGGGACAAGCGGCTTGATATTCTTGGAACGTTCGAAGATCATCTCAGCTTCGACGGCCCTTAGCATTGGTACAAATAAGGAAGGTTCGGGTAGAGCTCTTGCATGTTCTTCCAGCCACTCACCGACTCACCGAGTTGCCTCGTCTTGGCGATCTGGAACTGGGCTCGCATCTTCTTCTGGTCCCTTGGCGGGATTAGTGGGTTGATGGCAGCTGACAAACATGCATACCCCAAAACCACATCCTGATCAACAACAAGCACACTAATCTGTTTGTCGAGGCTCTCTTTCGTGAACCCAACAGCAACCCCGTTGCTGTAGACCGTCGTGAGCTCGTCCTCCAGCTCGTTGAGCTTCTCCAGGATCGTTTTCAAGCTCTCCTTGTACCTTAGGTTTTGGGGTGGCACAGGAGGGCAGGTTGATGAATGTAGTCACACACGACAATTAGTCGAGCTGCTTGACCTGTGAACTCGAGAGAGGCATGTTTTTCTCCATGGACTCGAGTTTTTGGAGAACCGGTACGAGTTTCGAGCTCCGTTTCTGTAGACATGCAGTGACGAGCAGCAGCACCTCTTGAGGTCGTTTGCCAACCTCTGGGAACATCACTTTCTTGAGTATTCTGCTGGCCTCTTCACCATCATCGCTGCTGTCCTCGTCGGACTCATCATCTCCTGGCTGCAAGTATTAGGGAGGGCTTCGGGTTTTAGGGTTTAAGGGAGCTAGTTAGGAGCTACCGGTTTGGTAGTACTGGGCTTCCTGGGGCTCAGGAAACTCGCGAAATCCAATTCCCATACTTAAGAATCAGTAACTAATCACCCGAAGCCCCCAACCTAGTCTTCCAACCCAATACTCGATTGAAGCCTAAACCTAAACCCTTAACCCCTAACCCCTAGCCCCTAAACCCTAAACCCTAAAATCCTAAACCCTACAACCCTAAACCCTTGCTTCAAAGGGAATGTAAAGGCCCGGCGTGAGGCTATTGGGGGTTGTGCTTCTAACACGAGAGAACGGTTGCCGAAACTTGGATTGAAGCCTAAACCTAACCCCTAAACCCAAAACCCTTAAAACCCTAAGCCCTAAAACCCTAAACCTTACAACCTAAACCCTTTCTTCAAAGGGAATGTGAAGGCCCGGCGTGAAATAACACGATAGAACGATTGCCGAAACTTGGATTGAAGCCTAAACCTAAACCCTAAACCCTAACCCTTTTAAACCCTAAAACCCCAAAACCCTAAATCCAGGTCCAAGGGCCCAGCCACACAACGGGGTGTTGAAAAAGTACAAGCACTGCTTCGTGTATTGATAGTAGCACAAGCCTAGTAGTATTGGTAGTGCTCATCCAAAATGCAGTCGCAGCAACGGTGGCAGGAGCAGCAGCATTAGCAGAAGCATTTGCAGCAGCATCAGCAGCATCACTAGCAGCGAGGGTAGTAGGACTAGTAGTGCTAGTAGTGCTAGTAATAGTAGGAGTAGTAGTAGTAGTAGTAGTAGTAGTAGTAGTAGTAGTAGTAGTAGGAGTAGCAGTAGTAGTAGTAGTAGTAGTAGTAGTAGTAGTAGTAGTAGTAGTATGTAGTAGTAGTAGTAGTAGTAGTAGTAGTAGTAGTAGTAGTAGTAGTAGGAGTAGCTAGTAGTATAGTAGTAGTAGTAGTAGTAGTAGTAGTAGTAGTAGTAGTAGTAGTAGTAGTATAGTAGTCGTAGTGTAGTGGTCGTAGTAGTAGTAGTAGTAGTAGTAGTAGTAGTACTAGTAGTAGTAGTAGTAGTAGTAGTAGTAGTAGTAGTAGTAGTAGTAGTAGTAGAGTAGTAGTAGTAGTAGTAGTAGTAGTTAGTAGTAGTAGTAGTAGTAGTAGCTAGTAGTAGTAGTAGTAGTAGTAGTAGTAGTAGTAGTAGTAGTAGTAGTAGTAGTAGTAGTAGTAGTAGTTAGTCGTAGTAGTAGTTAGTCGTAGTAGTAGTAGTAGTAGTAGTAGTAGTAGTGATAGCAATAGGCAGGGCTTAGGGTTTAGGGTTGTGCGGGGCACTGATGACCCCAGGAAAGCCTTTGGCCGCTGCACTCTCGTCATCGCCGTCGTGCGGGAACTCCTTCATGGCCTCCTCTGGATCCTGGCCGTCTCCCTGATCCTCACCTTCGAGAATCTCGGCCACAGTGTGCCTCTTGGTTTTCCTGGGCAAGGAAGCTGGGACAGAAGTTCGGGGCTACACACAAAAAAGATTCCACACATAATGTAAAACCATGTCACTTGTTGGAGCCCTTGACCCTCACAGCCACCCAGTACATCCACTCATCGCAGTATTCAGACTTCCTCTGCAACAGAGCAGCAGCAAAGAAGTTCGCACGATGAGCCTATGTGCAGTGAATCGAAACACGACAAGTAGAATCAATCTCCTCTTCCATCCGGGCCGTTTCTCACAGCTTCTCTTGGCACCCTTGATCTTCTTCCTCGGCTAAGGAACAAGGTAGTGATAGGGTTTTGACTTTAGGTTTTCGGGGTTCAGGGGTTTAGGGTTGTAGGGTTTAGGGTTGTAGGGCTTAGGTATGATCATCTAAGACACTCGCTCCAGCCTTTCTCTTCCATTTCCTGTTCTGTCAGGAATCGAACTCGGTTTCCACCGATTTCTCGTTGATCTCTTCGTACTTTCGGTTGATTCTCTTCGAGAAGAGGACCTGGCTGCTTAGTGGGAGATTAGCAGAGAAAGTATGATATTGTATCGACAAGGTACCATAAACGAGACAGGCAAAAGGGGTCGCAACCACACTTCTCGAAGCTCCGGTAGACTTGCTCCCTAGTTTCGAGGATCTTGTAAGTGTTGATAACATCCTGTGGTATCTTGTACGACCCATCCTCCCTTGGCGTACACAACCGGGCCAGCCGTTTCATCAGGGTGGCTTTGCTCACCTGTGCGGGAGGGGCGACGGCCTCATCCTCCTCTCCTAGACAATACTCATCATCCTGGTCCTTCGTCTGGCCTGGCCTGGCTTTGCTGTTGGGAAGGAGTCGTTTGGCCTGGGCTTTGGCTTTTGCCTGGCCATCCTGGCCAGTTGCGGCTTGCTCCGGGGTCTTGGTTTCATTGGGCACAAGGGACTGGCTCTGGGCGGCCTGGCTTTCTGCGGGTTTTTTGCTCTCAAGGGACTGGCTCTGGGCGGCCTGGCTTTCTGCGGGCTTTTTGCTTTCAAAGGACTGGCTCTGGCTGGCCTGGCTTTCTGCGGGCTTTTTGCTTTCAAGGGACTGGCTCTGGCTGGCCTGGCTTTCTTCAGGCTTCTTGATTTGAACAGGCTGGCCGGTCTGGCTTTGTGGCTGCTGGGTCTCGGGGGCCGAGTCCTGCACTGTGTCAGGGAAGGTTTGGCGGACAGGCGAAGTTTGCTCGCTTGGGGTGTCAGGCGGTGGCAAAGAGGGGAACTGCTGCTGGGAACCCGTCTGGGAGGAGTGCCAGGAGGTGCCACGTGACGGACCATCCTGTGCCGAAAAACAACCAACACTTTATTCAGCTCAATAACAAGACACACTGATACAAGCAGGTCCTTCTTGCTGGCCGGCTCCAAGCCCTGGGCCTTCATCTGATCCTGGGATCGGTTACAATGGGGGCCCATCAAGGGAAGAAGCCTTCGTGAATGCATCCCACACATTTGGTTCTATTCAATCCAGAGCACCAAAAGGGCCTGTCTCTGGGCCAAAAGGCTTTCCATTTCGGGATCTCCCTCCATGGCACAAAACAGCAGAGCTGCAGGCCCTATGTTGGGCCACAAAAGCCTGCACAACACAGGTCACAGCTGATGCTCTGCTGGGGTGAGGGACCCATCCCGGCTATTCCCGCCCTTTGGACGGGCACGGACGCTACTTGGACGGGCATTCCCGCCGGCAGCCGGCAGCCCAAAATGTAGGAAAACCCGACCAAACCCCCCAAAACCAGCGGTAGGGCCTGCAAAACTCCGACCAAACCCCCAAAACCAGTGGTAGGGCCTGCAAAACGACGACCAAAGTCCCAAAACCAGTGCTGGGGCCTGGACAACCCCGACCAAACCCCGAAAACCCGTGGCGGGGCCTGCTTCCCCGATGTTCATGTTGCTCGCTCGGCCCCCTTTCTCTGTCACTGTCTGTGTCATTTCATCACTTTGCCTTTTCTTTCTTTGTTCTTTTTCTCTCTCTCTCTCTCTCTCTCTCTCTCTCTCTCTCTCTCTATCTCTATCCCTCCCTTTGCCCTAACACTGTCTGAGTGCCTAAACAATTACTTGTCAACACAGTCATGCAGTGTCAGCAACATAGCATCTTCTTTTGCGGCACACCAGGCAAGCTCCGAACCTCAATCCATTTCCTCCAAGAACTTGCGTGCAGCAGCTTCTGCCCTATGCAAGCATGTCGGCTTGTGCTCTCCAGGTCTGTCTTTGCAAACTGAGCAGCAGTGGATATGTGGAGGAAAAACCTTACGATCACACGTCATGCAGTCTCTAACCGGCTCCAGTGCAACGATAGCAGCATTCATCAACGAGCATTTCTTGCTATGACGTTCGTTCTTTCGACAGCCACGACAGTAGTAGCGATGCAGCCCATCCACCAACCGTGCACAGCCTTCTTTCGAGCAGACTCTTTGATCGTGGTTTCCATTGGATCCGACTGCTAGGGCTGCTAGGGCCGCCATACTGATTGCTGCGTAGTACCGCACCTACAATGGAATGTAGTGGAATGCTAAGCTAGCTAGCACCTAGGACCTAGAGTGGAATACGAAACTAGCTCTTTGACAAACCAACACTGATCTTTGGACTTCCCAGGCAAAGCGTGGCGACTTCGGAGCCCGACTTGCAGCTTCAGTCGGCCAAGGGATCTAGGGTTAAGGGTTTTGGGTGCTTCAAAAAGAGAGAGCGAGAGAGAGAGAGAGAGAGAGAGAGAGAGAGAGAGAGAGAGAGAGAGAGAGAGACAGAGAGAGAGAGAGAGAGAGAGAGAGAGAGAGAGAGAGAGAGAGAGAGAAGGAGAGAGAGAGGTCGACGGAGAGAAACAGAGCGAACTCACAGGATTGAATTTGGCTGAAATGCCTTCGTGTTGAGGGTCTGGGGTTGGGCTGGAAGGCTTTCGGGATTAGGGGTTTAAGGTTTAGGCTTAAGGCTATTGGACTTCGAAGTTTGGCATTTGGGCTTTGGGAGTTGTGCAAAGACTTGGTAGTTTCTGGTTTCACATTCACAAGCGAGATAAGCCACTTTCATGGATTAAAGGTTTAAGATCTTTGACTTAGGTTTTGGGTAGATGCTACAGAACAAACACCGAATCCCCAAAATCCTTAGATTATTGCGTACAGAACTTGAACCCTTCTTGCTGCAAAGGCTTGGGATTAAGAAGCCTAGGATCCGGGATCACAAATAGAGCTTAAACCACATAAACCCCTAATATCCTGTAATGCCAAATAGTTGTTCTTTGGGGGGCTTCACTCGTGTGCTTCAGGATGCAGGGCTACAACTTGAACCTGGAGACCTCAAGCCCTCTAGATTCTATGCCGCACAACCGAAGGAGTTTCAGGTTGGGGCCTCCGACAACCAATACCTGGAACACCCCCCTTCTCAGTCTGAAATCGCACAAAGATAAAGGCAAGTATTCGAACCCCAAAGCCATTTCGGCGCTCACACAGGGTTTAGGGTTTTAGGGTTCAGGCTGAGGGTTTGGAGTGCTAGATCGAAGAAAGCTACCAAAGCCCGTCCCAAGCCAGGCCACAATCTCAAGCGGCAAGCCCCACGATCCTCAGACCCGCCCCGGAAACCCCAAGCACCTTAAACCTTAAAGTAACCTAAGCCTTCCAAACACGTAAAACCTGAAAGTAACCTAAGCCTTCGCACTCGGAACGAGAGCATCTTATCTTCAATATCTATGCAGAGACTTGGCTTCAGTATCAATCAATGCAGTCGCTGGTCATGAAGACTCACTCAACTTTTGTTGCTGCCACGAACATACTGCATCTCTCGCCATGACTCTTGCTTCCTCTAAAGGGCAGTGTTTGGCGACCCAGCAAGCATAACCCGGTGCGTGCAGGTAGTCACTCCTGAACACTAACTTAAGCACAGCCCACACTCGCCCCTGGAAAGCAGACACCCGTCAGGGGATCCTAGTTGATCCCAGAGAGTTGCACTGGAACTGAAACACAAAAGCAGGCCCGAGTCGATGCTATGACTCAGGATCACTCATGTAGCCGGCGGTCGGATCGTACCACGGAGCCTCGGATAGGGTGGCATAGTTCATGGGAACTTGTAAGCTTTAATTACAATTGAAACAGTTCATTGCTCTAGACGGGCGGCTTTAGTTGTCAAGGTTGTCCAGAGCACCATTTGCTCTCTGCATTTCCAACCACTCAAAGGCAACCTGCTGTGCCTTCGATCTGAAGTGGGGCTGTTCCTCCTGGATCAGAATGGGCCGGCAGTGCTTCCAGAAGAGATCCTGCAAGCAGAACATAAATGGGTTTCGACTTAAGAGAGCTTAGGGCGTAGAGGGTGTTAGGGTTTGGAAAGGTCTAGGGCTTGATGATTCGAGGCCTAGAGGGTTTAGGAGGATTGTGGGCTTTGAGTATGATCAAGGCCTTAGCCAGGAGTGCGTAGAGAAGCATTAGAATCAGTCGAAATTCAGGGTTTTTAGGTTTCTCCGATTAAGCAGCGATTTAAGTTTAGGGATTTAGGGGTGTGTGGCTTTAAAGTAAACTTTAGGGTTCAGGGCTTCTCGGGTTTAGGTGGGACTAGATTTCGGCTGGCAATCCTCGTGCTTAACAGGGAAACGGAAGTGTTGGCGAATCACGGCGTTGAAGGCATCCCGGATGGACGTCCAAAGGCACTTGGGGTCCCCCTCGGTTGGCGGCTCGAACCTTCTGGCGAACGTCTTTTTGAGCGGAGGCTTCGGCTCGTTGCCCTTCTTGGCAGGCTTCGGCAGTGGCTCGTCGTCGTCACCCTGCTTGCCCTTCTTAGCAGGCTTCGGCACTGGCTCGTCACCCTGCTTGCCCTTCTTCGCAGGCTTCGGCTTCGGCTCGTCGTCACCCTGCTTGCCCTTCTTCGCAGGCTTCGGCTTCGGCTCGTCGTCACCCTGCTTGCACTTCGTAGCAGGCTTCGGCTTCGGCTCGTCGTCACCCCGCTTGCCCTTCTTGGCAGGCTTCGGCTCCTCGTCGTCACCCCGCTTGCCCTTCTTGGCAGGCTTCGGCTCCTCGTCGTCACCCTGCTTGCCTCTTTTGGCAGGCTTCGGCTTTGGCTCCTCCTCGTCGTCACCCTGCTTGCCTCTTTTGGCAGGCGTCGGCTTCGGCTCCGTCACCCTGCTTGCCTCTGTTGGCAGGCTTCGGCTTTGGCTCGTCGTCGTCACCCTGCTTGCCTCGTTTGGCTGGCTTCGGCTTTGGCTCCTCGTCGTCACCCTGCTTGCCTTGTTTGGCTGGCTTCGGCTTTGGCTCCTCGTCTTCACCCTTCTCCAAAGGCTTGGCCCGGGCTTTTGCTTTCCCCTTCGGCCAGCCCCTCTGGCCACCACCCTTTGTTGCCGACTTGGCTGCAGGCCGCTTCATGGGAATCATCGTCTGCCCGCTTCGCCTGCTCCCTTTCTTGCATCTGGTCTCTCCGTCTCGTCTGAACCTGCCGAGCTTGGAGAGTGGCCGATTGAAGGTTCAGGGGTTAAGTAAGGGTTAGGGTTTTGGGGTTTTGGGTTTAGGGTTATTGGCTGTGGTAGTTGTTGCACTGTTTGTAGTATGAGTACTAGTACTCGTACGAGTATTAGTGGTAATGCTAGTACTACTACTACTACTACTACTACTACTACTACTACTACTACTACTACTACTACTACTACTACTACTACTACTACTACTACTACTACTACTACTACTACTACTACTACTCCTACTCCTACTCCTACTCCTACTCCTACTCCTACTCCTACTGCTACTGCTACTCCTACTCCTACTCCTACTCCTACTCCTACTCCTACTCCTACTACTCCTCCTGCTGCTGCTGCTAGTACTATCGTTCCTTGGCTATAGTTTTTAGGACACATACAAAGAAGAGCTCATCCTAGCATTCGCCCACAACCTCAAAAGTTCCAATGTGCTGCGGCCCCATAAAAGCAAGCTTACATAATCCTCACCGAACCCCACAAGTTAAGGAGTCTCTGCGTGGCAGATTTGCCTTTGGCTATGCTCGGGAAAGTAAAACTTTGGGCCTTGGCTTTATTTGGCCGGGCTCCTAAAAGGACGGCTTCCTAAATCCTTCGTATTGTAAATACTAGCCTGCCAATGCTGAGCCCTGAATTCCGTGAGCCAAGACTCTCGAAGCCTGCAGGAGTTGAGGATTTGGGGGTTTCGGGAATTTGGGATTAGGAGATTTTGGGATTAGGAGCTCGGTGTATAGGATTTAGTGCGATGAAAAGCATTTAGGATTTGGGAGTTTCGGGGTTTCGGATTGCTAGGAGCTCCGGGTATAGTACTTAGTGCGAGGAAAGACTGAAGCCTGAAGCCCAAAGTACCGTGAAAGACTGAAGCCTGAAGCTCAAACTGGATTTGCCCCACCTTGCAAGCCAACAGATCAGGAGAGTCGGGCTCCGACCGAATCGCCAGCGACACAGACTCTGGGCACGGACTTCCTGGCTGTGCCTCGCCTTGATCCTTCAAGACTCCAGGACCAGTTCAGACCTGTGCTAGATCCCCCGAAACTCCAGGGGCAACTGCTGCCTGTGTTGGGTCTGCTAGATCCTGCGAAACTCCATGGGCAACTGCGGCCTGTGTTGGGTCTGCTAGATCCTGCGAAACTCCAGGGGCAACTGCTGCGTGTGTGGTCTGCTAGATCCTCCGAAACTCCAGGGGCAACTGCTGCGTGTGTTGGGTCTGCTAGATCCTCCGAAACTCCAGGGGCAACTGCAGGCTGTGTTGGGTCTGCTAGATCCTCGGAAACTCCAGGAGCAACTGCAGGCTGTGTTGGGTGTGCTAGATCCTCGGAAACTCCAGGAGCAACTGCATGATGTGTTGGGTCTGCTAGATCCCCCGAAACTGCTGGGAGCTCTGAAGCCGCCCTTGCCGGGGTGGCCACGGGTACATTGCTTGGAGCCACATCTTTCGAAGAAAGGGCCTCGAGGGATAGATGACTCCTAGCATCCTGCCGCACAAACCCACCCACAGCTTCCGAGGTAGCTGGAGGATCTGCGAAGGCATCCTGCTCATGCCCATCATCTAGCCGCTCCGGCCAAGCGATGGTCCGTTGGCTGTCCATGTGCTGCAAACCTGGGAGAATGTTGGGGTTCGGGGCTTCAGGATTTAGGGCTTGGGGCTTCAGGGTTTAGGGGCTTAAGGATTCCGGGCTTTTGGGCTTCGGGTGTTGGCTTTCCATGTGCTGCAAACCTGGGATAATGTTGGGGCTTGGGGCTTCAGGGTTTCGGCGCTCGCACTCGGACTTCAGGGTTTAGGGGTTTAAGGTTTCGGGGCTTTTGGGTTTCGGGTTTTCAGGCCGTGAGGCCTCAAAGAGTTTAAGGACTTCGGGGGTCGCCGGTTTTGGGGGCTGGAACAAGATTGAACTGAGGTGCTGTGCCACCGTTGGATTGCCATCTGGCCAGACAAAGCTGCTCTTCGATGGGCGATTTGCTGCCTCGGCTGCTCAGCTTGAGATACAACACCAGTGCTTTCATTATTGATGTGTTCGAACGAGCACCCTTCATTTGAAGCAAGATGCTCCAGCTCAGCCAACCGTTTCACCAGATCTGTGCCTGCACCAGCCTCGCCTTCATTGCCATCAAGCAAAGCTGGCCGATAAGGCACCGGCTCCCCTTCATTGCTCAGCTCATAGGCCACCGTACCCACATAGGCCGAAGGTGGTTGCGGGCTTCCCGGAACAAGGCCCATGGCCTCGGCTAGGTAGTCATCAACCTCAGCTGCTTGAGAATCTTCCTCAACCTCATCCTCGGTCAACTGTAGCTCCTCTTCCTCTTCCTCCTCCTGGCCTTCCTTCTCACACTCATCATCATCTGGATTCTCGGCTTCCTCAACCAAGGTCCTGCGGCTGCGGGCCTTCGGCGGCCAGCTCTTGGCCACCTCGTCGAAGATGGCCTTGAGGCGGTGATCCTCACATGATGCTTAGGCAACCTACACATAATGGAATGTGCAAACCCAAGACCCAGAAACTAGGATGAGTAGAGGGACCTTTCTCACAGATCCGTCATGTCGCCGAATAATGTAGCTCACGAACATTTTCAAGCTGTGGCTGGTGCAGTGGCACAAACCGTTCTTGGGAGTGACCTCGATCTCTTCGAAGAACCGCCTGACCTGATCATGATCATTAAAACAAGAAATAAAACATAACCAAGCAGGAACAAACACGAGTTGCAGTACTGCAATGTTGAAACTGTATGGTGCTACCGAGTAGCGTGCTGCTTCAGGCTTTGCACGGGCACGGTCTTGGGCTCATTCTTTGGGCAGTAGATTTCAAGCAAAGGCAAGATCACCTTCCAGTTCAGCATCAGAGACCTCCGGTTTATGAGCCCAACCTTGGAGGGGTGTTCCCATTCCAGCAAGCTTCCCTTCTTCCGGCTCTGTTTGCGTAGCTGACGGTTCTCCTCCCAGGCCTCCCAAAGACCTGTCAAGTCCGCCGCCCTTCTCGGTTTCATCACCTTGCGAGGCGGAGTCTGCGGCACGAGGATGTCGGCCATGCTGAAGTATGGCAGAGAAAAAAAGCACTCCGGGGGGAAGTGTCCGTAAGTCCCCGGGTCCGGCCCAAAAGCTTCAGAAGCACAGAACAAGAACTTTCAATCCATGCGTGTACCACTGAAGCAGTGAAAACACACAGCTGGGAAAGCACGACGGGGCACCACTTCAGTGATGCTCAGGCCACCAGTCACAACCTGCACCAAGACCAAATCACTCTAGCGAATCGGGCTATGCGACGGTTTTGCAGGCCTCAGCCCAATCGCTCCAGCGAGCAGTTGCAAATGAAGACCTGCTGCAGCGTGGGATTTTTTTAAGGGTTAAGGGTTTGGGGAACTGTGGATCAAGAGCCTTATCGTCGTTCTGCAGTAAGTCGAAGCATCCACCAGAAGCCACTGGGCCTCGAGCGATAACCCACTCAGAGGTTAAGGGTTTGGGGAATTGCGACTGAAGAGCCTTATCGTCGTTCTGCGGTAAGTCGAAGCCATCCACCAGAAGCCACACCGGCCTCAGGCGATAACCCACTCAGAGATTAAGGCTTAAGGGTTTGGGGAATTGCGATTGAAGAGCCTTATCGTGGTTCTGCGGTAAGTCGAAGCCATCCATCAGAAGCCACCCGGCCTCGGGCGATAGCCCACTCTATACAGAAAGAGCGAATTGGATAGATGAGAGAGAGAAAGAAGAAGGAAGATTGAGGGAACGATGCAGCATATGCTCGGTGTCGGACCATGCGGAGCCGAAGCATGTCAAACCTGCGAAGGCACCGATCTAAAAAGCGATGGGGCTCTGGACCAAACTCAGTCTTCACCCAATGTTCGAGGCTTTTTTCAACAAGCTCGAGCGGATGCGGTCTTCCTTGCCCATGATCTAATTGGACTGCTCTCCCACATCCTTCCTGGGCGCCTTCTCCTTCTCTGGTGTCTGAGGTTGAGCACAAAGTCCTGGGCAAGAGGAATTTCATAATGATTATCTACTTTGGCCACAACTCAAATCACAACTGCATTCGGAGGCTCGAATCTTTTCCTGGGCCCCCCAAAACTGCTTCGCCAGCTCTCTGACCGACCCGCCATCTCGATAGTTCTGAACTATGACGGCTATCTCGTCGGGGCTCAGGACATCCTAGGGAAGGATCTATGAAGGAGGCTGCAAATGCTTCACATGATTCATCGAATCTCTGTGCTTTCAAGTGACGTGAGGATTCTCGATCTCTGGCCAGAGCACCCCTTGGACTTGATGGAAGAAAGCCAGGGGCATTTCCTGGAGTCCTGGAAAAGCTCAATCATCACAACGAACTGCTTGCTACGAGTTTCTGCTAATGCGAAAATCAGGGTCCTACGGACTTCAGGAGCTCGAAGCACTCCATAGGCACAGGAAGTTGCTCCATGATCAAAGCCCTGCTGCCCAATCAAAAGCCCTCGAGCACAAAAGCAACTGGACAATCAGAGGCTCAAGCACACTTCGCAACCAATCACAATGCTCACGGCATCACAACAGCTGCAGCAGAGCGGTGGGCCCACCTTGAAGGGGAACCAGCAGCTCCACAACGGGAGCCAAAGGGCTGAGACGGCCCAAAACACAAATCAGCCGCCAAATCTACAAAAGCGCCGACAAACCTGCAATCCCGCATCCGACCGCTTGAAGGCGACTTTACCCGGCGCCGGCATTTATAAAAGGCGTAAGGGTTTCCCAGGTATGGGAAGCTCTGAATGCTGAGGTCGATACATCGTGACACGGCTTCGCTGCATTTCACCCCCGGCTCCCAAAACGAGGGCCTGAGTGAGGATGCCAAGCAAGCTTGCAAAAACGCGCTCCGGGCTGGAGTGAGTACCCGAGTGAGCGACTTGAGGGATACACATGTTGCGCTTCGTCGTGCTGTCGCTTCCTGCGACTCCGGCAGCGTCGGTTGCGCTGGAAAGGCTGCACCAAGCAACAATCAAGAGAAATGAGGCTGGGTCATCAAGACAAAGGAGGCTCAGTACGTCGCAATGTCTTGCCACAGTATGCTCCAGTGTCTGTCGCTCTGTTGGCAAGGCGTGCTCCTCTTGAACGGCCACTGGCTCCATCAATACAGGCTCAAGATGCCTGACAGCCTGAGGACTTCCGCCAAAGGACTTGCGATTGAGGACTTGCGTGAACGCACATCCGATGTGTTTTGAACGGGCTGACACATATGATTCCCGTTGGCTTCGGTCTTTCCATCGTAATAGCCAAAAACCTTTTCCACTCTTGCTTGTTGAAACTACTTTTGCGGAGCACCGCATGCCGCCACTTAAATCAAAAGCTTGCGAGGGCATGTCAATGTGGGAAGCCCAGCAGTCTTGATGCCTTTCAGGCCAGCACGCGCCCAACACATGTCACATATGCGTTTCTAGCCTGCATACTTGTTCGTGAGTCTGCTGTGTACACAACATCGGCAGTGTCCTTCGGAGAAGCATCGCTTTTCGTCTTTGGGCGATATTGCTTGGACTGCTTTGCTGGATGCCGCTGTGTTGGCTTTATCATTGGTAGTTGGACAATATTGTTTCGAGCCTCGCTCTCACGACATACTTGTCGGATGATGTTGCCTTGGCTGCTCTGGTTTTGCCTGACTTCGTTGCTTTCACATTACACCATCGGTCATGCTCTGCAAGTTTGCGGTTGCCTTCATGAACTATTTACAATCCAGAGCAGACAGTGAGTGCGCCGCCGGAAATACGCACTGCACTTGCTTTTTCACCGGCAATTGATGCGCTGCATGCGTCTGGGCTTCCGCTCCTTGCAGAGCTGGGATCTTATTGTTGCGATTATCCCGTCAGCGGCAGAAGTGCACAAGGTTGCAAGTTTGCTTGTTGGCACAATAGAGTGAAGGAGGTTGCAAGTTTGCTTGTTGGCACGGCAAGAAGTGAAGGAGGTTGCAAGTTTGCTTGTTGGCACGGTAAGAAGTAGAGGAGGTTGCAAGTTTGCTTGTTGGCACGGTAGAAGTGAAGGAGGTTGCAAGTTTGCTTATCGGCACGGTAAGAAGTGAAGGAGGTTGCAAGTTTGCTTGCTGGCACGATAGAAGTGAAGGAGGTTGCAAGTTTGCTTGTTGGCACGGTAAGAAGTGAAGGAGGTTGCAAGTTTGCTTGTTGGCACGTTTTGCCCATACAAACAGGCATGCCACAGCGTTTGTTGCTGCTCTTTGTTCTTGTGTGCACGGCGCTGCTGACAACCGAAGGCGCGCGAAATCGTCCAGGCAGGCATCCTTGTGCAAGAAATCGAAAAAAACACATCAAAACCTGTTGCTAGGAAAAGCGCCGAAAGGAAAAGCCAAGGCAAAAGCCGCCTCCAAAGCCGGCGAGGTTCCGTGCAGACTTTGCTTTGCGTATAGGCAGAGCCGACGATTCTACCTGCGCACCCTGATGAGCATGTGTTTTGACTTGTCGCGCCGAAAGTTCGCAGGCAGCTTCTACGGACTCGACGGATGCTAACGGCAACGTGCCTGGTCCAGCTGCAACCTCAATCAAAGTTGGCTTGCAAGCGCAGCTCACGTGCTTTGAGCGGACACCGTGTAGGCATCTTCAACTTGCGCAAGTGCCACCCCCAGCGAAGCCGGTACCTCAATCAGTTTTGCTTCGCCACCCAAAGCCGGTGTTTCCTGAACCTACAAACACCGTGCAGTTGTTTGTTTTCCCCGTGCTGAGTTTATTGAAGGCTGCGTCATCCTCTGCGAGCACGGCTACTGGCGCCAATGAACACGTAGCTTCTCAAGCAGCAACCTCAGCAACATGTTTCCACTTCGCAGCCCAACATGAGTTACAACCTTTTTGAAGGCGTCTTCGTCATCAAGCTCTGATCACGCCCACGTTGCAACCTGTTCAGACCCGCAGGCGTGGGCGGCGGCCAGCCGGGAAAGTTTTCTACCACAGTCCGTTTTGTTTCGCCGCACAGAGACGGGACTACTTGCGTCTCGCGCTGCAAGGTTATTTATGTCGCACCGCTGCACCTAGATGACGCGGTGGCTCTGCAGCACGGTCTATCCGATGACCTGATTGTGCTCTCCAACTCCGTCTTCGAGGCCCAACTGGGTTTGGTCTCGTATCGGTAGGAGTTGTGCTGGCCGGATGCTGCCCAGGAGATGCTGTCAGAATGGCGGGAATTCAAAAAGCAGGCCCAGGCGTGGACTCGCTTGCGGCATTTGTCGGTATGCGGGATGTCGCCTTTGCCAGAACTCGTGTGCGCCTAATTTGGATGTCTGTTGGCGCTGCGCCAGCGCAGCTGTTGCACGCATGTGGGATGTTGCAACACTTTGGATCAGCATGCTGCCTGCTTGCGTTCGCAGCGCGCGCAGAACCCCTTCTATTGACTGCGTTACGGCCTATTTGTCATCTTGCGGGACTTGTTCACCTCGCGTAGCCTTTGCTTCACGCAGCCTTGGCCTATAGGAGTTGATGGCAACGGGGATCAGCCATGTTTGGGGCCGCTGTGGCCCCGGACGAATCAACCTGTTGTGGCAAAAGGGTTTCGATCTCAGCCTCGCGGTAGCTCGGCTCCAGTAGCCTTTCGGTCAGCTGCACCGTTCCTACATTCCAGTCCAGTGCGCCAGATTGGCATTAGCCGGAAAGCCATCGTCACCGGATCACTGGACAACGAGTGGGAACGATCCGAAAGGGGAAAATGTCAAATGGTATCTCTTAAGGGAGAGGGAAAACCGGCTCATCCTCAATCGTCCACCGGCAACCAGATTTTCTGGACGAGAGGCTTATGGTCGGAGAGCGGACAAGGCCTTAGTTGCCGCAGATGTTTGTGATCCTCTTCGAGCAGGCCAAAGCTTACCCGTCTTCAGTAGTTTTGCGAGCTGCTGGGTGGTTATTGCCTCATCAGGGCATAAGGACCGCGCGAAGCCAACAACTTGCAACTTTACACCTGTCCACGCGAGAAACAACATCCGACCGAGGCGGTGTGCCATTCCTCTGGGGGGCACCCCTTCTCTTGGCACATCGGAAGCGATTTAGCCATCGGGTTTCGGGTTGCTCAACACGAGCGCAAGTCTGTCGCAACGATGTGATGCCACATTCAACAGTACGTCGTCAGTGCAGGCCGAAGTGCTGCTGCTTGTGTACAACAAAAGCGATATGACGCCCGTGTGGACTACTGGCTGGCATGCAACTGGCAACACGAACTTCGGAGGCGCAACCATATGATCGCTGGCGTGCAACATGAACCGAGGTATGCAGACGCGAGGATGTGACGGCAGGGGGTTCAATTTGCTGCGTTTGGTGTGGAACATGTCGTTCTTTTCACTGAGAATGGTTTCACGAGCTCGACTTTGCCGCCGGCGTGCAACACAAGCATTGGTCGGCAGGCGGAAGCATATGACGTTAGCATGTGCAGCAGTATGCAACGCGAGCACACATATCTCGCCATCGTCAGAATGTGCTCAAGAGCTGCAGATGGTGTCCGAAACAAAAAGGAGCCTGTAGACCCAGCGATATGACGCCAAGGCGCACTCAAGTGCTGCTGTTGGCATGCAACACGAACATCGAAGACGCAAGTGAGCAGGTAGACACAACGATCCTAGCTTTTTGGCGTGAAATGCGTGAAACATTGTCTCGAGCAGAGTGCAACACATAAACGGGCACTTTGGGGCTGAGTGGGTCGACCGGCGATTGGGGGCGCTTGGTGTGGTCGCACACATAGCTCAACTTCATTGCCCCCTGCCGGTGCCGCCTCGCGCACTGGGCGAGTTGGGCATGCAAATCGGTTTACAAGCACACGCGAAACATGCATGTACATTAGAGCGTACGAGGCGCGTAAGTCGGCGTGGGAGGGCCGAGGGAGGGCAGTGAGTGTGCGCGAGGAAATGAGTGACACGGAGCATGCGTGAATGAGTGGGTGCGTAAGTGGCTGACTGTGCCGTTGAAAAATAAAAATTCAAAACGTTGACCACTGTTAGCTGTATAGTACATGCAGATGGGGAAGGCGATCTAGTGTTTCGCGACATTTGCCCAGAGTGGCTGTTCAAGATGTCAGTCTCGATAGTCCAACCCTTTCAAAACATCATTTATCGTGGAGCATGAAGCATGAATATGCGGAAGTGGGACGAGTTGCAGCAGGCATGCGACTTCGCTTTCATCCCCGAGCCTCTGAGCATGTTCCATGAAACTAATAAGCCTTAAATACAAGACTAGCCAAGGACATAAACTTTCAGTTGAGCTCGTGGCGATCTGAGCCCCTCATGGTTCCTTGCCGCCGTGTCCTCTCAACAGTCGTCCTGCTCACAGGCCGGGCTGTCCGAGGGTCAGATCTTGGCATGTGGCTTATGATATCATATTGTAAACCTAATCATGCAACATAGTACAAGATAGTATAAATAGAAAACACTAGAGTATAAGAGAGAATGAAATAGTATAAGATATGGAACACATGTATGTGACACAATTCGGGTATAATTTAGTATACTTTCATAAAGTAGCATAAGCCAGTATGATATAGCACTATCATATCGAATGATGTCATATCTTCTGCATATAGAGGATAATATCGCAAAACACCGCATAGCATCGTATACAACAGTCTCGTATAGTTGGATACAGTGAAACATGGAACAGGATAGTTTTCGTATAGTATAAAAACGTATGTATAACAAAGTATAGTGCAAGATTTGCTTTTGCAGCTTTGCTTGTTCCGGCCCTGATGCCAGGGGCAAAGCAGATCCTGGCAGGCAACTGTGGAGTGACAGTGTCGAGCGACTCGGCAAACACAAGACAGACTCGAATTCTGTCCTTGGCTTGAGAGCACGAGAAGCGACTAGTGTCTCTTCGCCCGGATTCGCAGATACGAGCTTTCAGACACGTTGGTGCAACCAATAGGATCAGAGTCTCCAATCTCAGGAACTGATGCTCCTGATGAAAAGTTTGGGCCGTTGCGAGTGGGCGATCCGGATGCCGTAGACTTGGAGGACGTGAGAACGGCTGTGGCGCATGCCAAGTAAGACTCGCTGCGGTTCGGCCAACACAGGACTTGCTGTTCTCGGAGCCTTCTGCTCATGATTGGGGCAACATCCGCAGACACTGCATGTCCGGTGACAGTGACTCATGCCTTACGTTTGGCATCGACGAGTGGCAGCTCGGAAGGGAAGGACAGGTTTCTAGTGGTGCAGTGACCGAGTACTGCAACATGCTGCACGCTTCCCGCCCTGCCCCTCTTCCTTCTATCTTGCCTCAAAGAAGTGCAGTCACATTGTGGCGAATGTCATGGTCTGTGGCAGTGTTTGTCATGGTACTGAACTTGCATGGCCGTCAAGTTTGGGAACATGCCAGCCGAGGAACTCGAGCTCGTTTCAGGCACTAATCCACGAGGGCGTCGGCGGACGGCCCTGTAAGGAGGATTATGCTCTTGTCGCCGAAATGTGCGGAGGTGGGGCCAATCGGCTGAGGCAGTACAGGCCAAGTCGAGGCAGTTTACCCGAAGCAGGTCAGGTGGCCTGCCGACAGATCGAGGGCCAGATCCGCGTCGTCGGATTTGCTGGTGAGCTGGGTGGGCAGACTACCTTAACAAAGCTGTCCGGACTGCCTTACCTGCACCTTGGTATGAGTCATCTAATCAACATTGCAAGATTTAGGAGACAACAGAGATTGCAGCATTGAGCGGGCGGCAGTCACCTGAAAACACACACGCCACAAGAAGTTCAACTTGCAATCACTCACAGACAAGCAGTATATGAAATGACATAGGCTTAACGGCAGTGCTGTCGGTTGCTTTCGGCACCCCCTTCTAGTACCCTATAGCTTCTCTTACAGTGGCCCAAAAGTATCCCTTGGAAAACGTCGAGTGCTGAGCCAAGATCCGCCGCGGTTCTGAGAGGGCCGGCCAAGAGCGATGTGGAAGGCGCGGTCTGCAGGTTCTAGGGTTTCGGGGTTTAGGCGTCCTTGCAACAAGCCTGCAGCAGAAGGGTTTAGTATTTAGGGTGGGTTTAGGGTTTAGGGTTTGGGTGCTTCTGGGGGACTATTTGGGGTACCACTTGTATTTGCGTCAAATATTGGGGGTGCTATGAGGGTTTTATTAGCGCAATACTAGGGTACTATACGGGTACTACCAGGGTACTACTGCTATGAGGGTACTAGAGGGGCAAGGGTACTGTTCGAGTATTACATGGGGCCATACAAGGTACTATCAAGAAGGTTTGCTGTGCAATGCGGCCATCACAGAGGTGCTTTTCGTTGCTGAGTCGGGTTTCTTCGTTTGGCCGTGTACTCGCATCTTTGCAGTAAACAGTGCTAGGTGCTAGGTCAAATCGGAGATTTTCCAAACTCATCTGGAGCTTCAGACACATCCTCTGCTTGAACTTCTCGGTTAGGTCACTCTTGGCCATCGCTGCAGTTCCTTCGGCTGGAGGCCAATTGAAGGGATGGTTAGCTTTTCTTAACTACTGTGTGCGTCCTTGTATTGGAAACCTAGTATGAAGAGTCTCACATGGATCTTTCCGTCTGACCTCTCAGGCGCCAAGCCAAGACGTGGTGCAGACCGTGGCGAAGGCGCTGCAGGGACCGCCTGGACGACAGCTCCGGAGCTTGCAAATCTACGGTCGCCAGGACCTCCGGAGATGGATTCTTCAAATCACGTCATTTGCTACGAGCCACGAAATTGGGTTCCCCGACCCCAATCAACTTGGCAGCCATGATTCGTTGACGCGCTTTGAATCCCCTGCTTCATTAGCCGCACTTGTTTCTTTTCTGAACTAGCTGGGGCTTTCATGCGACATACAGAATCATTTTTGAGAGCAGCGTCTGGCTTGCGAGCAGGCAGTATGAAACACTGGATTTTCGATGATTCGCTGTTCTGGCTCGCGATACAATTTGCATCTATAGCACAGGTTTCTGGTCATGTTCATGGCGTCATCACTAACCCGTCAGAGCAACCGTGTGAACACACAGCACGCATGTATGCTATGCGGAGGATGTGCTTCGGTGGACCCCAGTCGATCTGGCTGAGTTTTGCGGCCTCGACCTTGTTCACTTCACTGCATTCGCCCCGCGGTGGCAGACAGTGGACATGCACTTACCTGCCCACGTGCCTACTTACCTAGCCTACCAACCCACGCAGCCATCAACCTACTTACCGACGTACATACATAGCCATCCATATATCACCACATATAACCTGCATAGTCATACCGACCTGACATTACCTGACCGTACATAAAAATTTATACTCACACATACCCACACATACTCAGACATACCCACACATGCATGCCGGAATGCATGCTTACGTACTCGAATCCATTTACACAGATGTGCTTCCATCCATCCACCAATCAAGCGATGTAGCAATCTACCTTCATGCCTACTTCCCACTCTTTTGATCCTTCGATCAATCGGCGCTGGCACCACCTGTTCCCGGCGAGGAGTTTGCTGTACTGTAGAGTTCACTGAGGTTATTCACGTCGCCGGCGGTGCACTTCCTGAATGCTGGAATAAGATGAGGAACTTGAGAAACTTTTACTGCTTCTCGGCTGCCTTATGTCTCGGTGCACGTTCTCAAGCACATTTCATGAGCTTGATGCATCAATGCGGTTTCTGTTCTTTGGCTCATGAGCCCAGGCTCCAACTGCATGATGTCCCATCCTCCGACAGCCTTGAGGGGATTGCAGTCTCTGAGATCCTTCGTCGCCTTTCGACAGTGGGCATCTTGCCACCCACCGTGCATGTCACGGGATGATATGGGATGCAAAGAAGAAACTTTGGGCGGTTGCGACTTCGTCTTGGATGCCCAGGAGATGGTTCCGTGCGCCCTACAGCGCTTGTCGAGAGGTGGCTGCAAAGCCTCCTGGGAGACCCGTCATCTCTTCAAGGTGCAGTGACATGAGAGGGGTGCAGAGGGATTGAGGGCTGCAGCCCCCACGGATTTCAATACCAATCATTTTTACACTGCGGCCCCACCCTCAAGTCAGTGGAGGAAGGCGGCCGCGCGACAAGTACTGGCACCTGGGAAGATTTCCAGGAAGGGCCCAGCTTTCTATGCCCTCAGCACTCCTTCGGCTTTGCCTTCGAGGAGTTCCGGCTAGGTTGTGATCCTTTCCTTTGCGTCATCGTAGCCGGTACAGTGTCATCGTCTGAATCGAGGAGTTCGTAAAGCTTGGCTGGAGCAACATCGAGAAGGTCTGGCTAGATGGGAACTTTCTGACCGGCAAGATACCGGAGCCTTGCTCAATCACAGTTGTAGCAAGCAGTTGCCGCCTTCGCTGTCGCACTTGTCACCGCATCATGTCATGCATCATTGCCCTCAGCATCGTCGTCGTTCTCGGGCTGGCAAGCACATCAAGGTTCCTAGTCGTCTTTGTCGCCGTCGCCCCCATGATCGTCACCATCATCATCAGCAACCTCACCAGTACAGTCGTCATAATTCTTGTCTTTGTCCTGTCTTTTCAGCCCCACCATGGCACCACCATTATAGCCAGCTTCGTCATTCTCAGAATTCATTGTTTCTCATTTTATTCATGAGCGGAGTTGAGCTTGAAAGCCTACTTACACTTGCAATCTGCTGCTGTCGGCAGTCACCGAAAAAGCTCAAGCTAAGGATGACATCGCATTGCGATGGCCGAGGTTGAAGTCATTAGATTTGTATGACAACGATCTGGAAGGCCATTGGCAGTTGGTTTCTGGATATCCCCGAAACCCGAAAGTCCAGCACGACCTCCATCTTGCCAGGACCCTTGCCGGAGTCTCTAGGAACTTTGCCCTTCGTGAAGCTGCAGTCGCGTGGCTCCAAAACAGACCCACGCAGCTGAAGGCCTTCAAGGTTCCAGAGGCATCCAGAGGCTGTCTAGACCCAGCAAGATCAAGCGGCTCCTAGTTTCAACGAACTATCGCTGATCTCTAAGCCCAACCGGCAAACGAAAGACAGCCGCGGTTTAACCAGTTTGGCAAGGTGTCACTGAGCATCGCAAGCATCGGGCTGCAAAGTGAGGCTTCATGCCAACAACTTTGAGGGCACAGTGCCGCAGAATGCCATGCCCTTGGGTTTGGATCAGCGTAGCTGCAGCTTTGTCTCGCCACATCTGAACAGGGCTAGCAGCTAGCAGCACCATGTCAGGAGTTTTGCACGGCAAGTGTCACCTAGTTGTGGCTTCTCATCAGCTTCAACAATATTTACAAAACTCAGCATCAGTGCGGAGATGACGCTATGTTCATCTTCACGACTAGACTGCCACCACCGGAAAAGAGGATCCTCCTTATTCTCCGCATCGCGGCGGTCAATAAGTCCGTCGCAGCCACCATCGCCATCACCAGCATTATTGTGATGCTACCATGATTGTAACCACTCTTATTTTGATTATTATCATCGCCACCAGCACTAGGACTGCTGACATCAACACCACTGCCACCATTGGCAGCAGCATCCTGATCTCCACCTCATTCCACCTCCACCACCATCACAACTTCCAGCGCTGCAAGCGCCGGCGTCGGCATCAGTGCTTCCACTGCCGCCAGCAGAGCCACCGCCTCCACAACCCCACGTTCACCTCCGCGATCCACGTCAGGATCCAGGGTGATGAGCCTCACGTCCTGCCAAGGTTTGGCATTTGACTCAGAGGCCTCATCTTCTCCTGGGACTACAGGACCGGGAAGACATTGGGAATCATGGCAAATCTGAGGTTGCCAGTAGCAGTCCTCTGCCTGCACGGCTTGCATTTGCCAAGTGGCAGGAGAATATCAACCTGACCGGCTGCGCATCCGTCGGTCACTGGGAGCATGGCGTGCCAGGCACAGTGGGTGCGGGGAGCACAGTGGGTATGGACAGACGCAGGTTCACCGCTCGAGGGCCCTGTGCTGGCACAAATCACAGAGGGCAGACCAGCCGCTACCAGCGGCTCATGTGTCAGCGGGCAAGCTTTTAGAGTACGCTTCATTCGTGGAGCCGAAGAATCGTAAGAATCAACCGTCTGGGTCGCCTGATCTGGCGAAGGAATCCACAAAAGCCGAACAAGTGGAACACGAAGCAGATGACGAAGACAACAACACAGGAAGCGGTAGTGATTCTGCAACAGATGCGATTGTCACGCACGCGTTTGAAGAAAGACTGTCTTGTTCGGAGGAACCAGTTGTCAAGTCTGCGATGTTTGTGCAAGTGTCACTGGTGTCGAAAGGAGGGGTGAACCCAGCAGAAGTTGGCAATCTTGGGGAAAAAACGATGAAGATCCTAGTGGTCTGCTGGGCTCAAGTCAAGGATCCCCTAGAACGGAAACTCACGCGAGAAGCACGTGTGCAGAGTGCTATGCCGCCTGTAGGTTCATTAGGGGACGAGGGCTGTGGCTTCATCGGATACCTGCGAGCAGTTGAGTCCGGCCAAGAAGATGCAGTCTGGAGTCTGGATCTGCCGCCCGAACCAAGAGGCAGAGACGGCAGAGAGTCTTGCTGCCTGGCCGCATGGCACTGGCCCCAGGCACGGCGATCGGTCCCTGCAAAACGGAACTTTGAAGCCGACACCGCCTTGGAGCTGATCCTCTTACAGCACATCACCCGGGACCTGAGGCAAGACTCTGTGGCTTTCAGTTCAGTGCCCACACCCATGGCACGCAGAGCATACGCAGAGCTTCGTATCCGCGAATCTTGAAGGCACCGAGCCGGAATCTCCAGCGCGAGCGAAGAGGCACCGGATCGACGCTGCCGCTACTGCTTTCCAGGATCACGGACTCTGAGCATTTCCGGTCGTGGCTCGCTTAGTGAATTCAAGCATCGGCAGGCCTTGTAGGAGTCGCGAGACTTGCGAATCCTAGGACATTCTAGGGAACTTTCTTGTCTGGGTTCGACGGTCGACGGCTGCTGGCGATGTTGCACAACCGATTGCGAAGGACTTCTTGACCAGGCATCCAAGACATGAAGGGAGGAATGCCGACGATGTGGATAACCACTACCCTTCCAGCTCATGGTCCTTCAACATTGTGCAGAAGCATCCAGTCAAGCCGAACTGCGGAAAGTCGTGGATTCTGTTGAGGTTTCTCAGGTTCCTCGCGCTGAAGAACCGACGAAGCGTATCTGCAAAAGTTGCGATTGCAGACGATGCTGCTCTTGCGCGCCCGTTGCCACTCACAGCATGCTGTCCATCCATAGCCGGGTGAGTTTTGCCTGTTGAGTGGCTTCGCTGTGCCCAAGGTGAAGAAGTGGACCTAGCTGCCTTGTTGTTGTGAACTCGTCCATTTCACATGACACGCATTTAAGGCTCCGTTTGAAGGCACATTCTTCGCTTCATAAGTTGGGGGCCAGCCGAGAGACAGCACGGGGCTGTGCGTTCCTTGCCATGCAGTGGCTCGTTTCTCTCCGAAGAAGGCGCGGTAGTGTCAGCACTGCAGCATACTGAGGGCTACTGACCTTGTTCGAGATTCGATGCGAGTGATCCAGAGTTCAGTAGGTACATACTGATATCATTGTACATACATATATGTATGTATATATATATATGTATGTATATACATATATGTATATACATACATTTGTCCTGATTACCTTCCCGTCCTGTAAGTTGGGAGACACCAGTTCAGCAGCCTCGAGTACATGCGTTCAAAGAGAGAATGCTTCGGATCATGGCCTGCGGCTCGAGCGAATGTAAACTTGCAGGTAATAGTATCTTGCTGGTGCTATCCATGTCTCATCCGAGTTGGGCATGAGCTCCACATAGTTGCAATCAGCCACCCGTCTAAGGGCTGGCATGCATCGAGAGCAACCTCAGTTCAGGGATTTCTGTGCACTTTAGTAGGCTTCAGTTGGCTGCTGCAAAGTCTGGCGCCATGGATCCGGCCGAAGTTGAAATCATTTCTGTGCTCATCGAATCCCAGAAAGTGCTCTGCCTTCGCATAGCATCGGAGTCGCCTCTGATCGGCCAAGCTGCGCATATTCTGGATGGGTGCTTGGCACATCTGCAGATGGGTAGCAGCCGCATGGAAGCCGAGGAGACCGATGTGAGTAAACAGTTCCTTCCGCTCTTCCGCGAAGTGGGCGTTTGGCCCGAAGTCAAGAATGTGTCTCTGCTAGAGCTTGAGGGCCCTGAGGGCACCCGGGCCATAGGAGCAGGATCGAACATCAAGACCAGGCGCCGTTCCGCGTGGCTCGCGATGGCCCTGGCCTTGGTGGTGTCGGCCGGGCGGCGTGGGCACAACCCACATCAGCTGACCCGTCTTTTGAGTGATTGGGACGGCCTTCACACTTTGGCGACCAGAGCCTGGCACGTGATGTGCAACCAAAAGCCTGCTTTCAATGCCGAAGCATCCGAAGGCGCCGCCCAGGAGCCTCCCTCTGAAGCGGGCCGGCACTCCCGGAGGCAAGAGCGTGGCCCTGGCCCTCACCCCAGCGGCCGTTGGCGTAACGGGCAAGTTGCAGAAGAAGGCATCCCGTCGGGAGCCACTTGCACACAGGGCGTGGGCATGGCATCTGAATTCCACCAGCCGGAGCCGGAGCCTGTCTCTATGCAGGTTAGCAGCGTCTTGCCCCCAACTCCCACGTGGGAAGACAACTTCGACTTCGCAGTAGGACTTTATCCTGGTCTCGTGTCGAATGCCACTCGGGTCCTGGTCTTCAACGACCCAATGGGTGTTGAGGAATGCTGAGCATGGCTAGGGCTGGCGAGGGAATACCTGCGGAGCTCCGAGCACAGCCCCAAAAGAGGGACACGGTTGCGCTGCCTCCGGCTTCTGTGCGCTTCTTCACACATTCCAGATTTGCACTTGGAAAATTCAGGGTCTTTTTGGCTCCCTGTCGTAGACTAGCCACGTAAATGCAGCAAAAAGAACAAACGCTCCACAGCCAGCGTGCTGGCGTACCCCCACACACAAACACACCGGGAATGACCCTCGATACAGCCGAAGCTGCAACATGGGTTAGTAGATCTGCTGCATCTCGTCGACTTTCTTCAATCTCTTCACGGCAGTTTTGGTTGTTGCTTGTTTTCCAGAATCGCTGGCGATGTTTTGTGAATCTGCGCTCATGTTATTTGTGTTACTTGCTTTCCGAGAGTGATTTCCTCAATTTTTCCGGTTGTTTAGGACTCGGTCCTCCTTGTTTTGTAAGTTGTCCCGTGTGTTCAGCCCAGGCGCGGCGGGCCCTCAGAAAGCTCGAACTTGGTGTGATGCCCAGTTGTGGCGTGCTTGCTTGGCTGCCAGCCGTTCTCATCAGGATGGCCTCAGTGGATGGAATTGATTACCCCAACAAACATTGATTTTGCTTGGGTTTGTCACTGGAGGATGTCGGTTCTGAAGGTGGCGGGGCCCCAGTCGAGGCTGTCCCAGAAGTTTGGCTGTTTCTGTGTATACTGCTGCCTGCATCAGGCAAATGTCATGCGTTTTAGGGTCACATTAGTGCCTTGTCGAGCCTGCCAGGTCAAAGTTATGCCTAAGGAAGCATGGCGGAACTTGCACTTGAAGCTCGAGGCTGCGAAGCACGACGTTCAAGTTTCTGGAGCGTTGACGGTGCATTCGGAGAATGCTGGTGCAAAGAATTGAGTTATAGGCAGATCAGGATGAGTGGTCTCTGGATGTATGCCTGGCTAGCTTCTTGTTGGGGAGATTTGGGGAGCGTTTTCAAACAAAAAAAACTGTTGGCCGGTCCATGGCAGGTTGATGTGGGAGACATAATGCTGGGGCCGAAGTGTTGCGGCCAGCATGCGCTCCTGGTACAGCGCGCCTGGCGCTTGAAGCCCAACATATGGGCAGTGGATACGCTGGAGCCAGGAACCTAGTCCTGCCTTCGTGAGCCCGACGTACTCACCACCTTTCTAGCAACCACAACAATACGTTGCGTCCTCGGGCATTGAAGTTACCGCCGCAAAGTCTTCAAAGCGGCAGATTGGCCTCATTTCCACAACGTACCTGGTCCAGGCTGGCGTGCGTATTTTGTATATGATTTTGTATGCACAAGAGCTTGCGCCTACAGGCCAAGCCTTGTGGTTTGTTCCGCATCGATGAAGGACGAGGCGATATCGCGACCTGCTGTGTTGCTTCTGCTGCGTTTGTCTTTGTGAGGATCCGACTCAGAAGATGAATGGTGGCCAGAGCACGAGCACGATCCGTGCCGCTTCTTGAAGCTCCCAGCTGACGATACCCCAGGAGATTCGGCTGTCATTCAGTGTTTTGCTTCTGCAACTTTGCCGAAGGACATGCATGCTTTCCGTCCTCCGCCGGGCCTCGAACACCTTGGTGGTGGCCGAGTTGGAGGCCCCATCACTCGGACCCTGCCGAACCCTACTCCCTCTGAAGCCGAAACACAACCGCGACCCAAGGCACAGCAGAAGAGCTCCGCTTGTCCCTGGCCCATCGAGACCAGCAGGCCGTGCGCATGGGTGAATGTCCATTTCGTATTCAGCACCCACCCACCCACCCACCCAGCCCCAAGTGCAAACCTTAAGGGCTTCATCTTTCCAGACCTTTGCTGGATGCATACGCTGTGCTAGGAACCTCGATGGATGAGGTGGTCGCGCATCAGGCCTCGTCAACTGGTTTGGAATAGCTTGTATAGCTCGCTGTCTTGCATCTTGTTGGCGGCACAACATGTTTCCTGCAAAAGGTCATCGTCCGTTTGCGCCATCTCAGCGTCCAGACGCATGTATGTGTACTGAGTATACTGTATGTATGTGTGAGGGCGTGTTGACGAGCGGCCCCAACCTGTTTAGCTTGGCCATTCCTTCTTTGGTGGCAGCCTAGGCCACTCCTTTTAGGGTTGAGGTCTCTTTGCGGGTTGATACTGGCCTGCCCAGCTCAACTAGACGACTCGCAGTTCAGCATCCCATACCCAGGACTTCCGATTCGTGCAAAGGCTCTCAACAGTACGTTTCAACATCATTTGCAGACCTGCTGCCATATGTGGCCCATTTCCAAAATTATTGTTCCTCGTCGCGGTCATGTCCAAAGTCAAGAAGTGCGTCGTGCCTTAAAGACACGAAGGAAGTGCCTGCTGGGGATCGCGGGCTTTGAGTGGGGAACTGTGCATAGCGGCTTCGTTTGCTCACGACACAGTCCGAGTTCAGGGAGCGCGTGAACTTGCATTCGCTGCTGAAAGCCTCGGAGAAGCCCGTAGAACCTCGCCGGTGGGCAACACACACACACAGAGCAAATCGGCTGTGTGTGTGTGCGTGTGCCAGGTCGTGTTTCCTGCTGGATCCCGGCCGGGCACATTCGAGCAGCCCATGGCGAGCACAAATGCGCCCAGCATTCCTGTTTCGTGGGTTTGGCTACGCCGGGGATAGCTTGGGGGATTGCAGGTAATATCAGGTGGGCAATCACAGCCCGATTTTCTCGCGTATCAAGAATATTGTACCACTCATGTATGCCAACATAAAAGAACGACGCACACGGTTGGACCAGCAACTTCAATTGGTGACCCGACGTTCCGACGCCTTCCTTCAGCCTTTTCAATGTCCCAAAGTGCAGAAGCCGCAAAACTAGTTTTGCCTAGTGCCAAATTCCAAGCTTTTATAAACCGCTTTCAACTTCAGTGTACCGTCTGAACAAAACAATTCGGATGCCAAAAAAAAAAACGCGGAAGGGAGGCTGACTTGTGCTGGGAACTCTAGGAACAACTTTTCAGTTCGACATGGAGGAAGTGGTTTTGCGCCGGTGCCCATCATGACATCCGAAACCAGCGCTTGACGACAGGCTTCCGGCCCAAAGGAAAGGCGGGCGCATGAGACGACAAGAGGATTCAGTAACTGAATGTCGGCATATTTACTGAAGACCCACAACGTTTTTCCAGCTGAGTCGTTGTTTTCGTGCTGCCATGGCTCCCGTCGAAGCAGCCGCGGAAGGCCGGCTTTGAATGACATGCAGCATGGTGCGGATTTGGTGGGACAACTGCTGACCGCTGGCAAAGATGTTGTTGCCTCAAACAGGAGAGAGTGCAGTGTTGCCAACACAGCATGAATTTCGGCTGGTAGCAGGCCCATTCATCTTTACAATATTGTGGGAAGCCAGCAGTCTCGCGTAGTGGGCCAGGTTGAATCATCCCGAGGCTCCCAACACCTGGGACCCGATCCCCTGACTTTGAAACACGACCCAACCAAAGCCGGGCCGAACCCCCTGCCTCCCGCGGTCAGGCGAGCTTGAGAAGCTGGTCGACGAGGTGCGCACGCGCATGCATTTAGGAGTCTGTGAGATTTCTCTTTGAAGCGTTCCTGACTGGGTGTCCTTGCTTTTGAGGCTTGCAAACCACTTTCAGGATTCAGACCCAGACCAATTTTGAGTGTTTGCAGAAGTTCTTTTCAGAAAAAAGCCGCGACTGATGCCACACACGCACAGCTTCGAAGTTTGCACGTGCAGGATGCCAGTTGCATCGCCATGCAGCGCTCTCAGCCCATGTGGAGCCTTGTGTGCAAGGGCATGAACACTTCCCGGAACCCCGAGCTTGGACGGCTTGCAGGTGGCCCTGCACCAGGATGAGAGCATCTCCAGCAAGTTCCTGGGTCATTTGGACGTTGGACGTCACTGCAAGGCCGAGTTCGGACTTCGCGCACGCGCTTGGGAGCCATGAAAACCCATGCGCGTCTCTTCCGCCAGGTTCTCCGGACATCCGCTCCAAAGACGGGCGAACGGCGTGCCTTGGTCACTGAGGACTCCGGTCGCCAAGGCAAGTCTTCGACCTTCCGCTGCATAAGATCAAAGGTTGCTAACATGTGTTCTTCATGCCAGCACAGAGCTGCTCGTCTCAATCGTTGAAGGCTGGATTACTATCATCGATAGCAGGGGCGAGCCCTGCGTGGCCCCGGCGCCAGTGCAGCAAGCACCTCAGTCGAGTGTCTGCGTGCTTGTTCCTGTTTGCAGCGGTTCGCATATCTGCAGGTTTTTGGAGAGGCTGCAGGGCGGTCCTTATGTTCTGCAACATTGCAGCGTCCTTGGCGTCCCAGAGTGTCATGGAGACGGTGGCTCCCGATTCTCAGGTCAGCAAGCAAAACGGTTCAGCAAATACAAGCCCGCTGGCGCACGCATCCAATTTGCACCAGTGTGGTTACACGTTTCTGGCAGCTCGAAACTCGGCATTCCTGCATGTAGTGTTGCTGGGTGCTTGCGCTGTTGGCTTTGCTTGCCCGCCTAGACAGTACGTGTTTTCAATTTCTGCGACAGATGAAGAGGCCGTCGACACTGTCTGGACCTCAGCCGGGGCAAATCCCATCAATGTTCGCACATGGGCGATGCAGCTTAGCCGAAGGGCAGTGATTGCAAATGTATGCGGAGTTCCATTCTCCACGTCTAGCTGGATGGCAAGCAGATCGTTAATTGAAACACACCCCAAACCCACCTCCCTTCCCCGCACCACCCCAAAGCAAAACCTGATAATGCACGAAACACGTGCGCAACAAGTTCCTGTGAGATGTGAAATTTGGACACGATGCCCTGACGACCGCCATTGCGACATAGCGCTCTTGTCCCTTTAAAATAGGATTTCAAGACTTTTGCAGCCTCTCGGAAGCGCCCTTCACTACCGGTGTGGTGGCATTTTGTTTGTTCTGGTCACTGTGGCTGTTGTTGCTCCTATTGGGTTTCTAGCTTCGGATTGTTGTGTTGTGCAAGCTAAAGAGAGCCTGCATCTCCATTTCAGGCAGAAAGAAAAAGGGGATGTCGTGTGAGAGTGATGCAAAAGCCCTGTGCTTATGGCCCCGCACCTGCACCGCAGGCCACTAAGAGTAACGCCCGCTCAGTATTACAGATGCCGACTTTCGAGGAGCATGTTTGAATGCCCATGTTTCCCGAGGATTGCGGAGGACGTTCAAAACAAGGCCGTCCAGCCGAGCTCCGCCGAGCATTCAAACTTGCGCCCGTTGCACCATGCCTCCCAGGTGCCCTAGCCCATCTCGAACTTGTTCGAACAAGTTTCGCTGGCAGGCCGCTCTTTTGTTGTTTCAAGCGTTGTCCCGAACCGTCGGTGCCATCCTTGCTTTTGTTGCGGTGTTGGAAGTCAGGACTGTTGGTTGAGAGAGCCTTTCCTGCTTGCCAGGTCGAGCAGGGTCCATGCAGCCAGCTGAGAGGCTGAGACTTCCAACGGGCACACCTGAAGTTGCCATTGGCTTTTGTACGTGGCCCCCTCTCTCTGCTTGCCGAGGTCGAAAGCGAAAGGGCTGAGTCTTTGGAGGAGGCCTCTCCGGAAGCCGTTGTTGCGGTGTCGCCGAGCACGGTGGGATTCGGGATACAGAGGTGCGAAGCAGTTCAGTAGAGCAGGCAAATATCAGCGCCTTGCTGGCATCTCGGTATCGTGATGGCTAAGCTCTACAAACCGACTTCTTAATCTTAGCATGAGTATTTTTACTATTTCCACTAATGATTGCTATTACCATCATCAATCAAGCCTGCAGCCTGGCTTCTGGAATTTCAGAGGCTTTGCCGGATGGATTTCCTGGGAAGCCTTGTGAGGGACTAAGCCGCAACAAAACGCAAGCTCCTTTAAGGGTTCAGGGTGTTAAGATTTCGACTCGCGCAGGCCCGGATTCCAGCCAGAAGTGTCAAGGTGTCAGTGCTCAAATCGGCTTCATGAGACACCTGAGCAGCAAAGAAGCCGTGTGTCAAAGCATGAGGGGTTTGCTTTCCAGAGCTTGAGTGGTCGCACTGCAGTCTCAGACCGGAGTCAGCACGAGAGTTTGAATCATAGGTGTTTTTTTTTGCTTTTATGACGCATAGAAACTGTAACTTCCCCCAGAACCCTACTCGTGGCGCGGGGTTTTGGATCGTGGGTTCTGGTTTTGGGGTTTCGAGTTGACTGCTGACTGCTATGATCAGTCAGAATCGAAAATCGCTCTGTGCGTCTTGGCTCCACAAGTGCTTTGTCTCATGATCACGGATCCTCATACAAGACTGCTGATGCCAAACCCACAGAACCCCGAAGCTTAGCCCTAACCCTGTAAAGCCCTGAAGCCGTGCCTGCGTTAGCGAGTGTTTCTGTCGAAAGCCCTGAACCTAGCCTTAGTGCGATCACGTTGAGATGTCATGAGTATTCTCGTCACTACGATGCTGGCCACGATGCTACGAACAGAAGCACGACGAGCGTAAAAGCCTAGGCAACTGGCAAGGTCTAGCCTTCTAAAGCCGTGGGTTGCGTTTCAGGTTTCCACAATCCTGCACGCCCGCAGCCCTACACTGCAGCCTCTAAGCCTGCTCCCAAACACTGCGTGCCCCGGGCCACTGGAGACAATGACCTATTACCTCACCAACTTCCGTGACAAAGCACTTAACGGCGTCTTCGAGCCGGTTCTGGGAGAGGTGGGATGTTGTCCAAAAGGACACCCGTTAAGGCAAGAGGAAAGGTGAAAAGCAGGCGTTGATCAAGTACGTGGGAGTGTTAGTTCGGTTTGATGTGCCCTTTTCTTGTGCAAGTCTCGCTCCAGATGAGATTCGCTACGAGGCAGATGATTGGAGCTGCCATCGGCTGGGTCTGATGCTCTCCTATAACCCCGAAAGAACGTTGCGACGTTGGGCCATCACCAAGTTGAACGACCGTGAAGCTTTCGTTGCAATCTCGAAGGATTCGAAGGCATGGTATTTTGGCGAACAGCTTCCGTCCGTCACTGCGCCGGTGGTGGCTTTGCGGACGTGGCCAAGAGGGAGGCCGAATCGCCTCGTCTCAGCTCAAGGAATCTTGATGCATATCTTGACTTTCACGGGCCAGCTGAAAAGCTTGAGTGGTAGCTATGAAGCCGACGGGAGGGAACATGACGGCGCCCCAAGCTACGTTCGCTCTTCTCATGCTGATTGTCGTCTTTTCCTGAGGACGGAATCGACAGGCCTCTGGATCATCTGCAACGAACATTCCAAGTTTGCAACATCCCATAACATGCGCGATTGGGAGTTGGTGGGGCAAAACCCAACGTTCGAAAGAGCTGACTGCACTGTGGTCGACATGCCTACCGAGCCCGAGCCTTCATCCTCCTCTGTGCCGGATACCTTGGAAGCTTCCGATGCCCCGTCGAAGCGGAGGAGGACATTCCTCGGGTACGACATGAAGGCAGTCCGAGGCTTCTACAGTGAAATGGCACACTCACCAATCCACTTGGCGGTGCGACCCAACGAAGATGCGGACCTCAAGGTGATCTACGAGATCTTCCATCGCCAGGCCACACGAAACCACATGAAGCATCTCGAGTACCACGCTGGCCCCACGGAAACACATAGAAAATCTCGAATAGAAAGCCGGCCGAACCGCATGAGCCATCTCGAGCGCCATGCTGGCCACACGAAACCACCAGGAAAAAGTCGAGCACCACGCAGGCCATACGAAACCAGATGAAACATCTCGCCCTATACGGGTTTTGCCTTGAGACTGAAGCTGTTTTGACATGTACCTTCGGACACATCCAGACAAGGTTTGAAGACATCGAATTTTTCATTGAGTTGAGAAGCCAGGCTCGACCCCGCACACCGCGTCATATGCCATATGCAGTACACAACATGCCAAATTACAGCTTGACATCCATACACAAAGACTTCTAGAACGACAGCCTCATTGATCATGCCAGGTATACCGGCCTTCAAAAGCCGCCTTCCTTTTGCAGCTCCGCTCCGCGGCCCCAGGTGTGCCCCCGGAGTGTTTGCTTGATCTGGGGGCCCACCTTGGGGCCGCGAGTGCGTGGTGGCTTGGCCTGCCCGGCCACTTGGGCAGCATCGAAGCTTACGAGCCCAGCCACACCTTCGAACTGCTGCAAAAGAACCTTGGCCACGATGCGCGAGTCAGATTGCATCAGAAGGCGGTGGTGGCCGAGACATCTTGCTCGAAGATCGGCAGAGGCATCCTCAAAGCGCATGCGGCCGCAGCGGATCCCCACAGTGACTCGGTAGTCATTCGATCAGGTGCTCACACCTTCTATTTCAAGCAAGTCAACACGTTTTTGACTCTCACGATGGCGACTACTTTGACGGGCATCTCCCTCGGCAGCAAGTTCCACAAACGCATGAGGCCCTGTGCATCGCTGGATGAGCGCATGAAAGCAATGGAGGCAGAGCTGCCAGAATTGAAGTCTCTTGGATCGCACGTGGGTAGCGGCTTCGGCCCAACACAGGTCCTGCTTCTTGCATCCTCCTCCTCCTCCTCCTCCCACCACGTCATACTTTTTCTCCTGAACACTCCTCTAAGCTCGGCCCAAAACAGTCCAGCAACACCAAGTGTTTTTCACATACAGTCCGCGGCAAAACCTGCAGAGCAGCATGGGCGAACCCACCATCGCCCACCCGGACTCCATCCGGTCCCTCAGAGCATCCATGGTCGAATCGCTGGAAGAGAGCCCTCGAAATCATAGCCCTTACTGGGAAAAACCGCAAAGCAACGTGCTCCACAGCCCTTGCACAATTGCGACAACAACAGCAACAAAAAACCATCACGAAAGGTTTCGGCATCTGTGGACCAAACCCCATGAGCGCATCAGAGTGGTGTGAACACAGAGGTGGAGAAGGTATTCTCAGAATGTTCCAGAATAATGAAAACCCTTGCCACCTATGTTGACTTTAAGGCTTTTTTTCGGACCTGATCTGCAGCGTGATTCCAGATTCTGGACGCAGACTTCTGCTACCACATGGCATGATGAAAAAGGGCGTCTTTTGGAAAAGAAGGACAAAGGATCCTTCAGAAAGTGGCTCGAGGAGATCAACGCGCAGCCGTGCCTGTGCTTCTCCGATTATGAGGGTAACCAGAGGATCGGAAGTTGGAAGTCGTCAGCCGCTTCATGCCAAACCTTGCGGTTGACTCCGACGGCCATGCGACTGGTGCCTGCTGTCTCGTTTGATGACGCGTTGACGGAACATCACACCATCATCAAGATGGATGTAGAAGGCTCTGAGCTTCAGCTTCTTGCAAAGCCAAGAGATTGGAAGAACACTCGCTTGCTCATTTTTGAATTCTCCGCAGGCCGTTGCCGCCATTTCGGCGTAGGACCGCTGGCCTTCGCTTCAATCTTGGATGCGTTGAAAGCGGCAGGCTTTTCCCACCTGCACCTTGAATCAAAGAGCATCGGCACGACAAATTTCTGGCTTCGGGACCAGCTGTCGGCAAACCTGGACTTCATGGTTTTCGCGCAGAGGGGCGATGCAGGGATTCCAGCTCAAGAGGCTGCCAGGATGAACGATCTGATGGAAAACCTTCCAAAGAAACTTCGCGAACTTTCTGGCTTCCCGGAAGGACCCGCGCGAGCTGAGCGCAAAAACTGAGGAGCTGTTGAATTTGGAAGTTTTCAGGCTCTTTGGCTTGGCATGCCCTGAAACCTTTCACCGGAAACGAATCCAACACCCCGTCACCCTCAAACCCGAAATCCTGAAACTGCCAACTGTCAAACGAAACCACAAACATTCAATCCGGACTTCCTAAGCCCTTCGTATGGGCGTCGACACCAACAAACCACAAATCCTGAAACTCGAAACACCCCAACCTGTCAACCCGCCAAAAACCAGCAAGCCCTTAACCCCTGCTCCGTCCGAGTGTGCCCCTCGCCCGCAAACCCTTAAACCCGAAGCCCCAAACCCAACTCCGCCAACCCGAAACCAAACCGGTAAGCACGACAGCACCAAGCGAGAGCATCCCTGAACATCATAACGGGCTGCCCGGGAGGCGACGAAGTTTAACTTCGTGTCCAAATGCAAAGTTCAGCTCTCAGGGTCCTTCCTTCGTTTTGCCCGTGACCGTGAAGGATCGAAATCAGGTATCAAGAGACTCTGTGGAAGGCATAAGCGAGCACGCATCATTCCCCAGCCCACGAACAGCGACTTCTGATTAAGTCGGCCGCCCAGTCTGTTGGCACAGGTTCTGAGCTAGGTTGAGGGCTCCGGAATATGGGCACTGCCCGACCTGTGGAACGTGCTGGTTCGTCACCGCGACAGTCTTCCGGGAGCCCATCGAACAGACCACCCGCTGAGCCGGGATCGGTGCAGGTTTTCGCTTCCTGCGGAATGCTCGTTCGTCTATGTCGAGCCCAAGAAACCGTCACGACTACATTCACATGTTGAGGACCGCAGCCAAATCTGTGAGCCTTCCGTGAGTTGGGAGGGACCCGATGCTGCCGTTCTTGTGCTTCAACAGATCACCACATGAGGTGTCGCATGCCAAGGGGGGTTGGCTTGTCTTATCGTTCGTCTGAACCATGTTCAGCTGGCATGTACTCTGTCTCGCCTTGAAGCAAAGGCCACCTTCGAGCCCTTTTCAGCGGCAGTGCCGCTCAGCCGTGCCGCTTGTCATCGCCTCAACCCCCCCGAAGGTTCAAGGCATTTCTTTCAAGGGTTCCTTGTAAGGGATTCGTAAGGATGCTGCAAGGAACTAGGGTTCAGGGTCGGAGGCTTTCAGGTTTCAGGTTCAAGGATTGGGGCATAGGGTTTGGAGCATAGGGTCGGGGGTTTCTTGTTTTGTTGTGATACTAGCAGCTTTTAGCAGGAACTCGTTGCAGGCACTCCAAATGAGAGTGTGTTCGCAGACCCCACGCTGCCTGGCCTGAGAGCTTAGCCGATGCTGAAGATACTTAACAGGAAGAGTGTATGATGCTATGCACCATGGGTGTGTCGACAGTCATAGGACTCAGGGGCCATGTCTCTATTCAATTGCAGTACCCAGTACTCCTCAGGAGTTGTAAAGTAGAATGAAAATGAAGGCTTAAGGCCCTTATTTACACACTATGCTATGCAGCTTTTGTGGCTTTTGAGCCTACTGCCGGCGGCTTGTGGGAGGTCGGTGCTGATGCATCCGCAGCATAAGTCCCAAGCAGCTGCGATGATGTTAGATGCTGTTGTACTATAGGCGTAGGGTTTAGGGTGTATAGAGTATACAGCTTCAGGGGAAAGCTGTTGAGGGTTCATGCGCCTAAAGCCAGAACCCTAAACGAATTCCGTTTGCTGAGACCGAGCTCAACACGGATTGGTCGCCCTTGGACTGTGCTGGTGCTTTGGCATCAATTGTTCCCTAAAGTTCACACTGTAAACAAAAAAGGAACTGCAATGAGACTGTAATAGGTAGGGCTGTACGGCTTATTGGGGTCTAACGTTAGGAGTTGGGTGCTTAGAGTGTGGTCTTACGAAGCAACATGTTCCAATGCGGTGAGACCCCTTCGGGCTTGACATGCACCCTGAAACAAAGCCGGTCCCGTAGCGCAGTTTCTGGGAGCCCAGGCCAGGAGACATGGCCTGATCCGCCTGCGACCTCAGTGCGGGTTTACGGTTTGCGCACAGCAGAGTCCAAAACTTCTAGCGGTGTCGCAAATAGCGGACCCCAATTTATTTGAACCCACCGATGTTTCGCCTGCAGCCAGCTTTCCGAGATGTGAAGCGGCCATGAATGGTGACGGACGACTACAGGTCACGGGCTGCGCGGTCGTACCGTATTCTGGAGGGCGAAATTCTGGGAAGTGCACCATGGCCCAGGTTGAAGCGCACCAATGCAGGCGGAGTCTTGCGCCGCGCCAAGTGACAAGTGGAGGTGAAACTGACCTCAGCTCTTTTTTGATTTGCCCCTCTTTCGGAACATGTGCCCTTCAATGCTCATGCTGGAATTCAGACACGCTGTCATCACAATTCCGCATATTTACTTGAAGGCCACAAAGCACCCCAAGTGGCTTCGACCTCAAGGCATGCCTGCCAAGATCTGCTGAGTACTGTCTTGTACAGTTCAGCATTCTGTCGGAGCATTCCGTGTCAGGACGGTGCAGATCCAATCATGATGGTCGAGCTGTCGGGGCCAGGTTTGTTGCATCTCCATTTGCCAGCTGCTAGCACGAAGTAGACATCGTGAACAAGCTGGCTTTGTGCTGCATGCCTGGGCTGATGAATGCCGTGAGCTTTGTTTTGCCACGTGAAACTCGGCTCAGGCGCCCCGCAGTCGACGTAAAGTGTCAGGATGATGGCCGTCTTGGCCGCGGCCAGATCACAGTGCCTGATATGTTTCTGGCCGTGGTTGTTGCTCGTGCACACTGCGAAAGCATTGCTTTGCCCGGAGATGTGTTCCGGGGCCACGACTGATGGGCAAAGCTATCCGTGCCGCTACTACTCGAACAATTGCGAAATTCACCCGACTCCTAACCCAGCACGGAATGCGGCACAGGATCTGAATGTCTTGGTCATGCTGCCGTACACCGGCCCGATCGGAAACACCGGTACGATGGCCGAGCCGCTCCTACTGGCTGCCACCCAGGAGATCGAGGATAGCAACATGCTACCCGGGTATCGGCTCAAACTTCACATGGTGGACGAGGCCTGCTCCGGACAGATAGCTGTCCATAGGGTCATCGAGGCCATGAACACGGCCCCTCAGAAACACATTTTGCTGGGTTGCGATTGCTCTGCGTCGAGTCAGCCCGTAAACCATGCCATATACCACTACAAGATCATGCAGGTCTCTCCGTTTTCCATCTCCGTGGACCTTAGCGATCGCGATCGCTATCCATACTTCAGCCGCATGGCGCCCTCCTACCGCGTCACCGTCATGGCAGCCGTGGAGATCCTGAAAAACTTCCAAGTCCAGAGACTTAGTTTCGTGCATGGCACGGCCGCCATCTTTGTCGGACTTCGGGACCTTTTTCGGGAGGCTGTGCAGCGCGACACCGAAGCCGGCACCTACGCTTGGACGGTGCTTTTCGAAGCGACCGTGACCGACCTCAACTCTGCGGCAGCTGCGGTGGATTTGAGGCGCCAGCGAGATGCCAAATGGAGTGTGTTGGCGTCATACGAGGACCACGGAGCCATGGTTCTCTGCCAAGCTTACAGGCACGGCATGCTTGCGCCAGACTACAATTGGTTGTTGCTGAACGGATGGTGGAACCCGAACTTCATCAATGCCAACGCCGGCAGCTCTATGTGTCCCTGTGCCGCAGACGAAGTTCTCCATGCAGCCTGGGGAATGATAGGATTCACCTACAGCCCCCTGACGGAGACGAATGAAGTGCATGGCTTGTCGGGCCGGAGATTTGCAGACATCACCGCCGACTACTACAGAGAGACCGCCGCCTTTGGCAATGGGACCGGAATCTCTTGGAATGCCATGGGCTACGTTTATGATGGGCTTTGGCAGATAGCATCGGTTCTACACGGTTTTCTGATTGATCAGAATAGGTCTTACGACGAGCTCAACACAGATTTCTCCCGCGACTCCCTGTACCAGCTCACGCTTCAGCAAGACTACCTGGGAAGCAGCGGAAGGGTGCGCCTCTTCAACGGCGTGGATCCTACCACGACTCCACCCTCTTTTGGAGACCGAGAGGGCGCAGTCCTCATGCTGCAGGTTGCGGCCACGGTCATGCAGCCTTTCGAGCAGCTGGGCATTTGGACCCCCGAAGGAGTTCAGTGGCTTAGAGACATCACCTGGAGCCGAACAGACAGCAGCAAGAGCACGAGCTGCAGCAGCGGGACTTGTGACGTGTCCACAGGCTTTCTTCCGGTAGATCGAAGCAGCGAGTGCCCCGCTGGAACCATTTGGTTCAACACACTCGGATGCAGTGACTGCCCCGCTGGCCGCTTTGCGGCTTTAGGCATGACTCAATGTGATCCCTGCGTTACCGGGGCCTTCAGCAACGTCAGTGGCTTGGCCGAATGCTACCCGTGTCCAGCTGGCAGCATCAGTGAAGAGCGGGCCGCGGATTCCTGCAGCTCCTGCCAGCAGGGTTTCTTCGTAAACCAGTCTGGCATGTCCCACTGCGATAAATGCAAAGAAGGCACTTATGCCGACAAGTCCGGCCTCACCCAGTGCCAGGAGTGCCCAGCTGGACGGACCACGAACTACGAGGGCGCTTTGGATGCTGCAGCCTGCACCTGCAATGGCCAGCTCTGGAACGGCGAATGCTTTCGTTGCGCGGATGGCACTCGCTTTGAGCTGGGTGCATGTGTTCAGTGCCAATCTGGGCTTGAATGCGAGGAGGACGAGGAGCCGACGATCCTCCCCGGATTCTTCGCGACGCAGGAAGCGCCCTATGACATCTACAAGTGCTTACCGGCAGACAAGTGTCCAGGAGGAGTTCCGGGAGCATGCTCAGGCGGCCGAGTCGGAGTACCGTGCACGCAGTGCCCCGATGGGATGTCATTGGATCAAGGGCTTTGTGCCCCATGTGCGGGTGGAAGTTTCGCGGGCTGGGTGGTCTTTGCTATAGTTGGAATGTCTGCCCTGGTAGCTATGTATTATTTGATCAACTCACCAGCAACCACCCGAGCGAGCGCGATGTTGGCCACGACATGTGTGCTGGGCATGACCATCAGCATGCTCCAAAGCGCCGGCAACTTAGTTGTTCCTGGGTCTTGCGAGCTGAGAGGGGGCTCTTGCTAAGCACGTGTGCGTCACATAAGCGTGCATTCCCTTTAGCACTAGTACTGGTGGTGGTGGTGGTGGTGGTGGTGGCTGCGGTCGCAGAAGAGTGTGAGCGTCAAAAAAGTAGCAGCAGAAGACGAAGAAGCGGCAGCAGCAACAGCAGCAGCAGCAGGGGGTAGTCGTCGTAGTGTCGACCTCATCATCTACGACTATAGGAGCGTTACTTTCTAGAGTCGCTGCTTGAGAGCAACCTAGGTCGGCATCGTTGGAATGATCTCCTTCGAGTGGCCCCCGGAGCTCTCCTGGGTCTTCGACGCGATGAACTTCTTCCTCTTGGATACTTAGATCCCCAAGATAACCTTTAAGCTTTCTGGGCTCTTATAAGTCTTATAGTTTATAATTATAATGGGAATCGGAAAGTTTAATCTCGTACTTCAAGGATATCGACTCTATGGGCTTCGACTGCGTGGCTGGGGATCCCACCAGGCGGTATGCCTACAGCGCCGTCGCGCTGCCGGTGGCGTTGCTCTGGCTCCTGACGGCCCATGTGATCAGCCGGAGGTGCGCTCCCTACCGCTTGCAGTTCCAGCTGCCGAAGACCATCAGCACCATGGGGCAGGTGGTTCAAGTGGCCTTCACCATTGCCAGTAAGACTGCCCTGCAGCCTATGATGTGCTATGCTCACCCCAACGGAAAGCATGGAATGCTCTCTCACAACGGCATCTTCTGCTTCGAGAGCCCCGAGCACACGACCATGTTTCTGATGGGCGTGGCACTTCTTTGTGGCCTCATCGGATTCTACAGTCTTGCCATCTGGGCAACAGTGCACGCGCCCCGGGCTGCCAAACAAAGCAATGCGACATTTCTCACGTCGGTTAGATTTCTCATCGCCCGCTTCCGTGTCGACGTTTGGTGGTATGGGACGGCCGTGCTTCCGAGAGGGCTGGCGCTGTCTTTGTCCATCGTCTTGGCCGCAGACTATCCCTTCATACAGATGGTGCTCATCGTCGCCATCCTTCAAACGTACCTGGTTGTGCAGCTCATGACTTGGCCGTGGAAGCTCCCTGCCTTGAACCTCTTTGACTGTGTGGTCAGTGTTTGCCTGGTCATGATGATGGTGTGCATGGGCGCCTTCACACCAGACCTTCCATCAGAGATGCTTGACATCCTTACGAACCTGTCAATCGGCATCATGGTGCTGCTCCAAGTTGTGGTCCTGAGCATGATCGGTGTGACCACTGCATCTATCTACTATCGGCATGCTGTGGGAAGTGCCCAGGAGTCGAGGGTCTTAGCATTGGGCAAGGTCCCCGACCCTGTGGCCTTGGCCAAGAAGCTCTCCACCTTCAGCAACGTGATCAAGGACCTCTCGAGCGCGGAGATGGTAAAAGTCTTGGAGAGCCTTTCCATCTACGACCTGCGGATGACCAGTGCCGTGATGACAGCTGTGGGAGCAGAGGCGGGTGAAGCAGACCTCATGCTTGCAAGCCGTGTCTCGATGATGTCGAGGAGCTCCCGGAGGTCTGTGTCGGATGCCGACCTCGGACGCAAGACCTCCGAAAATGGAGCCAAGGCAGAAAGTCTGCCAGACCCGACAAGCAACACAGAGGACATTGAGGAGAGTAAGCCCGAGCCCTTCGCTCGTGATGGGCCGACCCAAAATGTCTGGCTTTGATTTTTCCATGTTCCCGGGCTTCTCGGCCGTTGATGGTGGCTGATCCACCTCGTCTTCCGTGCACGGCCAGCTTCAAGGCGGAGTCCCCTCGAATGCTTCTCATATTGCGACGATGTCTACTGAGTGTCGCGCAGGGATTCTTGGACTTGCTATGTTAGCGTTCTCAGAGCAGTTTCTCAGCAAGTGAGATTTTCCGAAGCCCAGCCTCCCCAGCTCGGACACGACACCAAGCTTCCAAACAGAATCCGCAGGTAGTGCCATTACAGGGCTCTGAAATGACCCTTCACCCTAAAACCATGGCCTATATGGAAAGTAAGCTTGGCTTGTCCTCGCAACGGTTCGGGAGTCGAATCTGCAGAAGTGCGGCGAACCATGAGCCCCTTGTTCTGTCGTGGGCAAAACACTCCCGAAGGGAGTTGGTGTGATTAGGTTGCAGGCGTCCAGCCAGCCTCATGTAAGACCCTGATTCCGAAGAGCCGGAGGTTAAACCCAAACTAGTACGCAGGACCTAGAGGGAACCATACATATCGAACTATTGCCAGGGGTTTCCGAATCAGGCTCCTGCATTGTTGTACTGCTTGCTCGTCTTTGCGCGGCTGCGCAGAGCATCATGGTGCCGCTGTTGTCCGCAGAAGGAGCGGGCGATAACACCCTGAACCACCCTGCCATATCCATTCTCCCCAAGAAAATTGTTCACGGACAGATTGGGCAGCAAGTCAGGTTGTGCCTTAGCCTGCGAGTGTGTCCCAAGGATACTTTATGCTTTAGTGACTTTAGTGCCTCTCGTAATGAGTGGCCGGTTGGGCCTCTCATCGAATTCCCGCGTCGTGTGCAGTGCTGTGCGTCTCTGCGTGGGAGTTTGTTACGTACTTTTCCTGACAGCGATGGAACTGCGAAGCTCTCCTGATGCTGTCCAAGCTCGAAACCTTACCTTAGAGAAAGTGCGATGCAACGCTGTTGTTTGGTGCAGTCCCATTTTTTCAGAAGCGACGCATTGGGGTTCAGTGCTGTGTGTTTGGGCCTTGGTGACGCTGCAAACGCGGGCATGCAAATCGGAAGCGCCGAGCAGGTTCTACAGTTCTCGATGTCGCCAAGCGTGTCTGCCGAAGCCCCGGACATGACGAGGCGTTCTGCTGAATTTCGTTGGGTCCCATACAATTGCAAGTAGGAAGATCCTAGATCCAATGCACCCTCAGCTCAACCAGCCCCAAACCCTCAAGTCAAATGAATTGCCGTGAAGATTCATAGCCAGAGAGGTCACCAAACCCATGCTGCACGCCCTTCACTCGGAGGGTGCTCGCCCGCTCTTGCTGCATGCCCTTCACACGGTCTTGCTTTCGCTCGCTACAAATGGTGCAATGCATGATGTTACGCATCCGCTTTGGGCTCGATGAGTTCCAGGAGGAACGAAATGCACACTTAGAGTTGAACACCGAATGGCTGCTTATCTCCCTATATATAATCCCCAATAATCGTCCCCATAACCCATTCCCCCATTCCCTACTAAGAACCAGACAGTTATCTCCGCTAGATCTCGGATCCTTCACTCGCAGGGTGCTCCACGTTGCGCTGAGGTTTGTCACACCGCCCGGCCCCAGTACATCCGCTGAGTGGAGCTGGGATCGGAGAGCCTCATCACCTCATTACCCGCTTTACGTCCATGTATTCATCGATATCCAAAGCATACGAGCCTCAATTCTACGTTGGTTCTGAGATGGGACAACTTGGAGAATTATCCACCGCACAGGCTCAACGCAACACAAGGCAGTCTTGCTGTACATAACTTCACAAAATTTTCTTGTTGCTGCTGATACTGGCCATACGGTCCGATCAACTGGAATGTTGAAGAGTTTTAGCGGTCTGACTCGTCTGATAAGTTGCAAACTGATATTGTCCTTCTGGCTACGTGCAGTGCAACCTGAGCCTGAGCCTTCAAGAGCTGCTGGATCTCCGCCCAACACTCCGGCGACTCCCAGACGATGAGGTGCGTACCTCGCAGGAACCGCTCTCCCCCTTCGGCCTTGGCCGAACGCATAGAAGATCAGTGACCGCGCTGCCACCAACTGTACCCAGTGGCAGTTTGGAAGACCATCACTTCCAAAAATAATCTGATTCGTGGTGCCTTGCAATCTGTCCGGATTGAACCAGAATACAGTTTGCACTCATGCAGCTCATACTCAGAGCTAATCGGAGTCCTCATTTCCCCCTTGGAGTCTCGCCAGTTCATCTGGGTCTACTTCCAGCTCTGTGCGTCCTCTCCACAGATTTTCATGTGGCCTCTCAGGATCTGGATTCGTGAAGCGGTCATCCCAAATGACCCTGTCCCCATTGGCAAATCCCTGCAGCGTGCGTCGCTGTCCTGTAAGAGCACCGAGAGGAATTGGCGTAGGCGCCTGTTCCGGATGGAACAATCCCACACGCGGCCGCATATGCCATCTCACCAACACTCGTGGTCTCACATCGGGCACGTAGATGTACTGATCGCCGTGGTAAGCCGGATGTGGCTCTTGATACAGAGAACTCGCAGGACCACCCCACTCAGATGCCATTGTCCGAAGCTCTCTCACCGTCAGCTGTGGTGGCGCAGGCCAAAAAGGGTGAAGCACGATAGGTACCATAGGGGGCATGTTCAACATCCCCTGCAGGACCTCCGCCCGCTCCCTGGCTTCCACCAGACGCCTTAACGGACCCCCCTCCTGAAAACTCGGCAGCGGCGCGAGGTCGGAGACCCTAACGACACGCTCAGCTTCCCTAGGAACATCATCGGACCCGACACCTCTCACTTGCGGCAACGGCTCATCATCAGGTTCGGGAGCATAAACTCTCAAAGCGTGACGTCTTCTAATCCCTGCCTGCTCTAGGACCTGCTGCTCTGGTTCAGTATGATAGGCAATCGTGGGCCTACGAGGAACAAGATACACGACATCATCAGCGTACCGAAATGGCATCACACCAGGGTCCTCATCCAGAGGCTCAGCGGTAACCTGAGGCCTATCAGTTTCTACCAAAAGATCCTCGTCATCAGGTTCCTGCTCCCGCTCAGATTGGGAAGCTTCTGAGTCTGGCTCAGGCATGTCCGGTAACACGAACCTCCGGCAGCTCACCCGACAGCCCCACTTGACGATCTCCCAGACAAGAATCACCAACACGCTCCAGAGCAAGATGAGTCTCCAAAAACCAAAATCATCCGAACCCTCACTCAACGGTTGACCCTTAACTGATGCCACGCAAAGTGCAGCGACAACGACTCTAAGAGCTTCCTCAACCGGTGGACCGGACGAGACAGTGGCAGCTGCAGGACGAGCAGTGACCTCTGAGAGGCTAACAACTCCCATCATGGCCCGAAGCATCTCGAACCTCTGAGGCTGGAGTGCCTTAGTTCCTAAATCAGCAGTGTTTCTGGCACCCTCAACATGAGAAACTGAGCACTCCCCTTCACTGATCTGCTCTCGCAAATGGGCAGCCCGAATCCTCAGGTGGCGAGTTCGCCAGTTGGTGGACGGACTGTTGCAGATCGTGGTAGCTGCAAGGTTATCATTGAGAACCCTTAAATCTATCTTGCACCCCTCAACCTCCTCAATCACGAACCGCTGCGACCTCCCGTACGAGAAGCCAGTGGTCAAAGAGAGCAATTCGGCTTCAGCTGTGCTAGACGCTACGAATGGCTGTCGAGTTGACAACCAACCCGTCAATGAACCCTCAGTGTACACCATTGTGGCCTCATGCGATCTCTCACAGGTGGGCGCGAATGCTGCGTCCGTTTGAGCCTCTACAACATACTTGCCAGTGACCGAAGCAACCGAACCTGGCTCACCCTGAACTGGATACTGATCAGTATACAGGAGGCCAAAGTCTTTGGTACGGCACAAGTATCCTAGCAAGTGAAGGCAAAGTGGCCTAACTACAGCTGCATTCTTGGACATCGCCTGAGAAAGACGAGAAACCGCAAAGCAAACATCGGGCCGCGTTCTCGTGCTAACCCACAAAGCTTCTCCTAGCATGGCCTGGCACTGTTTGAGGTCGCTGGCTGATTGCTCCTCTGCGAGTGGTATGTCCAAGGTTCCTGGGGGAAGAGGCGTAGAGGGAGCGGGAAGATCATGATACCTCGTAGCAAGCTCCTTTACGTAGTCCCTCTGGCTGAGATGAAAGCTCCTACCAACTCGCCTGATCTCATACCCAAAGAATACCAAGGGCACCTCAGACGTGTCCTCAGGCAGAAAAGATACAGTGCCGCACTGCCAGAGCTTTGAAATCTCATCAAGCAGCGGCCGGATCACCGCCAGCGGTCCCGTAGCGAGAAGATCATCCACGTACACCATCAAGCAAGCCACGACAGGATCCGACTTACGGCCGGTGGTCAAAAACCACAAGTTGTTGTCAACGTCCGACATCACAAGCCGATACTCACAAGTGTCAAGCATCAAGCGAATCGTGCGCAGATCCTTGTCGCGACGTATGCCCCAGTCACGCGGGGATTGATCTAGGCCATATACGGCCCGCTGGACAAGCATCAAGCTGCGCGCAGGCAACAAACCATGCCTGATCAACAGCGAGGGCGGACGGAGCACAACAACTTCCGACGGAACCTCTTGTGAGAGCGGAGCTGGCTTAGTGAGCGGGTTCTGGCGATCTAACAGCTCAGCATTCAAAAATGCCGTAGAGACGTCAGTAGTGCCAGCTGACCATGACCCTTTCTTGGCAGCATGCGCCAACACCTGTCTAAGCACTGCCGCGTCGATCCCGCCGGCGTACAAGTCCACACTTGCACTCCGATTCTCACCGTCCTTGCCACGAAGATCAACGTAGTTGCCACACGCCACTAGCCGGGCCTTGAATCTACCACCACTCTTTCTGGTGCACACAAGCTTGCTTGGGATGACCATGGCACGCGTTCCAGCTTCTTGGTACTTGGTCAGCTCTTCCTCAGAAATCACCTTGAGAGCCTGCTTTTCATGTGTCATCGAATGCAGCTCCTTTTCAAGAGCATCCTTCCAAAGACCATAGTACCGCTCTACCTCAACCAAGGGCACCGTGTGCGTGCACAGAACCTCAGCATCTGGCAACAAACTGTACACCAGCTCTTCGCCAGCCTTGGCACAGCTAGTTTGCTCCAGCTCAAGGATCTTTCGAACTACGGCATGCCTTACAGCGTCATCAACAAAGTCATCGTCAGCAAATTGCGTTGGTTGACTCACATCCGCATGCCGCCTACACTGAGACCTGCCCTCGTCACTCAACCACTCTTTCAAGCACTTAAGTGACACGTCAGGGTCAACTGCACTCGGACAAAGGCCCAATGAAACCGAACCCTCATCCTCACAACTCTCCAGCGCGCAAGACTCATACGACTGCCAAGTGTCTGGAAAAAAGGGAATTAGGGAAGGGACAACCTTACCTAAACCACTACCTGACAGCGAAGTTCCGCCTAGCGCTCCACACTCAGCTTCACTGAGACAGGCGATCCGAGATTCGTCACCACCTGCAGACCTGACCGACCCGCACACTCCCGAACCTTCCACCTGCCCTGCAACATTTGTTTGATGAGCATCAGGGGCATCAAAAGGCCCAGCTGACTCACCGCCACACGCCCCGCCCACGAAACTTTCACCCTCAGGATGTCCTAGCGACGCTGGCGAAGCCTTTAAAAAGCGACCTACAGACAACACGTCTCTCTCACAGAGCGAGCAGACCCCAACAGAGTCTTTATCACACGCCCCACACCTAGTACCCAAGCATCCGGAACCCCGACCCGCTACCCAGGCCTCACTAAGTCCCAGAGCCTCATGATTTCCCTGAGCGACATGCTCAAGGCTGGCAGGGGCGATCAACTCCCTAGCCAAAGACGAACCCAGGGCTCCTACAAGCCCCTCAACAACTGCACTCCCCCGACCCTGCGCCTCAGCCAGTGCGCCTGTCTGAGAAGTGCCAACACTAGGAACCACTACAGATCCCTGGCCAAGATTCGCGCTCCCCCGGTCCTGCGCCTCACCTCTAGCACAAGCCGCTGAAGTCTTAAAAGCCTGCTCCTCAAGAGCAGCAACAGAACCTTCGTTTTTGTTTAAGGGTTTTTTGTTTTTTACGGTTTTTTGGGATTTTTGTGAAGTGTCTGGGTCTCCCCCCTGCTTTGCAAAAGCAGCTCTAGGAAGACATGCATGCGCGGACTCACTTGCACCTACAGGAAAACCTAGTTGACTTAAAAACTGAACTTGCTCAGGCATGGCCTTGCTATACCCTTTTAGGTTATACGCGACCAACAACACACGGCGACCTTCACTCCAACTTTCTGAAGCATGCCACACATGCGGATCAAACCTAAACGGGGTCAGAGAGTTCAGGGAAAAAACCTTACCTTTACAGGACTTACCAGATCCTACAACCCTCACGTCGTCACCGTCAGGGCACTCTGCCCAGATTCCACCCCCAGAGGGCGGCACAACAAGCGGGAGCACCAAGTTTGGGGAATCTTCATTGTACCTATCTTTGTGAGGGGGCGACTCAACCTGATTCAGGACTGCTACCGTGGTCCAAGACTCTTTCGGGGCAACTTCGCGAAGAATGCAATTCAAGAGCCTAGCAAATCCCGGACTGCGCTTTGCCGAAGTCGTGATGCCGGTCACGCCCCCATGCTGAAAGAAACCCACTACCTTACAAGTGCCTGAAGACTCATGCATCAACTTCCGTTGTTTGGCTTGGCGCGTTTGAATCCACGATGAACTCAAGAGAAAATTGACTGCAGCTTGCAACGGGAAGGGCTTGGTGTCAACAAGCTTTTGAGCCTTGAGGTTTTCGGGATCTTCATGAACACTAGCAACTGTAGTCTTGGCCCTGTACCTACGGCGGGTGGAGGACTTGAGAGGAACCGCTTCCGTAGCCTTATCCTCAGGGATGACAAACCGAGCTGGATCAAGGTATTCAACGTTTTCGTACACACAGCTGGTATTGTACAATTCATCCTTGACTGTTCGGACAAGATACCCGCCATCAACCTCGAATGCTGGCGCAAGAACTCTAGCCTCAACAGCCTTGGCAGCCCATTCCTTGTCAGCATCCTTCTTCAAATGCCAGGTTCGGCGATGAACAAACACCTTTGCCCCAAAAGGAACCAGAGGCGGAAGATCCCAACCCAGCGCTTTAACCCTGGACTGAAACAACCGCCCTGCTGCGTGCCTCAAAGCGTAAGGCCAGTCCCGTGGGCCAAGCCCTGCATCCCGCAAGAGAACTCGGACAGAGTCCTTGAGAATGCCGACTAAGGCTTCTGCAGTGCCATTCGATCGCCAATTGTCTCCCCCAGTTGAAGACTTCCAAATCCCCCTTGACGCCGCCCAGTCCCGAACAAAGCGGTTATCAAATTCAGCGCCCTTGTCCGAGTGAAGGCGAGCGATTTTTATCCCGAGACAAGACGCGCGAGCATCAATGAGCTTCAGTGCCCTCAAGACCTCCTGAGCCCCTTTGTTCTTCAACGGAATCCCGAAAGGAACGTTTACCATCTGAACCTTGCTCAGGTAGTTGTCCTTGTCAACCCCTTCCTCTGGAAGTAGCTCACCAACCTGTTTGTGCTCCGCGTCAGGCTCCTCGTAATCACCAGCTTGTTCCCACTCCGCTGGCTCTTCACTTGCACTTGGTGCAGGCTCGTCGGGTTCGTCGGCTACCGGCTTCTCACTCCCAGCAACATGCACATCAAATGGGACTGACAGATTGGCAGCCAAGAAATACCTAGCCCTGACACCTTCATGTACGCCTTCAGCAAACGGACCAGACAAATCAACAGACAAGACATACGAGTCAGTGATTGGCTGTCGAAAGTGGGGAGGCTGCTTAAGGCGACCCATGAGACAACTCCAACAGGCCTTGTTGTAGGGGATATGCCCCGCGGCTACATGATCCTGAAGCGTTTGTGTCACAGTTTGTTTGGAGAGTCTAGCCCTGGCAGCCTTCACGGTCTCCCTTGCAGCCTGCTGGCGAAACTTGGTAGCAATCGAAGCCAAATACTGCTCAACAGCCTCAATCAACCCAGGTGCCCACTTCGCCCACAACGCGCTGTCACCAACCTTCTTTCCGCCTGAACCGAAACCTCCTCCCTTTACCATCCTACACCACTCAGGCCAATCTTCAAAAGTTGAGGCGATAGTAGTTGGCTTGCGACGCTCATGACCTAAGGCACCCTGGTCAACATGGAATTGTGTGAGGTTTAGGGCCTCTTGCAGTTTGAGGTATTCTGGCGTGACCCAAAGAGAAGGACTCGCGGAGAACGCCTTCCCAAGGAGCTCATAGGGATCCCTGGGATTCTCAAGGACATACCCCAACCTCAAACCCTCACTAGTCTGATTCAGACCCCACTGTGCGGCCATACTCACAAATAGCTGCTTGATCCACAATTCATCGTCAGCCTGGACCTTGTCTAACTCTGCTTGCGGAAGTTCAGGAAGTCCCCATCTGCCCTCACCTTCCCTTGACCTCACCACGGGAGGACCACTCCCATGACCTCGCATCACACTCCGTGTACGACACGGAAGTCCTGACAACACCGCCACCAACCTACCGGACAACGCGAGTGATAAGATGTAGGAGTACACGGCAGGATTCAACAGGTCTTCCTCAACGTCTATCGGCAAGACGCTCAGCCCGAATCTACTGGCCACTGAGTCAAACGCCCTTCGAGCACTCCCACAGAACAGGTGAAGGATCACCCCCTGAGATTGTTCAACTGATCTTCTCCTTCGGCGATTCAACACCCCTTTTACCCCTTCTGAAGGAACCAACCAGGAGGTGCTATCAACCAAATCACCGGGAACCTCAGGAAACAGTGACTGCAGCGTAATCCGATGCCACGCTTGAGCCTTGACTAGATCACCCTCCTGACAACCATCCCTTAGCTTCTCCATTCCTATCGTCCAAGCGGCAGTCTGATCGGCACACGAAGCTCGAGCAACCCTCACCGATTCTGCAACAGCTGCCCCTTCCTCTAAGGATGTTTTCTCAATGAAATCAATGAGAGCTAGCGCAACCGAACGCGTGACCCGGGGGCAACCAGCTTGGATGACCGCAGGGACAGCAACACCTTGAGGATCAAGGAGCAAGAATGCCCTCCGGGACCAAGTGATCTTGAAACCGCACTTGATTAAGTGTCTGGCCGAGACTATCGGTTCAATCTGTTGTGATGTCAACAGCGTACCCGCCTGATTGACCTCAACTTCGGCCTCACCCTGAGCAAGCGACACCACCCGAACCCCAACAACGACATCTCCATCTACCTTGGCGCGCATACAAGCAGACGCACCTGAGTCTATCAGGCCCGTGGGCTCATTGCTACCTGGCCTACCTCCGTAGCCGTCACCTACAGTTTTTATGGAGGTCTGCAGGGTCTCAATCATGGCTGCGGCTTTCTTGAGAATGTCTTCAGAGTCCGTGGCGGGGGCCTGGCTAGTTGACTGACTAGGTGGCATGGGATTGTTGGAAGCAGGAGCCGAGGCCTGAGCGCTAGCCTTTGCTACCGTTTCACCTCCCTTTCCTTTTCCTTTCGGATTCTCTGAAGCACGTCCGTCCTTAGGCTCATAAGGGCATTCCGATCGCATATGATTGAGCGCTGAGCAAGCAAAGCAACGCTTCTCGGAAGGGTGCAATGGCTCATGAGCAAACTTACAGGCCTTAGCGAACCTGCAACCCTTGTCGGTTCTCCAATGTTTGCAAATCGCCTTACCCTTGCCCTCAGCGCCCTTCGGAGCATCATCTCTAGATTTACCCTTCCCCTTGGCATCGTTGTCCTCAACCTTCGCAATCCTCAAACGCTTACCGGCATCTGCATCCCCGTCCGGCTTCGTCTTAGATCGAACTGTACCTGAAGCCACCAAGGTCTCAAGTTCACCCTGAACGAACCTCACCAACTCCACAACCTTGGCCTCAGTAGGCTGGTGATCTATGCTCTTCGCGAATCGGTAGGACGAAATCCTAAATTGTGATTCCGGGTACAACGCCAACGCCTTGGACACCATCATGTCCACACCTCCTAACAGTAAGGTAGGATCAGGAGTAGAGATGTGCAGTTCTGCTGCTCTGTGCTTCCACCGTGACCACCGTTTAATGCTGCGAAGTGCGGCTACTGGTTCCGTGCAACCGTCAGGGTTCGTGAGATAGCGCAACAACGCAGACCGTTCCTTCAGCCCACCTGGTTGGTAGGTTGTGTGAACCAAGGCTAAGAGCTCGATGCAGGACAACTTCCGATTTGCAACCAACTCTTCCTTGATTACTGTAGGCACGGCACGCAACAGCATCGTCAAAGCTCTCTGCTCAACACGTGCATACTTGGTGTGTTCAAAACGATATGGTTGCGAAGGTTGCAATGAAAGCCGAGCTACTGGGTCACACATCAACCAGTGCTGATAGTAAGAAGTTGCTGCATCCACAACCTGGGACCACCATATGCTGCTCGTGGACGAAATATCCTTCATGGCAGGGCTAATCATCGCCAGCCAATCCCCCGACAGAAGAGGAGCCAAGTCCCTTTCATGTTCCTTGATTTCCAGCTTTGGCAACTCTGAAACTGACACCCTGACATCCTCAGCGCGCTCACTGACCTCAGTGGAAGAGCCCGACAAGCCAAGCACACTTTTCAACCATTCCAACCCCTCACCAACCCTCTGTTTAGGAGACTTACTTCCTCCTGGGCTCTGCCTTGCCCCAACGGCAGCAGTAGCAAGCCCCCCTGGACGAGGTGGCGTAGTAGGAGGAAGAGGCGGAGGCAGGATCTCCGTTCCGCCTGGTGAGATCGGGTACCCGCGGTGAGACATAGAGCGCATCCCTCCTTGGACAGACGATCCCCGTACCGGACTCGTGCTTGGACGACCTTGTCCCGAAGTCAAACACCCGCTTTCGCCGACATTTGGCCTAGCAGCTTGACTATGGGAATACTCTAGAGCACCACCCACAATGGAACGAGCCGGGCCTCTGTGAGCCTGGGCTTCCAAGGATCCTAAAGGCCGAGCTTCCCCACCGCCTGTTTCATCACACAAGGCCCTCTGAGGGACAGGTTCGCTCACACGGATCTGCGCATGCTGCGGCTCCAAGGCCGGGAGTTCTGCATTTCCTACGACATGATGACTTGCAGGACCCTCGTGCAACACTGGCTTGAAAGGGGATTTGGCCTTTGGACTACATACGTGTACGAGTGAGCTTGGAGCACTCTGCCCTCCCAGCTGGGGTGTTCTGGCCTCAGAGACCAACACAGCGTTCATTGGACCGGAAACCCCTTGAGACAAAGCACCTACTCCCTCACACTGACTAGCTCTCCCACTCTCCGCTGGCACAGCCGCGCCACGTCTTGGAGTTGCTTCCGCGGTTCTACCCTGCCCAGCGAGTGACGGCCCCTCAATCCCACCCGCACCCATGCCCCCTTCCGCACCCAAAGTCGCTACACCCACGTCAGCCCTGCCGGTACTGCCGATCGGATTTGATTGCCTCAGATGCTCAGGCAAGCGAGGGGGTGGACATTGCGCAGGGAACTGCCACCACGGCGTTAGGAACTGCTGCCGATTCAGTTCGGCCACCATTTCTGATGACAGTCCTCCTCCAAATCCTGAGGCTGCTGTCCCAAAGCCCATTGCACCACTACAAGCACCCATGACACCACTGCCCAATCCAGCGTCCGAGGGAAAAATTCCAGGCGGCGCAGCAGTAAGTCGTGGCTCTGCTCTCACCGAGTCTTGAGACATTGATCCCCTGGAACTTTCGATCCGCTCCAACCTTTCTGCAAGCAGTCTCTGGTTCTGAATCACCGGTGCCAACTGTTCGGCCAACAAGCCCTGAAGCATGCCAGACAGCGAATCCAAAGGACCTGATCCACTGCCCGTGGCCTCATGAGACGGCGCTACACGACCAGTCCAGGAAGAAGGAACAGCTGGGTGCTCCGGAAGCTGCGAATAATCCGGAATCAGCTCTACATCGTCCACTTCCATGCGCATACCCCCACTGCCAGATGGCATACGAGCGGGCGCAGACGTTGGACCCGCTTCTCCCACTCGAGCTACCACCGGCCCCGCAAGAGAACCCACATCAGCCGGATCACGCGAGCTAGCTGATTGCCTCGCTGTTTCCTCCGACCCCTCTGAACGTTCTTCATTCAGTAGCTCCCTCGCTTCTGCATCTAGTCCCATTTCTCCAGGCAGACGATAATCGGGCTCAAATGCCTGACTCGCCGTCCCGGCACCACTCAACAACTGCTCCTCCGGAGATGGCCGATCCAGGCCACTCGGAACATCTGACTCGTTTGGATTCTCCATCACTCACAGAGCGTAGCTTGGGCTCATGACCATGGGACAACTTGGAGCACTACTTTATCCACCGCACAGGCTCAACGCAACACAAGGCAGTCTTGCTGTACATAACTTCACAAAATTTTCTTGTTGCTGCTGATACTGGCCATACGGTCCGATCAACTGGAATGTTGAAGAGTTTTAGCGGTCTGACTCGTCTGATAAGTTGCAAACTGATATTGTCCTTCTGGCTACGTGCAGTGCAACCTGAGCCTGAGCCTTCAAGAGCTGCTGGATCTCCGCCCAACACTCCGGCGACTCCCAGACGATGAGGTGCGTACCTCGCAGGAACCGCTCTGAGAATTGCCAGCCCTTGCTGTTGCTTCCCGGCCCCTCTCTTCGGGTGCAACGTGCTGGTGCAGAGCTGGAAAGTGTAATCTAGAGGATGCTGCGTCGTTGAACAAGGCAGCGGGATCGAAAGGCCAAACAACGCCATTCTACAACTGTAACCCAAAGGTTCCATGCTCAGGCTGCAGGTTTCGGGCTTGTTAAGCCGATAAGGCGTCAAGATAGATTTGCAGTTTATGTGATTGTGTTGCATGAGGACTCGAGTGGCAATGCGGGAAACTGCACCTTCGCAAGAAGCTGAAGGGCTGCATGCTGGCATTGCCCCGCTCTTTGCAACCGCACGCGAAGAGTGTGTGCAGACGGCGGTGATCGCAACGACGCGCTGCAGAAGCCACGCTATGCCACAACGAACCATAACGAACCATTGATTCTGAATTCGCAGGCTGGGCACGCAGCGCCTCAAAGAGCAGAAAAACGCCTAGGCATGCCTGATCCTTTCGGCGCAGTTCAGCACAGCTCTGGAGTCTGCAGACCTTACACGGCCGCGACACCGCCTGCTCTTGCCGGCATTGCAAATCTTCAGCTGCTATTTCCGAGTCCAGTGGCGGCATTTGCTCAAGTGAAACTATAGAAGCATCACAGAAGCATGGTCAGACCAACAATACAGACCCAAGTTACCGCGACTGATACAAGAAGCACGCGGCAACTATTGCCAAGAACGCAAAGCCTTTTTGATGACAGCTGGGAAGCAAGAAAGGCGGAGAAACCATAGGGTCACCGACTGCATGGCTCAACTGACCATTTACATCACTTTGTGCGGAGACTTGCCATCAAGCTGACATGGCCTCCGATGTGCTGACTTGCGTAGCTCTTACCTCTTTTCACTGCGGCCTCAGCCGGCAACAGCCCCAGATTTGTTTGAAGCTTCGCTTCAAGGCTGGGATGTGGTGGGTGGCGCGGACAAAGGCGGCATTCTGGTTCGAGATGGTCCCAGTACGACCTCGAAGCAGCTCCCTGGCGGGCTCGTGGAGCTGGGCTCGGGGAGTTGAGGGGACCCTGCATGCAAGCTGTCCCAGGCTCGAGGGGCGACTCTCGACGGGCTCCCGAGACTTAGTGGCAGACGCTTCGACGTCATTGCTGGGCGAAACATGCGTTTAGCCTCAGGTGTAAAGGAGTTGGGGCGGAACGGGGACCGCATCAACTACCGACTCATTTCCGGCAGCGGCCCAGAGACTGGATGGGCGACCCTACAGCAAAGCGAAGCGGCGGCATGGCGAGCGGCGAGCTTTCAAGAGAAGACCTTTGCAGCCCAGGTGAGTATTAGCCTCAAGGACAAAGAGTTGCTCAGAAAGGCCGGGGACTTGAGAGCAAAATACGGGGCCTTTGCAGGAACCCTTGCCGTGGCACGTACATGCACGTACCGCGCGCGCCAAAAACATAGACATTCTTTGATCTTCTGGGCATCTGGCGAGTGTACTACTGCGCAAGCCTGCAAGCATCTCTCGTGAATACACGATGCTCTGACGTGTTGAGCGAATAACTATACGGAACTGCTCAAGTGCGATGTGTTTTTTTGGCTACTGTAGCAGCTAGTACTCCGTGGAGCTGTGTTCCCACGGCATCCACACGGCCATTGCCGCAAAGGAAAATGCTGGAGCCGCCAGCCCTCGTTCGAGAGTCATTAGAAGCGGGGTCAAGTGGGGTCTTCAAACGAGGGGGAAGCAAGACAAAGGATTCCGTTCCGAGGCGGCTGCCAGGGGCTCTATCCTTCTCATTCCGTGTAGGGAGTGTGTGGGCCGGGCTCCTTTCAAAACCGCAAAGCATCTGTGAGTTCAATATTTTTCTGTAGCTGGAAACAAGAACAACCCAGACCAGAAGTCAAATTGGCTTGGCTATGCAAGTTCGGGGCAGGGCCATGCTTAGGCAGCGCCGGCGCAGCAAACCTCAGCAGACGTCGGCTCAGAGCCACTCGGATTACTCGGAGACGTTGCGCAGGATCTTCCTGGTGCACGGCTTTTCGAAACGGCCAGGACGCATGCAGAGGCTGCGCCGGCTCAGCCTCCACAGGCTCGGCGGAGTCCGGCGGGTTTAATGGGGGCGGCCCTGGCTTCTCCAAGAGTTCTTCGCTTCGTCGCAGGAACCCAAAAGTGCGGGAGCGGACACTCACCCGGCTGCCGCAGAGGCCAAGCCTACTGCAGGGCTGAGCGAGGAGGACATCCGGCTGTGCCAGCTTAGAGGTGTTGGAGTTCATGAGCGCCGGCAATTTCTACGAAGGTTCTACGATTGTTCCACTTGGTTTCGCCGAGCTTTGTAGCAGCTGTGAAAGCCTTGGGTCTTGAGGAGCTGGCGTTAGCGAAGAGCGCGGAGGCTTGGTGGATGGAGCCCGCGCGGCGGAAGATGCCCGCAAGCGTGCCTGGACTCATGAAGTCTTCAGACCAAGTAAAGAGCTTACGAGGAAGTCCTTCTGAGCTGAATTGTATCCTGGTGTAGCCCCGATGTTTAGATTTGTAGTGTATCTCACATCTCTCTTCTAAGTAGGACTTATCTTGAAAGGGGCTTTACCGCGGGGAGTAGGACTGAGTAGGACGACCAGGAAGACTTGCAGGCTCCTGGCCCTGCAAACTGCACGCACTCTTCCAGCCGTGTGTTCTAGGGGCTCAGGCGAAGACAAGACTTGCTTGAAGAGACTTGGAAATTTCCGAAAATGAGGGGTACCTTATTTTGGGGCCCCTACAACAGGCATCCTACTATTCAGGGCACTATATTGAAGTCCCCTGTTTTCGGAAACTCCCAATTAAGGCCAATTAAGGTAAAGGTGTTAGATGCGCTGAGGTGGAAGCCCATCTGCTAGACGATTTTCTGGCCCAGAAGGCAGCAGAGCCCCTTGAGCCGCCAGGGGACTATCTTGGAGCCTTGGCTTGTGAACGTCTATTTGGTATTTTCTATCTCAACATAAATAATTAAAAAGCTGGCAAGAAGGTAATATAGAGCTACAGGGAGAAGGTAGAACAAAGGTAACCATATCGAGAGAAGGTAAAACAAAGCTACGGGCAAAAGGTAAAGCAAAGGTAATCATATCGAGAGAAGGTAAAGTAAAGCTACAAACCAGTTACATAACATCAACTCCCCTGAACCCGCCGGCTCCTCTCAACAAGCCGGCCGAACAATTCTTAACTCAGCAGGAGTTAGTAGTTACTAGTAGCTTTTCTGGAATAGTGACTGTTGTTGCTGCTGACTTAGAAAAGTCTCTGCTCTGTTGCAGTCTGGGCGTTTCGCATCCACCCACTCCAGCCCCACCCCCTGTTCAAAGCACCCTTCGCTTCGCACCCTCCCCCCCTCCCCTCCTGCTGCGCGCTGCCCCCACCCCTCCCCCCCTCTCCCCCTTCCTCTTCCGCGCCCCCCGACGCCCCACGCACGCTCACCCCCCCCCGCGGCCCCCGACACTCCCCGCACACGCTCGCGCCCCGCGTCGCCGCCCACTGAACACGCTCGCGCCGCTACTAGCTTTGTCCCACGTTCTCCGAGCACCTTTTTCCTAGCTTGTTTCCAACCCGTGGCCCTCCCTCTGGAAATGTAGCTTTTCCTAGGGAAAAGCTACAAAAAAGGTGAAACAAAGGTGAAACAAAGGTGAAAGAAAGCTAAAGAAAAGGTGGGCCCGGAGTCCGAGGTAAAGAAAAGGTGGACGGAAAAGCTGGAGCAACGCTGCCCTGCAAAAGCAAAGCTGAACAAAAAGCTGCCCGGAGTAGTTAGGATAAGAAAAAGCTGCCAGCAAAAGGAGGAGCCTTGAGTTCAAGGCCCGGGCCCCAAGAAGGACCCCCCCCCCAATTGAACCCCAGCCGACCCGGCTGATGCTCAGGATGCTCGCTTTGACTTCGCCGCAAACCCGGCTGATGCTCATGATGGTCACCTGTTCCAGATACATTTTCTTGAGCTCTCTCTTGGTGTGTTACCTTCTTGTCAGCTTTCTCAGTTACCTTTGTTTTACCTCTTGTTTCCTGTGTCACCTTGTTTTCAGCTTTCTCAAATACCTTTGCTTTAGCTTTCCATTGCTGTGTCACCTTTTCCTCAGCTTTCTCATATACCTTTGGTTTACTTTTGTTTCACCTTCTTAATTATTTAAGTGTTTATAATAAATACCAGCAATACACGTTCACAAGCCTTGGCAGTGTAATCGCTGCTTTCAGCTCTTTTATGCAGGAACTTCCGATATTTGGTGTTAACGTCTGCGAAATTCAGGTTTGGGAAGAGGTTTTAGAGGTGGCTCAGTGCAGCAGGACAGTCAGACGGCCTTCGTCTGAACCTCCCATTTTGGGCAGCGGGTTTGCTTCTGCAGTTTTTGTGTCAGGGAAGTCCTGGAGGATCCTCGTCCTAGTGATATATAAGAGATATGTAGGGGCTTTCCGAAAATAGGGGACCTTAATATGAAGTATACTACATAGTAGGATCCTTCCTATATTAGGAGCGCTGCCAAGCTCGAGCTCCTTTTGACAGGCGGGCAGTTGCCCGTGATGCCCCGGACGGTCGGATTGCCAACATATGCAGCAGTTCCTGACAAGGCACCGGGAACAGCAAGCCCAGCTTCAGAGAAAGGATCGTTGAGGGTTGCGCCTCCGCTTCTTTTGGCACGAAACTTGTGTCCGGTCGAGTTGAAGTTCGCAGAAACTTAGCCTTGACGTACCTGGCCAATCCAGGCTGTGAGATTGGCACTTCTGACGTTCTGTTGGTTCTTGGTTTGCAGGTTGTTGTTCTGCAGGTCTTCTCAAGGTCTAGGTGCAGCCTTGCGATGCCTTCTTTATAGAGTCTATATATAGAGTATTCGATTAGATCGCGCTGCTGCGGCCTCCGATATTTTTTATGCAGTAGCACAGAGGCGAAGAAGCTCTTCCCCGAGAAAGCTCGGAAGCCGATGATACGGCTTTACTGCTTCCCCGGCGCCGCAGACAACTACATGCTTCCCGTCCCGGGTTTGGTCCATAGTCTTAACACAATCTTTAGATGTCACTATGTGTATGTGCCTTGGTGATTGCCCAAGCAACCAGCTCTGCCTTTGCGTTGTTGTCGCAGCAGTGATCTGTTGGAATCAGATCTCCGGCATCTTTATGAGCCTCACAGTCCATTCGTGGTACTTATCATTGCCTGAGTTTGAGGCTGTGGCTAGAGCTGGCCACGAATGCGCCAGAATGGTGCGAAGTTGCGGTCTATGAGCCCTGCCCTTGTTCTATAGTTTTCGCTTTCGGATTCTATTCATACTCTTTTGTACTAAAACATATCAGTCTTGCAAATTTCGGAGCCAAGTCCATGGCTTAAGAAGAAATGCGGAAGTATAGTAACATCATATATCATCATATCATACTCCCTGAGGGTCCATGTGCCCAACCATGCATTGACCTTAAAGTAATTAGTCCCTTTTTAGGCACTGTGGGGACAAAGTATATACTATTTGGGTACATGGACCCTTAAACCCTAAATCCTTATGGTACCTTTATAGATCTACTATTTGGGTACATGGACCCTTGCAGGAGCCCCGAGCTCACGGCTTTCGACCTGACGAAGCTTGGGATCGCAGCTTGGAAGAGCGCGCTGCAGACGCCTTCCGGGTCATGCGCCCTGCCTTCGAGACCCTCGGTGACGGACGGCTTTGGGCTCATAGGGCGTAGGATTTATGTAGGGTTTAGGGGGTTAGACTAGTAGAACTAGGGTTTGTAGCCGTTCAAAGGCTTCATGAGGAAGTTGGTACAGTTGAGGGGTTTAAGGGAAGTCTCGGCGCAGCAATGTCTGCCTCTTTCAAGCAGGCAAAACAGATTTAGTCTTTCGAAAATGCTTGGTATGCGGTTT
>CAJNDT010000390.1:0-157500 GCA_905221615.1 Symbiodinium sp. CCMP2592 | reverse complement strand
GCTGATGCTCGCTGTCTGTTTTGAGAAACCGAGGGGAGGCGATGCTGATGACGTTGGCTTTCCGGCCGGCTTTCTCTCCGAAACCGGGCGGCGATGATGCTGATGATGCTTGCTCTGTGCCGGCATGCAGACTCAAAATGTGAGGTGATGACGTTGACGGTGCTCGCCTTGCAACCGCCGGGTCCAAACACCTCAACTGGCCTGCCCGGAAAGGGCATATTCTTATTCGGTGATTGGATAGGAGGCCGGGAGGAGGCGAGCTGCTCAAAGGAATAATTGGCATGCCTCCAGAAAGTTGGCAACATAACTTTGGTACCGGCCCGGAAAGCGCATCAAGATGTACTGGCTAGCAGGCAAGGCCTCCAAAGCAAGCATGATGAGCGTAATGGCGTCCCAAGGTACGAGAAGCTGGGTGGCGCCGGGAACCCCTTTGCAGAAGCATTGATCCAGCACCATGGCAAGTCAGCAAGCAGAGCCAGGAACGGCAGCAACAGTTTCATGCCGGTTTTGCAGTTACCTCAAATGTTGAGTCCGGCAGTGGTGCTTCCAGCGTTTCCGAAACCCATGCGTGGCGTATGCAAGGAAGTGGTCTCGTGGACTCCGGCTCTTCGAAGAGCATGCCAGACGAACTGCAGCGCGAGGTGACCAAGTGGTGCAGCTTCGAACCAAGAGTAGTGGATGGTGCCATCTGCATGACCAGACAAAGACTGAGAATGAAAGGATAAAGGCAAAAGGTATAGCTAGTATAGTTACACAACTAAGTAGTTGGCAGTGAAACAGGTTTCCCGCCAAGGACAACGCTGACTGAACATGATGCGCCGAGTATCCCCCATTCCCGCAGACCTGCCAAGACCAGTTGCGAGCTTTCAGGCATCTTCTGCAAGTTGGCTAATCGCGCCCCCTGCAAACACAGCTCGACACTAAAGCTTGTCAGCTCTTGATTAGCTTTCGTCGACATGGAGAGGCCCCATGTCAATGGCTTCTGCAAGGTATCACAAGTTCAACTGTGACTTGCACGTGTTGGTGGCCAAGCACACGGCAGCCCCTGGGTTCCAAATCCATACGCGCCCATTCCTGACCAACTCTTGGGGTTTTGGCACTCCAGGATGCGGACCTACACTTCACACAAGTCGAGGGCCCCCAGCGCGATTACTGGGAACGTCGCCGCTTCACCAGCAGCTGAAGGTCTCGATGCCATGCAAATGCAAGCCTATCGAAGCCGCTTGCACTGGCTGCTGCGGTTGCATGCTTGTGCGTGATCGTGCTCCCAAGAGTTGACTACACTTGCATCCGCTACAAGGCAAGTCGATCACAGGCTCTGCTGCAGAGTCTGGCTGCAACTGGGACAGAGACGGCTTCAAGCAGTGGGAAGGCTGGACGACGGAGGACTTCATTTACCACGAGGCCACCGGTTGGCAGGTATTGTGCGAGCCTTCAGTGTTTGAGATGCTTTGGCAGGTCGAAACCGACCACGATACCATAAAGAACTCGCCCCTCATGCGCAAGATCGTGCCTCTTAGCTGAGTTCGCTGGTCAGCTTCGCACTCGAGACGGCCTGTCCTGAACAAAGACGGCTCCGTGCGGTCTCAGGTTCAAAGAATTGGGCGGCTTCTGCGGCATGGATTTCTGAATGCGGGCAAAAGACGAGAACATGCACTTTGGAGCTGGACTCAGACATGGAGGCTGCAGTTGTTGGCCGCACGCCTGTTCATTGGAAGCTCTGGAGAGTGCTTTTGCAGCTGCGAGGCTCCGCTAAAGCCTGTAAAGCAGGCCAATCATACTTCCATTTGTCCAACACTGTCCACACCGTCTCTTCAGGTGTCACATAGCCGCAGCACAGAGCAACACAAGCACCCTCTCCCTTGGACCTGGCCGGGTCGCTTGTATGGGTCGGACGAAGCCGAAACCAAAGCCGACAGTCGCGCGAAAGACTGGCGGGCCCGGGCCGGCGGAATCGAACCAGTCCAATCCTTATGACAGCGGCTTGGTTGCCTTTTGGACTTCTTGAAACCGAGCTTCTGTTTCTTGGGGTTGTGGCTCGAACTTGAAACGACGAGGCTTCCAAAACAAGCGGCGGCGCCACGCGGTCCTCAATGAGCGGGTCAAAGGTGAGCGGCGAAACATCGCCCGCTCCCGGGCCTCTGCAACTGCAGAGCGAACGCAGCAGCTGCTGAAGGAGTTGCGCCTGCACATTCTGTTCATCCGTGACATGTCCAGTCATGCCCTGTGTGCTGCGCAGACTGATACTTGACCTGCCAGTTGGCAGATCTTCTCCGCAGTCAGCTTTGCACTATCCGTTCAAAACTCGCCTGGCGAGGAGAAGCTGACTGTGGGCCGGAGTTCCAAGTTCCGTGATGCCCGGCTGGGCGGCGATGAAGGGAAAGGCAACAGCGTGCAGCGACTGGTGAGGTTGCGGCAGCGGGAAGCCAAGAAGAGCTTCAACTTGGGCCAGGAGGAAGACCTAAAGGTCAGAGGTCGTCCACTGTCGTCCATGGCTGACTCCGAGCTGCGGGAGGGGACTGTCGGCAGCGACGAAGAAGCACCCGACAACATCGACGACATCGTGGCCAAGGGTCGCGCCAGGAAAGAGGAGGCGGCGCGGGCGCGGGAGGAGCACGACCGTCAGAGAACTGACTTGGATAAGGGTTTCGGGGACATCATGGGAGAGCTGAGCTTTCAGCCGCCAAAGGCGAAGCGGCTGCTTGACAGGCCAGAGCCCGACAGCTATGACAAGCTCTTGAAGGAGCTGGTCTTTGACAGGAAGGCAACGGCCACGGAGCGGACGAAGACCCCTGAAGAGATCGCCAGGGAGAAAGCGGAGAAGCTGGAAGCACTCGAGCGGAAGCGTTTGGCTCGTGCTGATGGCTTAGCTGAAGATGTGGCGGACGCAGACGAGGACAGTGAGGCTGAGGACCTGCACAAGCTGGCAGAGGCCACTGGCGGAGAGGAAGTGGGGGAGGAGGGAGAGGAGGAAGAGGAAAAGGAGGAGGACGAGGAGTTGACCGATGGCAAGTTGGCACAGGGCCAGGAGCAAACTGACGAAGTTGACAAAGCTGATGACGCCGACGGAGAAGCTGGAGAAGTTGATGAAGATGACAGACTGGGCGAGGATTGCATCAAGCTCATGACTGATGCAGATGCGGAGAAAGTGCATCGAAACTTCATGAAAAACGCAAAGGGTGAGGAAGGCTTGCCCTTTGCGCCTGAGTGCCCGCAGGACCGACTGTCTGTTGAGCGACTGTTGTCCGGGCGTGACTCTGTCATGGCCTTGAAACTGGTGCAACGTGGCTCGTCTGTTAATTATGTTACTGAAGTGCCGGCTGGGTGTCCGCCGTATTGAGTTGGGTGTAGCGGCATAATCAGTGCCTCGGTGCAGTGGCGGATTTTGCGTCCTCTAAGGTGTCCGCACACGAGCCTCGGCCGCGTTGTCTGCAGAGAACCGCGGGAAGCTGAAAGGTTTTCTGCTTGCCCTGCTGGACTACGCCATCAACGTGATCGCCCGAAGCGACGGCGATGTGAGCTCGCGGGGCATGACCATCGTTTTTGCACTGCGACGACCGATCCTGGAGCTCGCTGGTGAGTATCCCCAGGAAGTCACTGACTACTTCCTAGAGCTGCTAAAGGCTTTGGGGCCCGAGACAGCTCCGAAGGCCAGGGAGTTGGCAGCCCTGAAATTGGTGCCGCTCTTGTTTCCGGTCACCGACTTTCAGCATCCCGTGGTAACGCCTGCGACGCTCCTTGCGGACCACTGGGCATCTCAGCTTGCAAGGCTCGGGGCCGACATCCAGGACCTCGTGTCGGAAGGCTCCATGCTCCCTGTCAGGACCAAAGCCTCAGGCTTCGTATGCATATGTGTGTATATATATATATGTGTGTATATGTATATTTATTTACGATTCGTTCATGATTATATATACATATAGATAGATGTACTCACATCAATAAGAACTTAAACTTACTACCTGAATTTGGCTCATACCATAAGCCCTGTAAGCTACGTTCAGCTCGTCGAAGACGCTCCAGCAAAGGTTGCTTTGCACGCTCTACGAGCTGCTGATGCCCGGTGGAAAGTTCTGCAGCTCCTTCTTCCAGCTGGGCGTCGCGCTCCTGCAGTCCTCTGCCTGCTCTGCGGCCTCGGGTCGGCAGCCGCTTTTGCAAGCAAAAAGCGGATTGGAGCAGTTAGATTCCGGCTCTCTGTCTGCCCCTAATTGTCGTCAGCGCGATGCTAAGTTCTGAAGGAATCATGTAAGCAGATATCCAGTGATGTCTTGAGTCTAAGCCATGACTTACAGGCCAGGTCAAAGAAATCTGCCATTTTCAGCCCTGCTGCTGCGTGCTTCATATTCTCAAGGAGAGTCAAGGTGCTTAGAGCGCGTGGACACCTATAATGTCACCCAGTAGAGGGAAGAAAGAGAGCTTGAGAGACTGATAGTAGAGTCTGGTAGAGAGGAAGGCGCCTCTGTGGACAAAACATTGCCTCCGCGAGGCAGGCGGCCGCCGCGGCTGAGGACCTGGCCGCACTCCTGGCTCGGAGTTTGGAGCGTACGGCGGAGCAGGTGCGGGGGCTCTGAGCACTTTCGACCAAGAACTGTTTCTCCCAAACGCTGTGCAAGCAAGCAAGCAAGAGCTTCCGGGCTAGGACGACTGCTCCTAGCTCTAACCCCAAGCAAAGCAAAGAAAGGTCGTGCTCGATAGCATGCACGTGTGCAAATTTGCCTTTGTCATGTGAGTAGCCTCTATACTCTCCATACTCGGGGCGCCTTGAGCGTGGAGGTGGGGGTCGCTCCCCCTCCTTTTTCCCTTGCGAAAGAGAGACGAGTCTGGCAGAGTCTGGGTTGTTGGGGACTTATATGTGGTCTTGTACCCAGTCACGGAATGTAGTTGAAAAGTGAAAACTGTGAGGCCCCTGCCTCAGCGGCAGTACTCTTCCAGGAGGTCGTGCGGCCTGCGTTGGCAGAGATTGTCGGGGAAGGGCGCGCCAAGATCCAGGGTGCGTTGCAGCGCTTGGAGGCCGTCTCTAAGTCCTTGGCCTTGCAGGGCTGCTTCGACAAGCCCTTGCGGCTTTTCGAGGCAGGGGCCGTGCAGATTAAGATGCTGGACCCGATCTTCCACGAGGAGGGCGACCGTCCACTGAAGCGGGGAATGGAGGCCTCGGCGACGAAGCAGCTGCAGCGCAAGCTGAACCAGGAGCGGCGTGCTGCAGCGCGGCAACTGGCCCGCGACGCAGCGGTGGTGCAGCAGCTGCAGAGCCAGAAGCAAGATCAGCGGCGGAAGGCTGGGCAGCAAGAGAGGAAGAGGGTGCGACAACTGATGGATGTCGAGAAGCAGGAGCCGAACGGGATTAGGATGTGATCCGAGACTTTCGTTTTCAGATTTTGCTCTGTCAGGCTTCTTGGCTCTGTGGCATATTTGATGCCCTTTCAGGAGCTGAAGCAGATGGCCACGGAGTTCGACAAGAGCATGAATACCATGTTTGGAAGTTACTCCAGGACGAAGGAGCGGAAGAAGGCCAACAGGCACCCGGGGCGCCCCATGAGGGTTTGGAATTTCTTTTCTGCTGCCGAGAAAGCCAACTTGGTGTGGTGTGAAAGCCGACCAGCTGAAGCGAGCCCCGTCCTGCCAGACCCATAGTTTCCGCCGTGAAACAGCTGTAATTTGTGGTGCTGAGTCGTCGTGTTCTTGTCCTTATTCATGTTGCCTTCGTTGATATTGTGCTCCTCGGATCCTTGCAGACATCCATCTGCACTGCCAGGCGTATGGGTGGCAATGCCACGGCTGAGAATCCCAAGGAGGCCAAGCCGAAGCCTGCGAAAGAAAAGGGCAACGCAGTGGATGCAGATGTCAAAAGCCCAAAGAAGGCTAAACGCTCCGGCGGGAAGAAGTCCAAGTTCAAGCGATGACATGTGTCGCTCAGCCAGGTCGCAGACAGTTCTGTCACCGAAGCGCGGTGCTTTAGTTGTTCTGTGTTCATCATATTCATGACATGGCAGTTGTTTGCCATGCGGCTTGGATCAGATAATGATGTTTGCGCTGACTCCTCACCTGTGGTCTGCAGGCAATAAGAGAGTTGGATGCGCCAGGATTCCTCACGATCCCGCCCGCAAGAGAAAAGAGCAATTTTCTGCAGAGGCTCTTCGGTTTCCTTGTGTAGCAATTCAATTGTTCTGTCCGGTTCATTGCCAGGTATGTAGCATTCAGCCCCTAATGCATAAATTGGGTCGCTCCGAAGTATAGATTCTCTTGAAAAGCACGCGACTCGGGCCTTGTCAAGCATCATTCACGACAAGGTCGCTCGAACAGGTAAGCCAACTCCAGGGATTGTGTGAACAGCCCTGGTGTTTCGCCAAGCCGTGTGAGAGTTTGAACCATGCTACCGTCATCCTGAGAATAGGACTATAATCTCGTTGCCCGCATTGAATTTATGACGTTTCTGTTGTACCTCTACAAATCGAGTCAAAACGACAGCCTGCGATAAACTTGTCAGATTGTCAACCTTCAAGCCCAGGGCCACTGCCGAATTTGAATATTTCAGCTTGGATTAGATGTTGGGGTTCAGGATTTAGGTTTGGAGTTTTTAGACAGGAGTTGAGTACGCTGGCAGCGGAAAACAAGAGTGCGCTAGAAAGTACAGTGCATGCATGTGGCCAGACGTGTTGCGTGCACACCTGCGCTGAGAACTTTCAACACGGAGCTCCACCGTTGGCCATCACAAGACGTGATGGACACCCTCGGACTTTTTCCAAACGAGAAAAACACACGCGCGCACGCGAGTAGTGTGCTGTGTCCCTTGCTCTCCGCCATTGGTCGAACTCACAACGTGTTTTGATATAGACACTCAGTGGTGAGCAAAAGAAAATTTCCCCCACGTTGCCCACCCTATTGTTCCGTGCAGAGCCTCTAATTTGACTCTAAATGGTCGCGAAAGCCCCAACAAACCCCAAAGCCCCAGGCTCTCCTTGACCTTAATGCCTTACATCCGAAATACTATAGTACAGGGGAAACTTGATCAGCCATCGAAGCACATAAGCGCAAGACCCATCCAAAACAACAGCCCTCGCCGCGTCATGAAGCATCATCTTCCGCGTGAGAGCTGCCTTCAGACATTGCCGATTGCAAGACTTGAAGCTCAGCGTAGTCCGAGCTCGAAAGCGCAAACCACCTAAGCAATGCACGAAATCTTGCCAGCCATAGATCTGCGAAGCCATGTCAGTTGCTATACCATGTAGGCTTCCGGTTTTGCGCGGCCAACCCAAGCAAAGACTCTAAATCCTGTTGCCTGCACACCGCTAATAATACAAACTTCGAACCATCGAACGCCCGAAAACATGTATAGATAGCTAAGCCATTGCCTTATCCCCTTGTAGTGCTGCGAAACTTTACGCCTCCCCTCACCCCCCCCCAAGAAGATACCGTCAGCCCTCGGCCCACGAAGCCCAAAGACTAAGTGCACAGTTGCGCCGGTAGGAAAAGCAACGGGAACTCGTTGGGGCCATGAAACGACGCTCGGTGTCGTCCGTCCTTGCCTCGGCCGCCAAGGTTGCTCGGGCGGAGGCCTTGCAACACCCATTCATATTTAGACGTTGCTCCCCAATACTGCACGAAAGGATGTCTGCTGTGCCCGTTTGTTGATGCTGAGCTAGTGAGCCCCGTAGACACGTGTTGCCTGCCAAGTGAGTCCTCCAGGCCAGCCACGCAGGAGCCAAGATTCAGCTGTGGCTCACAACTGTGGTTTGTTTTTCTGTGGGACTGGCATTGAGCACCGGAGCTAGAGCCCTGAACCCTGTTTTGCTGTTGAGGGCGGTTGGGGCGGACTCGCGTTGCTCAACAGCGAGCTCCAGTGAGCTGCTGTATGATATGGTTTGGGATGATTGGGATGTTAATGCTTGTTGCGAAGTTGATGGCCAAGGTGAGACTGATTCTTTCTCTTTCGAACTTGAGAAGACTCGCTCCGACAGTCCGGAGTAACAGTGGCTAAACCACTATCCCCAAACTGGTAGAAGCCCAATTATATAAAACTTATGGGGCCGGCATACACTCTTAGATGCCTTAGCACATGCGGTTAAGTCTGGACCGTCAAGAAACACTGTCTGTATTCTGCTCTCTTTTGATAATGGGAAATGATGACTCGACTGACCAGTTCATTAACACAAGAGCATTGAAAGGTTATCCTTCCTGTCAACAGTGTATATCAGTCGCCTCTAGACTCCAAGATTGTGCGACGCAGTTCGGAGGCTCGGCTTTCCGGCACACCGCAGCCATCCCGAGGATTTCTCAATCTCAGGACCGTTTGACAGTGGGGCGGGGCCATGTGGGGCCTGAGTCTGTGAGCACGAGTATTCCTACTGCTGCTAGTAACCGCTGTCGAAACCGCACGCGCCAATCGCAGTATTCCCCGTCGCGTCCTTGCACGTTGCTTGCATGGATTTGCCAGGCTTTTTGGAGAAGTATGTGAGCAAGTTTACTGGCTAAAATTCTGCTCTTATAGCCGGCTCCTTTGTATGTCGACAACCGCAATAAGTTTGTCGACTGTCAGACTGGTATGATTGCCATACGAGCAATCGCCATCTCCGAGGAGCGACGAATTCCTGGAGCGTCGCGACGAGCGGCCGCCACACGACTCTGCCGAAGAACCGTCTCGTTGCATAGCCAACACGGAATCAGAGTCTGGCACTTAGGGCGGAAAGCCAGGGTGCATTGCCTCATGTCAGTTTCTGACTTGAGCATCCGAGGTCAGGAAGAATGTGTTAATCAGCATTCGTCTTGCTTTTCTTGCGGTTTGTCCTGTCAAACGGAGTCGTCATCAGACGGGTTCGCCCTTGACTTCTTCATCTGTCCGCCATTGCGATGATGACCTGTGAGCATGTGCTCGTTGAAACCAGGGGTCGTTCGTCCAGAAGCTGACATACAATGTGCTGATGTTCGGACCGTGGCATGAGCATGCACGGCACGGTTCCCTTTCAAGATGAGTCGATCATGATTTGCGTGGGGCGTGAGAACACACCAGCGAGATGTTGTGGCACCCACAGCCTAGTTTTTCGATTGGAGACAGGCTCCCGGTGTAAGCCGGCGCACTCACACGGAGTGCAAGTTGACAGAACAGTGTGCTTTGACTGAGGTCTGAGGAGGAGAGCATGGCAGCAGGTCCTGTTGACATCAGAGAGGTTGAACGCCCGCAGCTCGCCCGCCTATACATGTGCAAATGTACCTCACTGCGCTTGGCACGTTGTAACTTTCTCGAACAGGCATGTTCTGCCGAAGCCAGCGATCTGGCAGTGCCCTCGTTTGGAGAAGCTGCTGCCAAAGACTTTGCAAGAAGATCGTGGCATGATGCAGGCAAAGGGTTCGGCATGGCTTGCAGGCAATCTAGCAGCGAGCTGTGAAAAAAGATGTCATAGTCCGTTCCCTGGCATTTTCGTAGGAGACTAGAGAAGTAGACGCCGCATTGATGGAGTCGGTGCACCGTGTGTCGGAATGTCGAGTGCCCGTGGCTGCTTTGTCACAGGCTTGGGACAAGGGCCGCAGACTGGCGAAGACCGTCTCTCTGCAGGGGCCCTGGCCTGGCGAGGCGACGGTGAAATCAAAGAGCTGCGATGAGCCGCGCTCTGTGGACCTGGTGCGATGCTGCTGCTGGGCTGAGAGAGGTCTAGAAAAGCCAGTCTCCGTCCGCAAAGAAGCCAGACGTTCCTGCAAGGTTGCAGCTGCCCCAGCACCCATGCCTTCTGTGCGCACCTGCTTGCTGCGACACTGGCCGCGGAAGAGTCCGGTGATGTGGAGGTCATGGGTCACCAGTACGGAAGCAGAGGTTTCCAGTGTTCTTTAAGCCGTGACCTGTGATCTTTGGGCCCAGGCAGACTACTCGCATGGAGTTGTCACTGGGTTTTCCTGGAGTCATTGGAGTCCTCCACTTTCATGTCAGGCCTGTGGGCGAATGGCTTTTCTCAGCCACATGCACCACCTTGCGCGGGGAAAGCAGCGTCGAATTGAGGAGCGATGGGCGCAGCAGATGCCATGTCAATGTCGGTTGACAAAGCAGACTTGCCGTGGGAATGAGACTTACCATTGCTCCTGTGCAGACATGGCAGGGGTGGCTGAAACTTGATTTGGAGTTTGATGCGCAATTGGCATTGATGGCAATGAGCTAGGGCCCCTAACTTAGGACTCCGCGTGACACCATGCAAGTGATCCTCAGGTTGTTGACGAGAACAGTACAGCCCACAGCGTTAGTATCGATGCTACACTTACGCAAACCAATGAATAATTACATCCTCTTGTCAGATGGCTGCAGAAGTATCGGCCGGAGCAGTTGCAGCCTTGCTCCCCATGGCCAGTGAGGCCACTGTCGGAAATCATGTCTCCTGTGATTACAATTCGCCATCTGCCAGTCGCTCTCAATGACAGTCACAGTCACGAGCAACATAAATTCAAGCCATGAGTAGCTTCGAAGCATGGGCCACTTGTTCGATCGTTTTCGATCATCTCAGTAGGCCGCCCTGTGTCGCTGGGCGCTGCTGTCCCTGTTGGCGCTGCGCCGACCCCAGCCAAGAGACTCGCGGTCCACGGCTATGCGAGCAGATGCCGGATCGCTTCAACTTAAAAAAATGAAGTATTTGGATCATGATTTGTCGCTTGCCGCTTAATTAATGTCGAGAGCCAATTTTGACTCGACTGTTCTTCTTCAGTTTTGGTAGTTAGTTTCCTCGTTTGCCTTCGCGTACATGTCGGACCGAAACCGTCTACGTTTTTTCCGCAGTGAAGGCCCTTGTCATCGCGTACATCGCATGCATCTGTGACGAGGTTTCCTGGTTCTGGCTTTCAACAGAGGGTACCCGGCAGTCGCAATAGGCCTGGATGCAAAAACAGGAGTTTGTCCGGGAAGAGCACGCTCTAATTGCAGGCTTCCAACTGCACGACCACGCCTTTAATAGAACCAGCTTCCCAGGCACCCAACATTTTTGGGGCATTCATGGGCTTTCCCAGGTCAAGCATTGCTTGTGGGAGATCTGGTGACCCCAAGCGATTCCCAAGTGGAGACATCGCGGCTTCCAGGTCAAGACAGATTGGCTTGCTTGCAAATTCCGCGAAAAGTTCTGCTTCACCCGAGGAACACTCTTCTGAAATTCTCGATAAAAGTGGAACGTTGAATGTGCCGCGCATGTCTTCCAGGAAGGAAGCCGTCAGAGCCAGGGAGCCGCTGCGAAAGTGAAGCAGCGCGGAATGGAGCAGCGACGCGCCTTCATTCACTTTGCAAAAACCTCCGAGGTGCCAGCGGCAGCCACCCACGGCCTCAGTGATGTCAAGTCCTGGATCCGTGCTATGTTTCCGGCTGGGTGAGAAGGCTGGGTAGGTACAGTTGCATTTGCTCCGGTAGTTGCCTGCATCGTTGGCCAGAGTCGGCCAGAGCCCATCCATGCGACAACAAACCCCATGCACACAGCCTCGCTCTTCCCAGTTCCAGAATCCGCAACTTCAAGCAAAGGAATGCCACGACTACGAGCCATCACCGGACAGAGCGGAAACACACTGCCAAAGCCAGGGTGGAAGCCAGGTTTCCCAACACAGGCACTATCAAGCAGAACACTGCTCGCGCAATTGCCGAATTAATTAAAGTCCCTGTCACTTTCCCTTGAGATTCGACATCAACGTGTGTCTCCAATATGGTATAAGAAGCTCACATCCTGGCAACAAGCCTATTCCGAAAACTCTTTCCCCAGCCAGGCCGAGGAAATCCAAACAGCCTCGCAAGCCGCCGTCTTGATCGACTCTCTGGTCCAGGACCGCAAAGAAAGTGTTTGTGATAGATCGAGATGACAGAGTTTTTAAGGGCTTATAGGGATTTTTGAGTTCAGAGTTTTGTTTTGTGACGAATCCAGGAGCTAGGAAAGTCCACCCCCTGCGCCTCGCTGACTTTGGCGGCTGCTTCGGCGGCCGCGGAACGCTTACTGCTCACTGCTGCGCAAGAAAAAAGAGAGAGATGTTTTGTGAATGGCCTTTGTGAGATCGCGAGGGCTTTCGTGTTCCTGCCGCAGTCGAATCGACATGTGGCTCAAGACAGAAACAACTTCGGCGACGAGGCATCGAACCCGCTCGAGTTTAGTTTCACTGACGTGAACCCCGCAATAAGCTGAGAAAGTGCAGTTGAGCAAGCTGTTGAGCGGCCTGTTTTGGGCGATGGCGTTGCGGACACTGTGCTGCTTGAGCCTGTTGGTAGTGCTGAACGGTGAATCCACCACCACCACCACCACCACCACCACCACCACCACCACCACCACCACCACCACCACCACTACCTCGACCTCGACCACTGCCACCGTGACCACGACTTGGACTGTGAGCACGACCGAGAGCACCACCAGCAGCACTGTAAGTTCAACGACAACCAGCACATCTTCGACGCTAACCGCAACATCCCGAACTTACACCAGTCGGACAACCACAACACGCAGTAGCACGAGTTCCACGAGCACGACCACGCGGCCCGGGACTTGCGACGTAAAGCTTCTGTCGGTGGTGCAGTCCCTGGGCGTCGCAGTTGACGAAGCATTCAAAATCGCATGCGAGCCCTGTCGCCAAGAAGCAGTGCAGTGCGACTCGGAAGGCAGGGTGGTGGCCATGAATTTGCAACACAAAGACCTGAACGGGCACCTGCCACCAGACCTCAGCGACTTGGGCCAGCTTCGCAAACTGAGGCTCGGCTTCAACCGTCTCACCGGGCCGATCCCAAAGGAACTGGGCCTTTGTTCAAACCTGGAGCTGCTTCAGCTCAAAAGAAATCAGCTCTCGGGGTCCCTCCCAAGAGAGCTGGGGCAGCTCAGGAAACTACAGAGATTCGATGCCTCTAGCAACAATCTCTCTGGCAATTTGCCAGAGGAGCTGGGCGACTTGTCCGCCTTGCGGCGTCTGTACTTGTCGGACAACAGGCTCTCGGGACCCCTGCCTGCGAAGCTTGGACAGCTCTCGGAGCTGCAAGACCTCCGCCTTGCGTTCAATCAACTGGAGGGCGTTCTCCCGGAAAGCATTGGGATGTTGAGCTCCCTTAGAGCCCTGTCGCTGCAGAGCAACAAGCTTACCGGGCAGCTGCCGGTGGAGATTGCTAGCCTTGGGAAGCTCCAGCGTCTTCAGCTCTTTAACAATCAGCTGGTGGAGCCGTTGCCAGCAAAGGCGCTGGGGCAGCTTCGCTCCTTGCAGATCTTACGCCTCTCCCGAAACCAGTTCGCAGGGAGTCTGCCCAAGGAGCTTGGCCAACTCGCAGACCTGAAGGAGCTGGACCTCTCCCACAACAGCTTCACTGGAAACATCCCATCGGAGATCGGAAGACTGCAGAACCTGGAGCAGCTCAATCTTCGGAGCAACCTCCTCGAGGGCACTTTGATGCCCTTAGACTGTCAGGCCGGTTGTAGAATGCAGAACGAGTACAGTACCCTAAATTTTAAATAGTAGGATTCTGAAAAAGAAGGACTCCAAGAAGAGGTACCCCTAATTACGAGAGAGAGTCAGACTGGCTGCAACATCCCGGCAGCTTAAGGTCCCTTCTCCCCTCCCGGCCCCCGGAATAGGCCCAACTGGACATGGGTAGTTCTCTAAAATGAGGTCCTTCTTAGGTTCCTTTTTGTAAGTGTGCCGCACCCTACTGGCGGCCTAAAACGGGACCCTAATTTAGAGAACTACCCACATGAGTATTCCACAATGTAGGTAGCAAGAGATTTGGGGCGGGCGGAAAGATAAGGCCGTGTTTTGCCTAGCTCGCTTGCACTTGCAAGAGCAGCGGCGACGACCGGAAGTCGCATCATCCTGAATGATTGTCGAGGGTAGTCGATTAGGCTACGACCCAGACATGCCCAGACGGCAAAGCGCATCCAACATCGGCAAGAGCAGCACAACGAACGAGACGACCAAGTTTTGCAGAAAACCATGCGCAGTGGTCATACGTCTCACAACTTTTCTCTTACTTTTTTCAGGGTCTGCTTTGCATGGTCACTGTCATGCACTCTACTACCAAAGAACGGGAAGAGAAGGCATACAGGTGAACGTGCACACGCTAAAGCTGAGAAGCTGCCTCCTGCCAGCAGGAGCTTCGGAAGCTGGACCTCTCCAGGAATCGCTTTACGGGATCTTTGAAACTGAGCCCTGGTCTCCCAAAGCTCCAGAAGCTCTCGTTACGGGGAAATCGCCTCTCCGGGACCATTCCGTCCCTTGGGGCCCTGCTGCGGAAAGTGGACCTTGGGGAGAATCGCTTTTCGGGTGAGTTTCCAGAAGTGGGTAGTCTCACAGGGCTTCTAGAGCTCAAGGTCGACGGAAACCAAATCTCCGGAGAGCTTTCAGAAGACATTTGCCGATCCCATAGCCTGCAACAGTTTTCCTGCGGCCACAACTTGCTGCAGGGTCGACTTCCGGACTGTTTGTGGAAGATGCCCAGGCTTCAGCAGTTGTCGCTTCACAGCAATGGCTTTGTGGGTGTACTTCCCCAGATCATCTTGGCACAGAGCCTGGTCATCCTGACGTTGCATAAGAATGCCATCTCTGGGCCGTTGCCGAAGCGTTTCTTCTCCGAGTTGCCCAACCTCGCTATCTTGACCTTACATGGGAATAGCCTCACGGGATCCATCGCAGATGGGATGAGTCTCAAGGAACCATGTCTAGACAATCCTCACTTCCAGCTTCAGGGCAACGACTGCCGCGACTGGGGTGACCAGACCGAGTCTGGATGCGAGACTGTTGCATCTCGCTTCTTGACCCGGGAAGAGCTTCGAGAGCTGATTGAGAACTGCCCCAGGTCATGCCAGGAGTGTGAGGATCCGAGTTGGCAACAGGGGAACAACCCCGTGCTGACGCTTCACCGAAATGCGTTATCTTGCGGTCTTCCTGAGAAGGTGACTAGTGCGGCCACTGCGACGGGGACTGCTTTCACTCTTGTCGTCATGGGGAACATGGTCGGAGATGGCCATGATCTACCATCGTGGGTCCACATTGAAGAGCGGCAAGAGTTCCTCTATTTTTCGGACCGGGCCCACACATCCAATCTCCTCATAGGCTTTGGTATGGCCTTCGTTCTCCTGGGCCTGGCCTTCGCTCGAGGTCGTATCTGGAAGGTGCTCTTCCACGCAGCCCGTTATGCTCATGAAAGCTCACAGGTCTCCGCCGTGTCCGAGGCGGAGATGCAGAAACTCCCTGACTAGGCTGTATCCTCCCTTCCATGCCACCCGAGTTCCGAAGAAATCATGAGGTTGACAGTGGATCGGTTTGGGTTGGCTTACAGATGCTTTGTGAGCTTTGGCCTGCTCTGTGCCAGGCCTGCTTCGGTGTCCTTCGCTTCACGACTTTGTCATCCATCTTATGCTTCGCGATGCTCCCCCTCTATCTTTGGGGTGCGACTTACTACAGCTGTGGGCAGCCGCTGTCGCGTACCACTGCCGCCTACCTGAAAGGGTGCCTTGGCCAAGTCTTTTCGATGCAAGGGGATGCACCGCTTGGCTTGTGATTGCAATGTCTTTGCACATGCCCTGTTCAGACTTCTAGTCACACTTCTTATTGTTTTTGAGCTTGTGGGGGAGGGATTGCGTCAATCTCGGGGCTTAGCTTGCAGCTCTCCAAGCGCTCTTCGGCAAGAACTTCTTGCTTCTCATATCCGCTGTACAGTAATGCTGTACACCACACTGCACACTGGCATGGCTGGAATCAGCTGAGCGTGGGCCTGTTTCTCGTGGGTCTGCATTTGGCATCATGTCTGACTGTGCGAGGCCCTGGGAGACTCTGGTTGTCTGCATCTCCTGGAGTTTGCTGACCCTCTTCTTTGCAGCCGCCGTGGCTGCCATGCCCTCCAAGCGCGCGGCAGGCCTCCCTGAATCAAATTTCCAATGGTCTGAACTGGAGGACAGCAGGAAGAGTGTGAAGCGTCGAGCGCCTCAGGTTTGAAAGTTGCTGTGGAACCTGGACCCCGTGGCTGCAAGCTCATCGGGTTCTGGATGCTGTGGCTGGCCGGGGTGCTGCAACGAGCAGCTTTGCCTCACTCTGAATTCTGTTCATAGTATGTGCTGTTCTGGAGGTGGTGGTGCTTGCCCTGTCCGTGCCCTCGATCCTCTTTGCTGTCTCTCAGGCCTCAGAATCTCAGAAATCGGTATTCACATTCCAACTCTGCCTTGCTCCGACATGTCATGCGAGTTCACGTCACAGGCTCTCCCTGCCGGCAACACTTCAGGGCTGAGCCACGAGACTCTGCAGATTACCCACAGAGCAGCTCCGGCCCTGATCGTGGCTGTTGACATGCTTTTGGCAAGCGCTTGGCCGGCAATGCTCGCAGCTTGTGAAGTCTGCATCTCTGACATGGTTGTAATCTGACTGTCAGTCCAGGTGCCTTGTCAAGATGCTTCTCGGCGCTCACTGGTATCCGAACCGATCGCTTGCTTATGACATTGAGACTGTGCTCTACCTGGCTCCTGTCTCTGCTTACGACTTTAGTTCTGCATGAGAACTGCCTGGCTGGTTGGAAATTTTTCTGGAGTGTCTGTGATGCAGGGAGCCCCCGCCAAGAGCTGTTCTCCTTAAGTATCTGGGACGAAGAAATGATGAACACCGATGCTGACATGTGTCAACTGGAACCTTCCTGGTGGAAAAATGGTCGTTGCAGCAGATCCATGATTGAAGGTCTTGCCCCTCTGCTGATGAAGAAGCTTCTTCTCAGAACGTGCCTTCAGCCGGTCCTGCTGCTCATCGCATGGCAGCTGTCGAAGTTGGACTCCGACGAGCGTTCGGATGGAAGCCGCCAGTTGAGGCTGTTAAAGGTCGGACCAACGACCAGCGGTTGCCTTTTACCGATACAGCAGCATGCCCTGCTGACCACATATATGGAGACAACCATATTTTGGGGACCACTAAATCCTTTGGTCAGCTTTTGCGTTGCCACCGCAGCCGCAGTCAACGCGCACCCCTTCTGCATTGCACCCTATAGCAGAGCTCTTCTCGACGTTTTGGCACTGTCCGTTTTGAACTCTCTTTTTGCCTTTTGTTTGGTGCTTGTGCACCGAGGCTCCTCTTCAACAAAGCCGTGACAGATTTCGGAGTGCGCATGCCCACGGATCATGCAAGCAGCGTCTCCACGCTGTCTCGCGACTACTTGGTGTGCTCTATAGTAGGCGCGGCAGTCTTTCAGATGTGGCATGCGTTTGGAACGGGCATGAAGGGACAAGTGCTGCTAGTCTTGGCAACCATGGCCGTGCTTGCCTTCACTTTGGTGCCTTTTGCACCCCTGCACTGCGGTGCATTTATTCGGTGCGTGCGATGGATCATCTGGAGACCGGGCAATACAAACGAAGAGGCCGGGATCGAAGAACAAGACGAGAGTCACAAGAAGGTCAGGATAGGTCAGGTGAACTCAGGTGATGTAGGCATGATGCAACATAGTCGAGGTGCTTTTCAGAATGCCATGTCGGTTTGTGGACTCTTTTCATGGGAGGCCATTGAGCTGACCTGCCCGGACTCACCATCAGAGGACAGATCGAACATACGGCCGGCCTCGGCCGATGCGAGTGAGACTTGACATCTGGAAGGCGAACTCCCCAAGTTCGAGCTGGGCGCGAGCTCCCCTTGCTACGGTGTGGACTGCGAGCTGTTCCGCCGAAGTTGTGCGAGGTGAGCCGAGGACATGGAGACATGCCAGGGTCCCACTCTCTGCCTACGCTGTGGTGTCTTGGCTCGGCCCGCGCATCCGAATGTCAGCTGCCTCACAGAGAAGAGCCTGCGATGGAAGTCCATGACTCCTGGCAACGGCACAAGGCCGTTGGAGATATCGATCTCGTGCAACAGCTCCATGGACCTCGAGCAACAAGCCAAAACGAGTCGGAGTAGGGCCGCGGTCATGCTGACAGCTTTGCCTGAGTGGATACTCGTACCTGGAGAGGCAATTCAAACACTGCTGGCAGAAAGAGAAACCCCTGGGCCCTGGGCCCAGAAAGAGAAACCCCTGGGCCTTTCATTGAGCTTTCTATCGTATATTTCTGACTAGTAATTCTGCGTAACTGTGAGGTCGACGGCAGATGCTACTGAGACTTGTGCTCTCCAGAACGTAGCGCTTCGAGACTGAGGTAGACAAGAAATGGCAGAGAGAGTGAGAGAGGTGCTTCCAGGTCCACTTAGGACGGGACCCTGGCCCACACACTCAACCGACATCCTAAGCACGCCCGCGTGCATGCAAGAAAGGGAGACCGGTGGCAACGACCCATGCGGATCTATGGCTCAAGGCGTCGAGCTTGTCGGAAAGGGAAGCATGCTTGCCGGATTGAACCGGGCCAGGGATTTTTTCCTTTGACTGGCACTCTGGGAGTGGCCTGCGACCGGGACCTCGACCTCGTAGGCGCCGGATTCAAAGTCGTGGTAGAAGGGGAGGTGAGGTACGGGTCCTCCAATGGCCCCTCCTTGCCGTCGCTGTAGTGACGCTGGGTGGCGTATTTTCCGCCTTCTGCACAGGACATATAAAGACCTGGAGGGCGAAGAGCAGGGAATCGTGGCCGTGGCCTCTCTAGGCGGGAAGCTTCGGGACGCTTTAGCAAGTGAAGTTGGCGGCAGACAGTGGCCATCCGAAGAAGTTCAGCATGCCGATGTTTGCGGACCGTGTGGTGTTAGAGCAGAGACATCTCTTTGCTTTGCCGCCGTGTCCTTCCTCAAGAGACGTGTTTGAAGTTAATCAAAGTAGATCCCTTGCTCCATCCACGCGTGTGGCTATGCTCGATTGGACCCGTCTGGGCGGACTACCAGGTGGATCTTTTCTTTCGTCTCATGCTTAATATCCGTACAGCGTAGGAAGACTCGATGCCCACAAGGATTGGAAGAGAAAAGTTGCCGTCAACCTCAATGTTCTTGTCATGAGTCCAAGATTATCACCACTGCCTGTAATGGGCCACTTCCCTCGAAGTGGCACATGCACACGTGGCTCGCGTGCACTACCGACTTGACCTCCAAACTTCACTTGCGTACTTGTGCTTAGCTTACGTAGATTATTCTGTGCTGTTGGTAAGTAGTGACGGCTGCCGCCCTTGTTAGCTGCATAGTCAGTGGCACCAAGAAGCAGGCTAGTGCTCTTGCTCAATCGCTTCTGTCCCTTGTGTCTCATCGTGATGACGGTCCCAGGCGGCAAGATCTTTGGGGGCGTGGAATCGTGGGTGGACACCTCCAAGGCGGCAGGTTGCACAAGTCAGGTTCAGCAGTTGGGCTTGGAGAGCACGATCAGGCAGATTGTTACCTTGAAGTACTTCTTCTACTCTCCCAACTTGGTCTGGTTCATCCTGGCTTTCGTGATTTATGCCGTGGCCCCTTACGACATTCCAGCGGCCAGAACTTGGTCTTGGAGTTGGATTCTGCCAAGGCTTTTCTTGAACTTGGCGGTTGCTTTTGCCTACTATGGCTTCTTCTACTTCGGCCTTTACATCAGCAACTGGTCCAGCAGGAAGTTTGCCCCAGAGAAGTTTCCCACCGCCGGCAATATGGCCCACAACCTATACTATTGGATCCTTCGCCGCATTTTTCCGTTGAAGCGGTATGCTAACTGGGATGCCCAATCGTCGCGCGGCACTCATGTAAGCTGACTGTGTTCTAGCACGCATGAACGTTTCCTATGTTATGAGCATTCCGCTCAACAAGATGTCATGGGTTCATGCCCCTTTCTTGCGTACGCGACATGCTTCTGCCCGTGTCCTTTGTTGCCTTCCGACTTTCACGCGCAATCATGCCTCCAGGTCGTTGGGTGTGCTGCAGTGGACACTTTTGGAGGCCCTGATGCTTCGTTTGTGGGCCATCGGCAAGGTGCCTTATGCCACGGCTGGGGAACTATTCTCTAGCCCTGGCCTGCTGGCCTTGAATGTTTTCTGGGTGATGGTTATGCCGCTGTGGCGGGATTTGCATTTCTACATCGCGCATCGCTTCATCCACATCCGTGCAATCTACAAGTATGTACACAGCTTGCACCACCGAAATGCGGATCCCGAGCCGTTCTCAGGGCTCACCATGCACCCGGTAGAGCACTTGTACTACTTCTCCAATGCCTTCTTCCCTGCTCTGTATTTGTCGGGGCTGTCTCCGTTTGTTTTCTATTGGTGTTTCTTCCACTTGGCAATTGCCCCAGCTGCCGGGCATAGCGGCTGGGAGGATCATTTCCAATCGGATCAGTACCACTACTGCCATCACGCCAAGTTCGAGTGCAATTACGGCTCTCCGATGAGTGGTTTTATCGACCAATGGTGTGGCACGTTTCGGGAGAAGCTGGGAGAGTCCAAGGAGTACAAGGGACAGTACAGAGATGAGAACAATAACATCAACACCAAGACTTGGGCTGCGGAGTCTTACCTAGGCATGCCCAAGGACGTGTACCATGGCACTTACACACTTTTCTGGTCTGCCATGGTGCCTCTGATTGCTTGGGCCATGGCCCACCCGAGCCATCAGGCCATTTCTCAGCTCACAGGCTTCGTCGTGGCCTTTGGCCCAGTGCTCTTGGCCTTGGCCCTTTGTCATCTCTCTGGTGACAAGCTGAGCTGGCGCTGGCCTTTTCAGAAGGAGCGGGTCGTCGGACAGTTTGGGCTTTTCTTGACCCTTGGCTTCGTTGCCGTCTTGCTCCCAACTTATCATGCTGTTTCCTGGAGTGTTGCTGCTGGGCTCTAAACAGTTGCACAGCACCTCCGCAGTAGTGGGCAATCGTACAGCTCTCATCTGCATTCACTTCCGACAACTTCGGCCTCTGCCAGTTTATGCGCACACCCGGTGCCCAGCGAATGTACTAAATCGAAGTGCGCAGCATCCGTGTTGGAGCTGTCTGTGCACAACGTCGAAGGTCCTCCGCACAAGGAGACTTGTAGTTAGGGAGTTTTGTGCTTCCCAGCCTTTCAAGACAGATCAAAGCAGACGAGCTGATTGCATGCTCTGAGGGGTCCTGTTTAGTCGTTTAGTCCTGGTGTTCTGCGGGCGTGCACTCACCTGTGTATCCATGGTTTTCATGGTTTGCTTTAGGACTTACGCATCTCTGCTGGAGGTGAAGTGCCAATGAAGTCTATCATGAATGAACGAGGGCTACATTCGCTTCATTGCATCCAGCTGCTTGGAGGCAGAGGCTTTTTGCCAGGGTCCTACCCAACTCGTCCTGTAGAATTTCAGAAGCATGTTTCTTGACCACCTGCTGAACTGGGGCTGGCTGCCACTTCGTGGTCTGAGGCCACCCACACTGCTCTCATCGTGAAGCCGCATGCGCTCGCTTCGTGCATCAGGCTCGCTCACAACTTCGGTTTTAGCTCAGACCCGGCAGTGGTGCTGTAAAAGTTCAGGGAGCGACTCCTTTAAGCACCTCGGATAACAGACTACTGTTGCGTGCGGGAGTGGTGAGGTTGTCCTGTCGAGCCAGGAACTCATCAAGATCAATGCGAATACCTCCGCACCGGCAAGGCGGAAACTCGTATCATTGGAAGACACCAGGGGTTGCTGCTCGTATCAGACTACTGTTACTATCATTCGAGCGGTCAGCCGAGGAGCGGCAGTGCACTTTCTTAAATATCAGCGGTGCTGATTGCAAGTTCATGTCACGGTAGGAGCAACATGATGCTCATGGTTGCCTCCGCAGACTGGAAGATTCAGGTTTCCCAGCTGCTTGTGTTAGATTCACCAGGAAACAACACCCGGCAGGTTCTAGCCAGACCTCGTCGAGGGGCAGCACATCAAGGTCGAAGCCTCAATACAGATCTCTCAGGTCGCAACCCCGCCTGCAGACGGAGTGTAATAGCAGTCGTGATGCGTCAGCGCAGAGTCCCAGATGTGTGGTGCTTGTCCAAGGGGGAGAGGGGGCCATGGAAGGATGAGCCAATTGAGGTGGGGCCGCACATGTCAGTTTCAAAGGGTTCGGGGAGGCATACTCGCAACGGCAATGTTGATACGCGTGATAGAAATATGCATCGCAGCCAGTAGTTGAAGATACAGAAGAAAGTAGTCTTCACAAACACCAAACCGAGCGAGGAGTTGCAGAGCCTGCTCACCTTTGAAGCCTCTGACCTGGGGCTGGATCCATTGAGTTGGGCACAGTGCGATGCTATCGGCTCTGAAAAAGGTTTGCGGCGACGGCTGCGGCGGCTGTTGTGGTGTAGTGGTCGTCATGGTGGCAGCAGTGCGAGTAAACAATAATAGCAGATACACCAGTTCTAGCAGTACTTCTACTGTTCGTTCTAGTACTTGTGCTACAAGTAGTAGTGTCGTAACGGTATATAGCTGTTGCTTGAACTGGGAGGGTGCGTGGATAGTTTGTTCAAGCTGATCTCCACCGAGAAAGTGAGCCTCGGGCATTCGCTGTAAACAGTGCAAGAGTCTTGAACGCAACAAAATGCACGTCCACGATCTAGGTCATGTTCGCCCTATCAGTTTGGGGTCAAGCTGGCTAGACTTCGGTCTTTAGCAAGCACAATGCCGTGCACCCAGGAAGTAGATGTCTCTTTCTTTGCCTGCCTTGCCACACTGTTGGAGGCGAACCTGTCTGTCTGCTCTGCCGGTCCGTCGTGTGCCAGCATGGGGGATGTGAGAAGTTGCACTGCGTCACGATGTTCTTGCACATGGGTTTTCATCTGGACCACATGCTTGTGTGCTTCTGGACCCATCCTGAACAGAACTGAATCGGACATGCAGACAAAAAAGGCTTGGCTTGTGCCCCAACGTCCACCGAATCCTACTAGCATGTAGCGATGGTATGTAGCCCAGTCCGAAACTACCCTCAGTTCGGACCTCGTTCTGGGGTGGAGCAGACTCGACCGTTTGCATCTTGGTCATGTTCGCCCTATCAGTTTCATTTCGGATCAAGCTGGGTAGAAGGGTGCTCCGCCGGTCACAGGACCACACGGAACGTGTGCCCGACATGCTTGGGAGCTGTTCTTGCGGTTGGAGTTCATGGTGCCGCCTAAACCCTGGCACGTGTGACCGACAGCATTGCTCGCTAGCATCTAGTTATTGGCGGATAAAGAAAAGCGCTTGTTCTGGAGACGTTTGGTCCAGGTCTTGAGATAGCCGCGGGAGTTGCTTGGAGGGCTCAGGCCAGCAGTGCAGCAACAGGTAGGCTAAGGACAGAGATTTCCAAGAAGCACCCGCACGGATGACCCCATTTGTTTCTGCTTCCGTCAAAACCACCTCGCAGTCGACTTTCTTGCCATGGGCCCTCGGGTCTTGCGTAAGCCGGCCCGCCATGGAATCAAGCAGAAACGGCTTGGAACCCGTATTGAGGCTGTTTGACTTGTGGCCGGATGAAGCTTTGGGTAGAAGCTGCCAAGGTCGACAGCCAAGAAGCGTCCCAGCGGCATCTGTTCCTCTCGTTGCGCATCCCAGGCCGGATGCGTACGGGTAGCCCGGTCAAGATCATAGGAGTCAGGAGTACTAGGACTTCAGCTCACCTGCAAGTCTCACATGCAAAGATGACCAACCGAAAGCAATGACTCAATGACAGAGTTGGACTTTGCACGTGCTTCAACGCATGTGAAGTTTCGAAGCGCAAGGTGCTGGGTGGTATCAGGTGCTGGGTAGTATCTAGACTGAACTTTGCTGCAGGTTGCACAGAGAGACTTCGACGCTGGCGAACTGGTGTTCCAGGCAAGAGTCGAGTTGCACTAACAATGCCTGAATTTGCCACATCGACGCCTGTGATGTGAACAATGCTTCACTGCATGACTTCGAGAAATGGACTTAAAGTATCAAACGTGTGCTCGCGCGACATCACCGGAGTCGCTGCCTGTCCAGGAAGCCGCGCTTGTTGCAGCCCAGGTCCGGCAGGGACGCACTCCTGTCAATGAAGTCCCACAGCCAACCGGTGCAGAAGATATTGTCGAGAAGCCACGGATGCATGACAAACGGACTGCCCACACGCAAGCTCGTGCAGTCCAAGTACACGGTTTCTGAATGTCGAAGCTGTTTTACTGCCAGGTTGCCATGCGGAAGCATTTTAAGCTAGACAAGCTAAGGCCACCTGCGCAGACATGCCTACACCAGCTCCGAGACAGTATATCAGGCAGCGCACATGCAGTGCCGACAGGCACCAACCCGACAGCACAGAATACAGATTGCTTCAGCCGTGAATCACCTGACGAACTGAGATGAGCCATGAGTAATTAGATCCAGTCCTCGAACTGCAAGATAGGGGTTCTCTGCTGAGCTTTGCAAGTGGCCCCTCTTGACTTCACAGCGCGGCTACGGAGCACCTTGACTTGCATGAGCCCAACAAACGAACTTTTTCAGCCAGCTTTCGAGTTGCAGCTGTTTCGATATCTGCCACAACAGCCTGAACAGAAGAATGCTGTGTAATGCTGTGTAGAGCTTGTGCGGCTAAGGGTAAACGTGGCTCCTGGCTGCTCATCCTGTGGCAGAGATGAGCAGCCTGGCAATGCCACAGGCCGCTGTTGAGGGCAAGCAGGTCTCGTCTGATTCACAGTGCAGTCCCTGGTGTGCAGGATAAGAAGAGGGAGTATGCCAGAAAGGCAACTCAAAAACGAGTGGGGCACCTTGCTCGCAGAACAAGCTGCAGATGCTGCGTTCCCACAGTTGCTTCCGACGGAAATTGCTGCGAGATTCCTCTAGATTCTAGATGCCGGCACAGATCTCAGGAGCACATCCAGGAAGCCTCCCCCTGTGGAAGAGCACCTCGAGAAATTCGAGGCCTTCCTGCTTCCTGTCATGCTCCCCCGTGGTGTCGTCATTCTCGGCACGTCCACACAGCTAGGTCGCAAAGGAAATTGCCGGGAACTCAGGGACTCAGAGCTCCTCGGGCCGGTCCAGTAAAGCCGAATTGCTACAGGACAGCGATACCCGGACCTTCCTGAAGAATGCGATGAAGCAGGATCGGTTGTGTGCCACGCCCGGGCCTGGGAGAGCTTTCGGTAGATTTCGATCGCACTGTAACTCAGGACTCAGGACCCTTAAACTACCTTACTCCTTAATTGGGGCCCCGTGATTTCCTCCTGCGACGGGATGGTTCAAGGGCGGGAAGTCGTCCAGGCAAACAGACTTGCCGAGGCTGGATGATGCAGAGATCGAGTCCATTCTGAACACTGTGAAGGTGTGTTGCCCTGTGAAGCTCGAAACTTCTCGTCGTAGCAGCTTCGTCAGCCCTGCTGCCTTGCAGTTTTTCAAGTTCGACAAGGGCACGCCCATTATCCAGGAGGGCCGTCTTGGAACAACGTCGCTTGGATAGCAGTGTTCGGCTGAATTCTGAATTCTGCGAGACGCGATAGTGCCCGGGCTGCTTTCAAATGCGAGATGGGATTCCTGGGTTGCGGGAAGACCGGAGGTTCTTTGTGACGCAGACAGGATCGATGGAAGTAAGTGTGCCTGGGCCTGCAGAAAGATGTTCGGTCTTCGGCCATCTGTTGTGAGTTTCTGCCAAACGTTGCGCAACAGAAGCTGCATGAGGTGAAGGGCATCACCTGCAACACCATTGGTGCAGGTGAGACTCTTCTTTGAGCTTGCTTTTCTCATCCTCATCCCTTGTCAGATGTCCTGTGTTGCGCAGGCTGTGCCTTTGGTGGTCTGGCGCTGTTGTACAACTGTCCCAGGAGGGCACCGCTGCATCGTGGCACATTTAAGTGTAAATGTGATATCTTGCACTGCCCCCACGAGGACTGCGACCGTCAAGGCCACAGCGGATAGCGAGGTCTGGGGCGCTTCTTGGCTGGCAAAGGGTGACCAAACAAGCAACTCATGACTTGAAACTTGACGGCTGTTCTCAGGCGAGTGGCATTGCCTTCAAGCAGAGCCTCCAGCAGAACGCCACCAAACACCAGGCAACACCGCAGCAATAGAAGAGTCGGGAGCACACCCCCTCACTCTGCCAGGCTGAAACCCTCAAGTTTTTGGATTCCATGAGCATCTTCGAGGGCCTCACCAAGAAGCAGAAGACCTGCGTGGCAGAGGTGCATGGGAAGCCGGAGGAGTAAAACGATGAGTGTGATAATCTTGCTGTCAGTCTTATTCTGATTGTTGTTCTTATTTAGGGCCCCAAAAAAGCACATAAGCAAAAATAAGGATACGGATATCCCCCATTAAATGCTTATGCTTTTGTGCTTTCTTTTTGGGTCCCTACTTGTTATTTTTACCCCACTTCCCGGCTGCAGAACTTCTCAGGCGACCTTCTCCGAAGTCTTCGAAGACAAGGCGGCGAACGAAGCCCTGAGTAGAAAAACTTCCCTGACCCAAATTATTCCCTGACCATGTTTTGTCCTATAGAATACTTCGTCATAGTTGGGTAACATTTTACATGTTACTGGGTACTTGAACCCAATGAGGAATTATCCTAACAATGAGCTAGAATACCTGTTGAGATGTTGCCGATTCTTGCAGCTTGCCGCCTGGAGCAGGCTCGGGTTGTGACGGCCGGCGACATGCAGACCGCCATCTACTTTGTAAAGAAAGGCCATCGCCTTGTTGGGGGTGCACACGCGGATCTGGAAAGCGCCGAGTTTAGGGTGCCAAGATCACCTGCAGCGCGAGGCGAACTGGGCGTGTACTCGGGCGGACATGCTGGGGGCCTCAGAAGCTCGCAGTGTTGGGCCTGAGTTCAGCACCTTGCATGAGAATGCCACACGTGATTGAGGCAAATACGACTCACACAGGAGTGATCAATGTGACATCCCCACATGCACACGACCAAGGCAGTGTGGGCATGTCGCTGCTGAGGTCAAAAGCACGGGGGAGTTCGTAGATGGCTCTGAAATTGGACGGCTCGGGCCGAATGCTGCTCGGAGCCAATGCGATGGCAGTGGTGTTGGAGTCAGCCCGGGTTTAGATTGGCCTGTTGGGAGCCGCTGAACCCTACATATACCTTTCCCTTCAAGCAACTTGTCGAAGCGGAGTTAGTGAAGGAAGGTGATTTGAGTTGCAAGCCTTCAATTTCCTGGCCCTGTATACTTTTTGTCATCTCGTAAGCAGGCAAACTGTGGACATGCTTCGCATCGAGAGTCCCAAACCTCGGTTTGTTCATCGCGCGTTCTATTCCGTTTGCTTCATGCCGACGAAAATCTGACGTGGTTGGTCCGAGAGTAGAATTTGAGCCTGAAGTCTTTCTCGTGCTGCTTCCTTGAAGCACGATCCTGAAGGGAGGCTGGGAGTAATCCACAGACCAGACCAACAGCCTTGCCTGTGTTCATCTGTCTTCTGCGAGCGCGAGATGAGTCGAAACCCGAAACCGGGTGGATGCCCTCGCACACCGAGATCATTACACATGGCGCTACGGCCGATTTGAACCCGCCAAGCTGTGAGAGTCGAAGCTATACGTGTCAAGTGGTCAGTACCATTGCGCCAACATCCAGTTAGGCGAGTGAAACAAAGGGTGATCCTTGCTTTCAAAACGAGTTATCGAGATGCGAATTCGTGATGCTCGACTATGCTGGACAGGCAGGAAGTAGTTCTCTTCGACGTAGGGCCATTGTGACAGTCGAGGAGTCGAGGTTTCAAATCCCACGCGAGAGCTTGTCAGCTCTTTACTCAGGACTGCTTCGGAGAGTCGCAAGTGGTTTCGAAGGAGCCGTGTCGCAGCTGCACATGGTCAGGTCAACGGATTCCGTTGGCCAGAAGTACAAGTTTTCGCATGCTGGCAGACCTCCTGTGCATAATCGTACGTATATTTATCAGTGTATATATATATATATATATATATCTATATATTTATTTATTTTTTATTTATTTATTGTACAAATATAGACAGATAGATAGACAGACAGAGCCTTTGTCTAGCGATCTATACCTACCTATCGATATATCTATCTTTCGTTCTATCCGTACAAGTGCATCATTCCATGTTTGTACTTGGCATTGGGTCTGTTTATGCAGCTCATCGCACGCGCCAGCAAGGTTTAACATCACCATCCTGTCCAGCGGTCGCTCGGAGCTTCTCTGCGTGAGTGTGGCAGAACTCAAGGCGCAAAGTAGCTCGTGAAAAAGAGCAGTGGGTCAGCCGCAGAATCTGCAGAAATACTCAAAAGAGCAGGGCCCGCTAACAGGGAGCGAGAACCCAGGGGCGCAGACCTAGATCTCGCGGTCGACTCTAATTGCAGAAGCACTCTCGGTGAAGAAAGCCCAGAAATGGGCCCATGTCACTTTCCCACATCTTTGAAGATGCGCTGCAGATCCTGCGAGCTCGCGCAGGTCATTGTTGGAGATGATCTGGGGGCCGTCTTGGAGCGGAATGCGATATCGCAGGGGCTCAAGAAATGCGCTGCCCTTAGCGTGTCAGGTCTGTTGAGGCTTAGTGTGCAACCGGATCGCAAGCGCCACCTTTGTGGTTCGTCGAGTTAACGGGGATTCCGGGTGACTCCGACTGGTAATTACCTATTTAGTATACGCCGGTTTTCATGTGCGTTGAATGCACGTTGCTAGCTCCATGCGTTTAGAGTTTAGACTTCGCAGTTCCCGTGCAGACATTGATTGCGGGCAGCTCTTTACCATGCATGGGGAAGCAACCACGACGTTCTTGTCACCATCACCGCCTCCACTACACTCAATAAATGCGAATCTGCCGACACTGACGACGACATAGTGCTGCTCGCTGATTTGTTTGCTCTTACTAAGCCCTGCATGCTCCGCGTGGCGTCACTATCACCGATACTCTTACGACGACGACGACGACTACTGCTACTGCTGCTGCTGCCACTGCTATTACTACTGCTGTTACTACTGCTGCTACTACGCCGGCATGCGGGTGACAAAAACTACACCGGCAACCGAATACAGCTGCTATCACTGCCGCTACCACCACGACGACGACCACTACGACGACGACATCGTCAGCAATACCCGCTGCTGCACCTCAGCGTGACCGTGTGCATTTCCTTTGCTGCAGGTCCAGTGATCTCGCAGTTCACGGCCGGGCAAAGAGCGGAGCTCATGAAGTGGGTCGTCGTTAAGGACGCGGCCGGCCTGCGATGGTACTGCGGCTAATCCATGTAGTAGCAGGTAGATCATTATGAGATACATGTCAGGACTACGCTGCAGGAGCCGAGGCTGCTTGGCAGATCTTCAGCATTCTTCTGGCAGGGTCCGGCAGCGCGTTCACCAGACCTCAGAGCAAGGGTGTGTGGAGGAGATGTTGCTGACGAAACAGAGATGCATCTCGAGGCAGATGCAGCGGCCAGGATACTTATCGTGCTGGACGGCTCGTTGTCCGGGCTTGAAAAGGACTGAGTATAATACTATGAGAGACTGGGTGGACGTTTAAATCTTTTGAACGGGTGGAGACTGCAGGACAAAGAGGTCAAGCTCGCACGTGGTGACTGGATTGAGGATGAGGCCGGACAGCATCAACAACAGCATAAAGCATGTTTCCGCTGTGGGCTCACCAGCACGAGGGACTTGTTGTGGTAACCATGTAGGACTGAACAAGCTGCTGCGTATGCTCACAGTTACTATGGCAGCAGATGCCTCATGCGTGAAGGTTTGCAGTGACCTGTGTCAGTCGAAGTGTCTCATGTCCAGCAAATCGATAGCCACTCCGTGTTGTACCTGCGGCGAGGCATTGCTGAATAGCAGCAGCAAAGAAAGCTCAATCAAGAACATGAAGTCGGGGTCCGAGGGTGCTAAGCGCCTTGGTCGCAGATCGCAGGGTTCAGAGTTCACAGAAGTTCATAGTGTGTAGCTGTTCAGCAGAGAGTCGCCCATGCAGTTCATGGTTTAGGGCGGGTGCTGCGTGTAGAGAAACGGCGGGGTGCTGTCACGGTTCGCGGTTCAGAATTGGCGCGGATGCGTGCAGACTTTTCACATGTGCACCTAATTTTAGAAGTCCGTCTCGGCCAGGGTGGCAATGTTGACCCGAGACGGAATGGCATCTGCCTTGAAAGCCTTGGGGGTTTCTATCGCGCCTCGGCAGTTGAATCTTGTGCCCACAGAGGTTAGTTCCAGGGAAGCAGCGCTGCGAGTGTTGTGGGTTTGTCCGCGCAGGCCAACAGCGAAAACGATGCATCGGATTTCACGCGGAAGATGATCCTGGCCAAGAAGGCAGTGACTGCTTGTTGTAAACCTCACCCACCCGAGACTTCGGACTCCCCTGGCTTACTAGCAACTGCCACGGCAGGTTCACATCTTCAGGCATCTTTCCGAGGAGCAGACCAAAAAGGTCGTTGAGTCGTTCCTTGGCCACACCACAGCCAAACCTGCTCTTGGAGAGCTGGATGCGATTCCCTGCCAAGGTTTGTAACCATGAAGTTCTCTCAGGGCGCCACTGTAGCTTGTCCGGCACTTCAGAAGGCTTTTTATCTGGGTGGGGCGATCTGATCCTGGCGTGCAGGCAAGTTCTGTTGCCCCTTTCCGTTCGTGTTTCCCATGAGCCGTAAGCCCCAAACCCTTTTGTCGACGAGACTGAGGTGATCGAGCAAGGAACCCCTGGGACATCCTTTTTTGTTATCGCCAACGGCGAGCTGGAGGTCTTCATTAACGACAAGAGTGTGCCTCTCCTTCAGGGATTACGTGGTTTGCCTTCTTGCAGATGTCACGCCCACGCGTCCGAGGTGAGGCGAATGACCCGAAATTCCTACATTGGCTTCGTGGCTGTCAAGTCTTGCCAGACTTCTAAGCGAGTGTTGGCTCATCAACCCCAGGTGAGCGCGCGCTCCTTTTCCATGAGCCTCGAACAGCCACGGTGAAGGTGAGCTGGCACTGAATGCCAATGTATGGAAGTCGTGGCAGAAGTGCCTTTGTTGGGGCAAGTCTTTTGCTTTTAATGCTCCGGCACTTCCGCATTTCCTGATTCCGGCTTTGCCGCCAGGTGGTCTCACCCGATGCGGAGCTCTGGGCCATCGAGAAGGCCGCATCTCGAAGCCTCTGTCTTGCTTGCACTGTGTCGTGGCCACTTGCAATTTCTCCGCTCCAATGCCAGGCGACGTTTGAAAAGATTATCGCGGGCAACATGTGGCTTGGAACCAGATACTTCTGGGTCGTGGTCTGCAGCCGTGCTAAAGATGAACATTTTGTGATCTCAGGCAGCAGCAGCTGATGAATCGCATCAGGCCGGCATATTGAAGGCTTGCGATCCAAAGACAATGCAGTTGCACCCGCCAGGCTGCAGGATACCAATTTTGGCTTAAAGGACCTGATCCAGGTCAAGGTCATCGGTGCAGGCGGAGCATTTGCATCTCTTTTGTCGGAATGGCTTGCTGCGACTCCTCTGCGTTTTTCGATTGCAGGTGCTGCTGGGGTCGTCCGCTTGGTCGAGCACAAGTCGACGGGGATGCGGTATGCGCTCCTCAGAAAGCACTTCGAGAATGCCTCTGCGTGTATACTGCACTCCGCGGCGGCACACTGAATCTCCTTTTCTTTCTTCGCGAGCCGGTTGCATTCAAGGCTCAAGCGAGTAAAGAAAGTGGATGGAGAGGTCCCGGAGGAGGTGCAGCGCGAGTGCTCCCTTCTGCACCCTCGCTCAAAGAGAGTCCTGCGGTTGATGATATAAATCCTGCATTACACATAATGAGGAATATACCATAATTCCCATAGTTTAGGGTTCTTAAGGTAATGCAGGATATATATCATCAACAGTATACGGTGGCTTTCGCCAAGAGCATTGCCCGGCGTGATCTCAGGAAAGACATCGATCACCCCTTCATCATGACACAGGTGAATACCTTCGAGACCAAGAAGAGTGCCCTGAACCCAGCCAAGGAAGAGACAACGGAGACAGCAAGGTTCAAGTTTCCAAAGTTAATCGAAGTCTTGCAGCTCAGGTCTACATTCTCACGGAGCTTATCACTGGAGGAGAGCTGCACGGCATTTCGGCTCCGATTTTCTGCTGCTTTTTAGGTTCCCCTCAGCCCGAAGTCAAAAACTTCTTTCGCGCTGATCCACGGCGCTGCTGTTCGGGAGATTCCCTAACTAGCAAACCGACAAACGTCCTGCACTTTGTAGCCCCTTGTTGTCTGAAGACCTCGCCTGATTGCCGAGTGTGAGCCTCACCAGCACAGCAAACCCTGACCATCTACTCGCCTGGCAAGACTGCGAACCAAGAGACTTCATCTGGCTTCTTCAATTTCTGAGATCGTCGCCCCTCGCCTTGCGAGCTCAAGTGTCAGAATCCAAACCCGACTCCCAAGGCGCAATCAGAGAGATACCGACCGTCCTCTCCAGGGCTCAGGCCGGACGTCTGCTTTTGCATCCAGCCTGGCTGCGCATTCGGTTCACAGGTGAATTTAGTGATCCCTTATTGGGGGTCCTTGCGGCTGCCCCATTGCTTTGAAACTCCACTTTCTGCAGAATCCGGAATTACCCACTATAGGTCCCAGACCTTCAGCTAAAGGTCTCTTTACTACGGCTCGGGTAGAAAGCGGTCCTGCTCGGCCGGGTCAGGCCCAGTTCTATACGGGCTCTTTGGTTATCGTCCTGGAGGACTTGAATTTTTTGACACCGTGGAGGGATGCGGATGCAAGACACTGGAGATGGAATGAACACTCTTCCCCCTCTCAGTGTTAACAGTTTCTGTACGGTGGCGCAACCGGGCACGGCGATGATTCAGATATGTCGAAGTTGAAAAGAGCCACCAGAGTGGACCTTCGCAACATTGGCAGTGTAATCATGCTTCTGCGCTTTCCATTGAAGGAGCTTTCTGAGCGGAACATCTTGTGCCGCGCTTAGACTTACCGCCTTACACACTTTTGTGTGCCCGGGATGACACAAGAAGCAGCCATGGCAACACACGCCGCGATAGCGGTAGTCCTGGCAGCTGTGATACAGACTTGTGAAACTGATTGAAGATGTAGCCCATGAAGATACGTAGTTATGGTGAAGACAGTGAGCATGACGACTACAGGACAAAAATACCGGAATTACCAGCAAAAGAGGATCAGCATCCAAGGTATAGAGACCTGAAGCCGGAAAATGTGCCTTGGCACGAAAGAAAGCGCTCCTCGGGATGTTTTCCCGAGCTTCGATGTTAATAAAAAACATGCCTCAAAACGTGCCCGGTCTGACTTTTGATGTACTTCCGAGGTGATGCTTGACGCACAGGGCTACTTGAAGCTGATCGACTTCGGCATCGCTAAGAAGCTGCCAGAAGGGGAGAGCAAGACCTTCACAATGAAGCTCGGCTGAGTGTGGAAGCCTAGATTTTCACTCAAGCCTTTTGAGTGGCGCAGAAGAATGTCAGCTTTGGATCTATCCGGCAGTGTTTGTTCTTCCTCCCCTTGTGAAACATTGCTCGACAGGCGAAAACTCTTTTGAACCATCCGGATCCCGAACCAACCGTCCAGGGCAAGCATGAGCAGCAGTCCCCCTCTAGAAGCCTCCCAACGCCCCGCCCAGCTCAAAGAGCGCTTCGACCCGAGGATCGGCACGCCGCACTACATGGCCCCGGAGGTGATGCGGGGCCACGGCTATGGAACAGAGGCCAGGTATCAGGGTTTAGATAAGGTGAAGGAGTCAGCTCGGAGTAGGGACCAGCAAAATTTGCCAGGAGGCAGCTACTGCCTGAGCACGGCTGTGATTAGCATTCTTGCAGCTCTCAGAACGGAAAGACACAGCAGGATTAAATGGTTGGCAAAAGTGAATATCGCAACATGAAAGCGGTGCCTATTGCGATACGTGTAGCAGGGGAAACTCGATACGGATCCACGTGCTGACTACGAGTGGCTGCAGCAGACAAAATCGTTCTGGCCATGCAGACACACGCCCCAAAGCAGAACCGGTAGTGTTGATTAAAGCCAGCGAAAGACAGTCATCACAAAGAAGCCGAGTGCGAACGGAAGAAAGGTTATGCCATGACCTGGATGTCCAAAAGCCGCGGTGCAATCGCCCACGAGGTTGACCTGTGGTCCATGGGGGTCATGCTCTACGAGTTCGTTTGTGGCGACCTGCTTGCAGTCCAGCACGCCATCGCGCTGCTATTGGCTGTGCTTTTCTGTCAAACGCAGACGTCCTTTTTGCTTTGCTGCTGCGCAAGTGCTCAAATCGCATCATGCGCCTGCACATGTGCTTGACCTGCTCTGGTCCACTTGGTCGGCTGTTCAAGAAACAAGCAACTTTTGTCTCTTTGGTTGTCCTCCTTCAGGCTATCTCCCGTTTGCCGATGACCTGGACGACCCCACCGAGGTGTGCACTGCAGTCCTGAAGGACTCTTCGACCCGGCACGGCGAAATTCGAGACATGCTCATTTGGTTTTATGCATGCCTTGCCGCCTGCCTGCCTGCCTGCTATCCTGTCTACACGCATGATCATGCATGGACGTATGGTGCATGTGCCTCCATGTCTCTATCCGAGCTGTTGTGCGAGTGGGGCTGAGAGGTTGCTTAGGCTGCGTCGCGTTTTGAATGTCTACCAGGACCCCCTTCAATTTGCATCCAGCTACAAGGATGCATCCCGATGGCATCTAGTTGACAGCAAGTTGTGGTAGCAGGAGTGTGTGGATCGTTGCTTAGCACAGAATCTGAGGCGAACGGCAAAACGCTGATGAAGGGTCTTCTCACAAGACAACCTCGTGCCTGGGCAGAACAGTTCCTCTCAAGGGCCCAAAGGTGGCAGCTGCCTTGCCAAAATGTTGGGCATCCGCTCGAATGGTGCCGCAAAGCCGAGACTCAGGGAAGAGGTATGCCGCCTCAGAGTCAAAACGTTTCAAAGCCCTCCCAAGTGGAATTCGCAGAGAGCACCGGCGATTGTGGTTGATGCTGAGCCGTGTTCCGAACTAGACATCCACCACCGACATAATTAGTCAGTCAGTCCACGGACTCCAGCTTTTCCAGCAACTGAAGCACAATGCTCGGTGCAGCTGCCCGGCGGTTCTCAGTAGGAAGCATAGCACGAGGTAAGCGGCTGGGCTCCGGCATTGGCGGCTGGGAGGACGCTCCGCAATGTCCCAGCTTGCTGGTGTCCATGCTATCAGTGTGTCTTACTAGAAGTTGCACGTGAGCCTTTGGGATGTCACCTTCCGGGCGACAAGTGTAGATCTGACCGTCGGACAGTTAGCATCGGGACCATGGGCTCCTGGTGAATGGGAGGGGCAAGTCGTATTCGCCATGAAATGCTGACATTTCTGGAGATGACAGTGGCGGGACAGTTTCTTTGCCTCAGGATGTTCGTGGCGCAGACTTCTTCCTACAAGGTCATCAGGGCGGCTGTGTGTTTGACAAGCGGCTTGGTGATGTGAAGCTTGCTATCTCATCCTCTTGCTCTCTTCCTCTCTCTCTCTCTCTCTCTCGGATCGTTGTTGTTTACTTTCTGGGTTGTGCTTTGAGATAATTTTTAATTTTCCTTATTTCCTCATGAAGGGAACCTATTCATAAATAATTTTCAAAGGGTTCAAAACACAACCCAGCTTTAGCATACCTGCAGCATGAGCCAAGACACAGTTTTCGCTTGACGCCGTAAGGCTGCTGGGTCGAGAATTGCAGCCGCCCTGGGAACCCAAGGCCTCAAAGCCATTTTGGCTCAAGCCATTTTGGCTCAAGTCCGCCGTCAGCTGGCGTGTGTGCCCCTGGAGCGCGGTCGCGCCTTCCGGGCCGCGTCGGGCAGGCTTGAGCTCTCCTCCTCCTCGTAGTCCTGTTCTGAGGCCTCCCGGGTGCATTACTCCACCAGTCCCTCTCGTCGTGTCGTCGTTCGTCGGGATGGCGGGGTCGGACGAAAGTACGCTCCTGTTGCCCCACCTGCACCGTTCCGAACAACTGGAGGGGGGGGGGGGGGGTTGGATGACGCTGGGACGCCAATTAGCTCAGGGGCTCTTCTGGGGGCCGAGCAGCCCGACATGGTTATGCAAGAAGCGGCCCAGGATGCGCTCCGGGCCGCCTTGGGGGATGCCGTGGGTGGGCCGTGTGATCCTGGACCGGGGAGAGGGGTGGGGCTGGCGGAAACTGAAGCCAAGCAGGCTGAAGCAGCAGCGGTGGCCGCTAATCTCCTTGCTAAACACCAAGCCACCCGAGCCCCCAAGTCCTCGCCTAAAACAAGCCCCGAAAAGAAAGCACGACCTCCGACCCTCGATCCCGCTGCCGCCAAAGGACCGCCAGTGGGGCTGCAACCCCCTCCCCTTTTTGGGGGGGGGCCTGTCCCCCCCGACAAGAACAAACGCCCGCTGCCACAGGAGTACGACATTGGTGATGATGTCCCCCCGCCGTGGGCAGCCTCACTTCAGGCGGGCATCGACCGGCTTCATCGAGGACAACACGAGCAGATGCAGGCCATCCAGGTCACTAGAGATTCCATTCAGGGAGTAGCAGATAAGGTGCAGTCTTTGGAGTCGAGGCAGGATTCGCACTTAGAACGAACTGCGGCTCTTGAGCTCCGTTTGGCGGCTATGGAACAGGAGATGAGGGATTTTCGCTCTAGGTCTCCTAGTGTCACCTCAGCATACACTCCGACGCATTCACCTCGTGGGGCTCGTGGGAATCCCGCGCATGATGATTGGCAGGTTGTTTTAGGCGGTTGGAAGGATGCGAAACGCGAGGACATCGAACAAGAAGTGAGAGACTGGTTCACGAGAGCTGAGTGTGGCCCTCTCCTGCAGGCCATGCATTGCAGCTCGGTGCGTTCCAACACGTGTAGGGTCGACTTGCTGTACATGCAGGATGCCATGGCAGAACGACGTAAGGTCCAAGGCATGTGTGTTGAGGCCCTCCGAGCAGTTGCTCAGCCAAGCTCCCTTCCAGGGCAAGGGACGGGGGCACTTTGGGCAAAGCGAAACCGTAGTCCTGAGGAGAGAGCCCGTATTCGAGCCATAGTGTCCCTCAAGGCTCTTGTTGCCAAACATTTGCCCCCCAGGGACTTTGAGTTTGACTGGCGTGGAAGGTTCTGGGCTAATGGGGTCAGTGTGCTTGCCCACGTGGACCAGAAACGTCCGGATGATGGGGCTCTGTTGTTGCTTGATGTACGGGGCCACGAAACGGGATGGTGGGTCCCGGGTCCCCTTCTCGCTCGAACTTTGGGGATTGATCTCAAGGTCTTGCATACACACTTCGAGGTTGAGGCGTCAGGATCCCCCTAGGAGGGTGGCCGGAACAGGAAACGAGGGCGACCCCTCAAACCCGAATTCGTAGCATGTACCTGGAATCTTCATGGTAAAAGTCTCCGTGAGGTTGCTGATCTGTGGCAGGGGACTGTCCCATGCCCTGACTTTCTTTTTGTGCAGGAATTAGGTGCTTGTCCTGGGGCCACTCCTGAGGTTCAGGTCTCGGATTTTTGTTTTGGGTCTGTACCCTACAAGATGTATCACTGCAGCGCGCCCGAAGCACACCTCAACCAGGCTATTCTTGTCAAAACCGAACTGGAATTCCATGCGACACACAAGTCGGGGCTTCCCGTTGGTCTTGTCCTGCATGGTGCATGTCGGAATCACCGAATTCATTTGGCATGTTTGCATTTGCCCCACAGTAAACGGGTCAGCACCGAAGCTAAACCACGATCTTCTGCAGAGGAGGTTTGGAAGGACACCTTGGAGCTACTGGATTCTCAACTGCAGGATACAGGTGGCGAGGCCATGGTCATCGTCGGCGGTGATTTCAACCAGGACCTTCATGCCAGCTCGGACACCTTTTCGGGAATGGGGCTTCTGAGGGCTCTGCTTCAGAAACATAGCCTCTCGTTGCATCGTTCCGTGGGCATCACTTGGACGGCCCGTGGGGCTGCTAGCGAAATCGACGCTGTCCTGGCTCGTGTCCCTAGAAGTCTCACGTATGCTCACAAGCGGGATGACATGCGACTGGCGCTCCCCTCGGACCACTGCCCCGTCTTTCTGAGAATTTGCACCCCGATGCCGCTGCTCCACAGAGGCACACGCCCCACCACCAGGTGTGGCCGGTGGCTGCCCAGCATTCCGGAGCTGGAGAGCTATGCGGCCTCGGACATGGAGTTTGGTCCCTCTCGCATGTCTGAGTTGTGTTTAAAAGCCGAGCGAGTTCCTTCCCTTCGATACCAGGACTCTTCGGACCTTAAGGCCCTTATTGCAACCAGACGTGCCTGCCAGGACCCTCACACGAGAGCGAGCATGTTGTCCGAAATACGGGCACGCCGAACCAACGATCGGCACGAACACCAGTTGAACATTCTGCAGCGAGCCAGGGAAGGGGATAGGCAGGCTATCACGTACCTCCGAAAGAGTGCCGCGCATGCTTCGTTTGAAACCAGCTACATTGAGCAAAGAGGGGGGCAACAAGCGGCCAGCTTGGAACTCCGGCAGTTCTATGACCGCAAATACGCTTCCCTCCTCCCGCCTCCCACCGAGGAGGCGATCCATCGGATGATTGCTACACATTCCTCCGTTAGACCGCAGCCCTTTACTAAGGATGACTTAGGCCTGGCCATCGCCAAATGCAAGCCACGCACAAGCGCTGGCCTGGACGGAGTGTGCTATGAGGCAATCCGGACCTATCATAGATGCGACAAAACGGGCAAGCTTCTCCGCTTCATGAATCGTTTGCTCTTTGGGCAACAGCCTCTTCCCGAGAACTGGTACGAGGCCAAGGTAGTGCTCCTGCCCAAAACGCCCCAACCCTCCAATCCTGCTGACCTGCGCCCGATCTGTCTCTCTCCGTGCTTGTCTAAGATCTTTGGCAGGCTACTGATGGGGAGAGTTGCGCCTAAATGCCCGCCCTACCAAAGTGGGCAAATGGGGTGCAGACGAAAAACTCAGACGGTAGACGGCATCCTCGCGGCGCAGACAGTAATAGGAGTCTTACGCAGAAAGCACCAGGTGGAAGCACATGTGGCCAAGCTAGATATTAGGGCGGCTTTCGACAGTCTTTCCCATTCTTCGATCGTGCACTTCTTCATGCACTGTGAGGTTTGTCCCGAGATCCTCCTGCTATGGCGTCTGTGCTCCCAAAATCGTTTGCTAATGAGTTTGGGAACTGAGACTTGGCGTACCGAGGTCCGCCAAGGGATCATGCAAGGCAGCAGCTATTCAGCTGATCTCTTCGCTCGAGCTATAGATTTCCATTTGCGGGGGCTCCAGGCTCGGTGGAATACCGAGTTTCCCCGCTGGGCGGATGCAATAGAGCTCCCACATTTCCTGCTATATGCTGATGATGTCATGCTTTTTGCGATGGATGCTAGGGAACTTCAGGTCAAACTCAGGGACCTGACGGACACGTTGGCGGCGGTAGGGCTCTTTGTCAACCCTGCCAAGTGCAGCGTGCTTAATATTGAAGGATCGACGCCGGGGGTCTGGCTCCGGGGCTCTTGCACCCCTCTGCAGGGCAAGGACCGCTTGATGTTCCTTGGGGTACCTCTTGCACACACTAATGCCCCCGACATGGTCCTCATGCACCCGCTCAGAAAGATGACAAATTCTTTCTTTGCAATGAAGAAGATCTTGGACAAGCCCTCGACTCCGCACAGGGTTAAGAGTGTTCTCTTTGACTCGTACATCAGCTCGAAATGGCAATGGTGCAGTTCGGTCGTTTGGCCTACGGTGCGCGCGCTGAAGAGCATAGAAGGGCTTAAGAATTCCTTGCTTCTGGGGGTTTTTCGCTTCGGAAGAGATCCTTTCAGCACTTGGTTGGAAAACGTGCAAGGATGTCGTAGAGCACTCAGTGTGTACTGCCAGTGCTTTCGAGGACCGCAGTGGCAGGTGGCCTGGTTGACACGTATTTGGACCTATTTCGGTCACCTTGCCCGGTCCACGGAGGACACGCCCTTACGCCGCATGCTCAGGACCATGGGGAGTCACCGACTCTCCACGGGACAGCTTCGGCCGTCCTGGCTTTCGGAGACGCCTTTTCACAAGTTTCGCTTGGTTTATCAGCAATTGCAAATGCAAGGAGAGATGCCTCATTGGGAATGGCAGGCAACAGACCGCACGGCCTGGCTGGCTATGCTGCCGCGATGGCTGCACTATTGGCATGCGTCGCCTGTCCATCCCCTGACGACGGAGTATGTAGCTGGTCGCCAGCTTGTCGTGGTAGATAAGGGAATCTCTGCTCTACGCAGACGACGTGATGCACTGGAGGGTCTGTATCGTTCCGGGCTAATCCATCTCAAACCATGGCGTGCTGATAACAGAACAGCGGTCACCTTCTGGGTGACGCATGTGCCGGGCAGTCTCGTCGCATGTGTCTACTGTTTTCGTGCCAAGGTGAAAGTACATGATACCACGGTTTTGCACATACGCCTTCAATCGACTGGAGACGGAGGGGTGGTAGTCGTGCCAGTGCTGCTCGCTCTTTGCGAGCTCCTTCGGCTGCATGATGTTACCAGCCCTCTGCAACAGGCGGGCGTTGTCCTTCCCCCTCACCTCCTCCAGAAACACGTCCTTGAAGGTACAGCGGATGCGAGAGATGCTGATTCTGCAAAGTTCAATAGGGTTTCAGAGGAGGTGGATTTGCTGTCACGAACGGCGTTGACACCCAAGCGACTACCGAACAGGTGGGCGGTACAACTAGGATTTGAGCCTTCAGTGCTTCCGGAGGGATGGGATTTTCTGTTTCGCACGGCCGACTTCCACAGGGCTCAGTACTTTTCGGAGTTGCGGTCAGCGCTGCTGGTGTTGCTGCGACCCCAGTTGCTGTAGCCCAACCTCAATGTAGCCTCTGGCACAAGCGTAGCCTGTGGGATCCTTTCCGGTCCTCACTTCCGTGCTCGCTCACCCACAGGGGGGGGGCAGGACGGGACGGAAATGGCACCCAAGCGCCCCCGCCTTGACGCGGAGATCCGCGCTCTGCAGTTGCTGGAAGCAGGGGATTTTGTCACCAAGACTCAGGCCCTTGACGTCCTGCGGCTGATCCCCAAGGCGGAGTGGACTCGCAAACAAGGTGGCTACGTGCTGACCTTTGGAAGCTTCCAACGAGCCAGATCTGGGATGCGGTCCTCTGGTAGGAGGTATCCGCTGACCACCAGACTCATGACGAGGCTTGTCCGCCACTGGTCGCCGGATACAGCTTTTACCACGATAACAGTGCTGGACAATGTCATGACACCGCCCCATACGGACTGCCACAACTCTGAGGTCCCAGGGGTCCTTCTGGCTCTGACACAGGGCTACAGCGGTGGCGAGCTGTGGCTGGCTCATGACTTGGGGGATACAAGGATGTTGTGTGGTGGTGTCTTCCGGAGGGGGATCAAGATTGACGTCACCACTCCCTTCCAATTACTCATGCTACGTGTGCCTGGACAGGAGACCGGGTTGTGTTGTCGGCCTATAGCACGGCTGCCAGTACGTGCAACCTCTCGGACGATTTGTACTGCCGGCTCTGCTCTTTTGGTTTTCGGCCTCCTACTGCTCACGAAGAGGATCGCTTTCGACACGAGATTTGGGGGGCCACGGTTACGAGGCAACTGAGGCTTGAGCCTAGACTGGTGTGGCCGCGGGGCACCTTGTTACACCACCCTCCTGTGACGATCGACCTGGAGGATTCCTGTCCAGCAACGATACCGATACCGTCTGATACGGAGTCGGATGTCATCAGCATGTGCATGGGAGCAGCCAGTCCAGAGCCCGACTACTGGGATTGTGTTATTTCCGATCCGGAGTAATCTTTGTGCTCTTTTTGTTCTTATTTCGGTGTTTCGGAGTTTGGGTGCTCTGGCTGCTCCTTTTTATTTCCCTCACGGGTTTTTGCCTCTGCATGTAGTGGGTAATCCGCTAGTTCTGTGCAGCTCTAGGCTCTGATACTGACCGCTGTAGAGGTTTGGTCACCATCCATGATTTTCCAGCTGGCCTGCGCCGTGGCCTTTGGGCTATGCTTGGCAGCGATGTACTCGGTGTACTGCATGTTCCGACTGAGTATGAATTCAATGCGTGCCCACGAAGCTGTTTTGCTGCAGCTCCTTGGAGAGCAAAGACAGATGCATGACCTCCTGAACCAGACTCGGGGCGACGTTGCTGAACTCCGACGAAGACATGGTGAAGCCCTGGACTCTCTGTACCATGGCCTGCAACTACGATCCAGACTGGGGGCAGTGGACAATACTCATGCCCTTGTTCAGGAACTCCATTCTCGGGTGTCTGGTCTCGCGGGAATACAGCATGTTGGCCACGTGCGAGGGCAGCTGCACGATGTCTTGGATGCTCTGCGCGAGATACAACAATCGCTCGAAGGGATGAATGTGGACGGGAGTGCCTCGTCTTCAGCGCTGCCCATCGTCCGACTTGCCGTTCCTACTGGTACTGAACTGCAGCTGCTGTGATACATTCGAATTCAGCATAGGCAATGGACGAGAGTGCTTTGTTGTGTTTGCTTTTGGTTCTTGTTAGCTCGGGTCTTCGTTCTTTTGGTGTAGCCTTCACACGCACTCTTCGCGCCTGCTGGAGAATTCCTTGAATTTACTGATTTCCGAATTTGTAGCCATGTAGCATGTTGGAATTTGCAGTTGTGCGTGTGCAGCCGAGTAAAAGCATGTGCCGCCGCGAGCTTGCCAGCGCATAGGGGATGATGCGATGTTTGGAAGACGATGTAGGTGATACCTTTGACCCTCGGGACCAGCATTTTCTGCCCAACACTTGGTATCCACTGCCCGTCCTAGCACTGCTTCCTGTTCCTGTCTCTAGCCTGAGCCTTGGCTGCTTGGGGGCCGCTGGGCTCGATTACATGATCGACGAGGCGCGTACTTTGGGCAGGGTTTTCAGGGTTTTCTTTGGGTTCTTGGACGTGATGCTTGTGACGAGGGCCTTTTGGGGTACTTCTGGGTAGCCGCTTCTGCCACATAAAGATACTAGGACGCATGCTGCTTCAAGCATCCCCCTCCTGCCAGCTCTAACGCCGCATGCTTGCGCAGCTCCTTTGGCTGACGCGCCCAGTAAACTGAAGGCTACAGCTAGACTCCCGTGCTGAGGCGCCATGTCTGTTGCCTTGTACCAGGCTCAACACCGCTTTCCCGAGGGAGGCGAGGATGGGCCGGATCTCACCGGAGTATGGTGCATGCTCCTCACGGGTCTGATGGGAGCCTTGTTGGCTGGTCTCTTCTTCCTTGGCCACTACTGGGGGTGGGCCCTTTTCCCCTGCATGCGACGTGCGGGGGTCCAGCAACGTTTGGACGATTTGGTCCGGGCCGTGCAACAACTGCAAGCGCTGGTTCATGCTGAAGGCTATGCCACCCGCAGTGCTGGCGCGGACGCCCTTCAACGGGCCATGGGCCTGCTTGACGTGGACGATTCCCTGACTCGCATGCTCAATGATGGATTCGAGGACGGCCGCAATCGTCTGCAAGCCATCATGAACAAAGTCATGAAAGTTGGCGAGGTGGCCAACACAATCCATGCCATGCACGCGAATTTGGGGAATACCCTTGCAAGCCACCAGCTGGAGCTTCAGAGAACCATCCAGCGTGCCAAGGACGACCTCAAGCAAGCCTTTTCCTCTGCTGGGTCGAAACTGGCGGGCAGTGAACACAAAAGCATCACAGATGCTCTCAGTGCCATCTCGGCTGCCCTCGAGGAGGCCAAGCTCAACACCTCTACAGCTTTGGATGCGGTGGCCAAGAAGATGGTGAAGGACTATGCGGACCTTCAACGATTCCTCACTCCGCTACAACGAAACCAAGAGAGTTTCTCCACGGGCATGAACGGGAGGTTCGAGCAGCTCCAGAAAGACCTCTCAGGCATCTCCTACGCCTTGAGCAAGCAGATCAAGGAGCTCAGTGGACAAGTGCGATGGGCTCAGCAATCCCTGGATAGAATTCAGGGGGACAGCGAACACTTGCCAGATAAACTCAATTTTCTGAGGGGGCTTCTTGAGGCGGTCAAGGAACAGCTGGAAGTCCTTCAGAAGGAGATCGAAGCTATGAATGCGGAGCCAACGGCACGCTCTCCCACTGCAGACCCGGCCACAGCTTCAGGACCAGGACCCGCCGCCCCACCGCCTCCGGCTCCGGCGGCAGCGACTGCGGGTGGACCAGGGCCCACGATGCTGAACCTGGACGAGTCCCTCCCAATGGTGAGCCGCCAAGGGCAGGGATATTTGTGCCCGATCACGCTCCCGGATGGGAAGGTCATTTTCATCCCGAGGTCGGTTCTTGCACAGATGCTAGGAGCACATGTATTGTAAATGTCTCGCTGCTCTTGAGGGCCTGGAGATCCTTTCTATGTTGCACTGTTTTGCTACTTCTTTGTGGCCTCTATGTTCCTGTTTTCCATGTGTCGATGGCCCCTCAGCAGCACATCCGACGACTGTGATGATGCATGCTCGTACAGTAGGAGGCGAGAGCGATGTTTTTCATGCGCCTGGCCCCTGAATTTCATGCAAACTGCAAGTGTCGTGAAGACCCGAATTTGGTGCATCGAATTTTCAGCATGCCTGCATTGAATTCAAGAATATGAATTTAAGCCTGCGAATTTGGGAATGATCATAGGTCGTCTTTTGCAACAGTACCGAGCATCCACAGCCAAGCAGAAGAAATGCCGCTTCGAGTGTCTTCTTGGACGACCCCACACAAACCCACAACCACCCCTCTCCCTTTGCCCTCTCCCCCCTTTCCCCCCCCCCCCCCCCCGCTCCCTTCCTCCCTAGGTCATGGAGTCTTGTTACACCATAGCCCCAGCGTCTTGTTGCAGCGTACATAGCCATACCCTCCCCTCTAGTGTCAATACATGCCTGCACTGTCATATGCCCTGCTGTTCCTTAGCTCCAAGCCAAGCGTCTTGTCGTTTCTGAGTGGCATTGTTGCCGAACCAGAAGCGAGCCCACTGCTACTCCCGTTGCCCTACAAACACACTGAAGCCTGACAGGATCTTCATGCTCCGCATCACCACCGCGATCGGGGGACGGGCACAAACAGGGCAGTGCTGCCGGGAACCACGCCAAAGCAGGGGTTTGGAGGGTCTTTCCGGCCCCGTCATTCCCGCGTTCTCGTTCGTGTTGTGGGTTCTCCTCCAACCCTCCCTATTCGGGGTCTAGGTAGCCCTAGCCCGCGGCGCTTCTGCCATGGCTCACAACTGCCAGTTTTCTGCTCGCACCTCTGGGTCCTGGCTGGCTTGTGATGGCAGACGATGCCACGCTCTAAATGCTGTTTCGGCCCCTGGCGCGACGACTAGACGACTGCTCTGACCACTGGGACTGCTTTGATGCCACTCATTATTGTGTGTCTCCTTGGATTCCCCACGGAGAGACCAATGATGGGCTGTTCTGGTTATGCTGCCCCTGATGTATGTCCCATAGCTGACACCGCGGACGCAAAACGTATTCTTGGGAGATGCCCGGCCGAGATGATGGAGTCTGTTATGCTGCACTGATGTATGTCTGGCAGCCGAATACATGCTCCACTGAACGCGAGTCTGGAAGCACAGAGCCTTCGTTGTGCATGCATGGAATTTGGGCTATGCTTTCTGCATACCACGGCTTACACCAAACTGACTGCAGCAATCTGGGTGATGCATTGAATTTGGATGCATACGATACAGCGTGAAGGGCCTCTGCCCTGTGGTGTCTACTGACTGGAGTGCCGATGCTGGGCCGTTTTTCCTTGCATCGCTGTCGAGCCTACAACCAGAGGAACGTACCAGTCTGGACGCTTAGACGTACAACGCGCATGAACGGAATTTGAGAATTTGAATGCATGTGCAACTGCATGAAGCTGTCGAGCCCTCATCAGCAAGTGGCAACGGTCTGGACATTTGGGCGTCCAACGAGCATGAATGGATTGGGAATTTGTGTGCATGTGTTGCTGCATGTATGGCATTTTGCCAGTGGGGCCAACTGGACTGAGGATGCCGTGATTTCTGTGTTGATGAGTTCACAGTTTGAGGATGATGCGAATAGCTGCAGGATGCAGGTTGAGGTTGATCGTAGCGCGGATAATGTTTGCTGTCGTCAATGTATGATGGCTTGGGCCACATGTGCCTGTCGTGGGACCAGGGAACCTCGCCAAGGCTTGTCCGAGGCTTGTCCGAGTGTGAGTGCTGAAAGTCACAAGATGTCACAAGAGCCTCGCTCACCTCCAAAGCTGTGATCATGATGCCAGGGCGAGACCTATTGCGATCCCGAGGAGCTTGATGTCAACCTAAGCTGGGAGCCTACTCGTCCAACTCCCCAAACGATGAGCTTGTTCTGCCTTTCAGATGCCAAGGCGACCAGGACGAGTTGGGGAAGAAGTAGTGCAGCCTCCAATGAGGTATGTTTGTCCGTGGAATGGCTTTCACGTCGCCCTGAATTCACGCTGCGGCGATGTCAGTTATGGCGTGGTGGGACATCTAGACTTCTTGCATCCTCAGCTTTGGGTCAAGTTTATGATGCTTGAGTTTCATTGGCATTGGCTGCGGCACGACCACGCAAGTCTCCCGTATAAGGGGGCGTTGGACATTTAGGTTTTCCGTCCGATGGAATAGGCTTCCGGTGGGATACCATGCGGGAACCCGAGGTACGCAGTGCAGCTTGCCTTCGTCGATGTTAAGCTTTCCTCCCTACAGAAGTCTTGGTCCATGTCGTGATGATGTGCATAGCAGTCTGCATTCCTGCACTTTGTGGTACCTGCCCGAGGACGCTTGTCAGCATGCACTCCTCCTTAACCAGCATCTGTAGCCGCCGTCACACGGCAGGAGCTTATTTTACCTGCGGGGCCGTAGAAGATGCAGATCGGGCGTTTTTCTTCGCAGTCTCACCATGAAGTGATGAGAGCCTTGCTTCTAGAGAGGAAGCAAAGCTCTTGAACCAGTACGCACCAGCGTGCGCTTGCACGTGTGGCATGGACACACGAAGCGGTCGAGGAACACAAAAGGTCCCCGATCAGCTCAACATCTGTTTGCGTGCAGAGGACGGCATGGCATATCAATCCGAATGCCGATAGAACGATGTGTGTCTGCTACAGTCCTGGGCGGCGTTGCCGAATGTTCACTGCACACATGCGCCTCACGTTTCCTGAAGGATTTGCCTCGAGGGCTTCCCCGATGTATGCATGCATAGCTGGCTACGAGCACGGCGATGCACCGCAGCACCGCAAGACAAAAATTGCCGAGAGGGCCAAGCATCAGTCCGGATGATTCGGATCCAACATCGAATCTGGATCGAGCAAGAGTGCCGAAATCGTGTGTGAAGGCTCCACGATCTCGGCAAGACCACCTGTCAGAACAACCTTTATTCTGACAGAGCCTCAGGTCCGTTTGTTGCTGAAGTCTCCTGCCCAAGTCTTTCACCAGCTGTGAATCTTCAAGCAAAGATTCAGGCCCAGAAGGCAGCTACTGAAGCTAGTTCCTTGCTCTCACGACATGATGTGCTGCAAAAGGTTGCCCAAAGCAATAATTTCACAGTGACCTTGCCTTCCAGCAAGGCAATTCGCCTGCCAGTCCTCGTGCGTAAAGTGCATTGCCAAAACCAGAGTTCCTAGCACACGACGATCATTGTCCGAGTCTTCAGACTAGAGTGACGAGAGTACATTAAAGCAGACGTGCAGGACAAAAGGAGGAACAGTCGTAAACCTGCGAGTGGCAAAGTCGTAGCCCCAAGAACGCGAGGTGCATCGTGCGGACGCAGTTGCGGGCAGCTCCAGGCATCTCTGGCGCTGGCTGCGGGTACCAGCCGGAAACCTACGGTCTCGGTGCCACATTTTAGGATGTCGGATTCGGGTTTGTTGTTTGCTGTAGTCGGTGCCCGGTGAAGTCGATTTGAGATGTCAGTAGAGCCTTGGAAGACGAAAGTTGGTGTCGCGCCATCTAACTTGTTTTTGAATGGTGTGGATGCGTTTCTTGAGCTTGATGTGCTCTGCCTTTGAGGTCGGACAGAGCTCATGGGCATCGTGCGGAACACAGGCACCCAGCCCGGTTCTGGATAATGGGCCTGAGTCGTTTGCTATCTCATTCCCTAGACTTCCAAAACACAATGCCAATCATTCAGGCCTCTCCCTGTCAGCCCCGAATTCAGCCCAAGTACTCCGGACAGCAGGTGGGGATGAGGCGGAACTATCTCGGTGGCTGGACTTCGCTACAAAAATGAAGCCACTGCCAGGCTGGAAGTTCCGTTGCACCCCAGCGACACTGCGAGCAAAGCTTAGACTGCATGTTGTGTACACACACACACATACCTGGATATTATATGTATATATATACGTATATATATATATATATATATATATATATATATGTATATGTATATGTATATATATATATATATATATATATACACGTGTGCATATATGTATGTACATACATCGGTGCAAACATAGGTATAGATGGCATATAGATATATGTATACATATGTATGTATGTATGCATGCTATATATATATATATATATATATATATATATATATATACATGCATATCTGTGTGTGTGTGTGTTTGTGAGTGCGTGCATGCATGGATGGATGGATCCATGGAGGGGTCTGTATTTAGATGTAGATGGTCATGTTCCTTTCTATACTTATGTGTGTGTAAGCCATTACATTTTTTGTAATGTAATATACTGTGACATAATAAACACTGCAGCAACATGTATGCATGCATGTGTGTGTGTCTATGTATGTATGTGCAGTAGTAAGTATACATGACCGTAATGGTTAGTTCGGAGAGTTGTAGAACCCTATCATCAACATCTAGTCAAGACGCTTTAGACGACTCCGGCTTTTCAGCATCCCTTACTGCATGCAACCGCAAGCTGCGGAAACCTTGACTGTCGTCTTTGCCCTGAAAAATCGTGGTCAGAATACATATATATATATATATATATGTATACATGTTGCCGGAGCTGTTTTCAAGCAACCGCTCGTCTCTAGCCCACGTGTTACCTGCCATGCAGTCGCGAGACTCGCCATGCGGGAGCCAACAAATATATATATATATATATATATGTTTGTTTGTTTGGGGTTGACACTTCCAGATTTAATATTCCGAGATATTCCAAGTGGTATTCCCTGCTGGTATTCCCTGCTGGCCTACATCCGTGCCATGTGACAAATGCAAGAATTCCTGAATCAGTGGGCAGGTAGCGCACCATCTTCGGGGTGACCTGACAGCAGCTGGTCTTTGGGCACAAGTCCAGCAGCCCCGAAGCCTTAAAAGTCCCGCAATGTAGCCATTTTTAGCTGTGCCGCCGAGGCTCTACGCTCTTCCCAAAGCACCGGAAGGCAGCCCCGAGGCAGGGCGATGATTGTAAACAAGTCATGCTTCACTTCATTCTTCTGTTGACACTATAAACAGTATACCTTCTTCCTATCGGTGTGCTTAAAACTTAGATTCTAGAGCATGTGCCACTGCTGTTTCTGTTCAGTTCCATTATTGGTGTTCCAGCTGCCTCCAGGCGGACCTTTGCTTCTGCTCTTTGGATTGTTTGGAGCAGCATGTTGCTCTGCCGGCGCTCTGGGCTCAGTATTCGCAGTCTCGTGTCGTCCACTTCTGGTACAGGATCCCCTATCTGCCGAGGGAGAAGACTCCGCTTCTGCTCGCAGCAGCTAGGATCATCGCAAATGCGATGCTCCAACACAAAGGCTGCGACAGACTCTGCGCGGACTGCCGTAGTGCATGATGCTACCATGGACAGGTGCGCCTCCCGTGCTCACCCACAAACTCTGCAACAAAAAAGCTTTGATGTCCTCGCACACTTCTCAGAGAGTTTGCTTTTTGTGCCCGACATTCGGTCCGTATCAAGAGCAGGGAAGAATTGCGCATCAGGTGTCCTGCTTTCAAGTGGCACGGGCACGCCTGCAAAGTTCCAGGCTCCGCGCTGTTTTGAGTTCTGCTCCCAGAAGGGCCAGGCAGGGTGACGGCACAGCTTTGTCGTGGCTTCAAATTCCAGCTCGAAGGCCATCCGATCGAGGTTTGGCACCGGCTCACCGCCGGCTCGCATGCGCCTGAGTGGACAGCGCCTGCCAGTTGTACAGATGTGTTCCAATCTATCGTGCGAAGAGATTAGCTTCAATGGCTTTTCTTTTTGCACATACTTATGCCGTCAGGTTCGATCGCTGGCAGCCAAACTTGGCACACCGAAGGTCTGGGTACGATTCGCTTTGGAGTGCCCTGCGGAACATGTCAAGCGATGGCTTGTCGTTCCATCAAGATCAGAGCTCGTGAGGCTGCGGCCAAAGCTCAGGTAGAGGCGCTTCTACCGTGCTTTCCCCGGCTCTTGGTGCAGACGGTACGATGAGATTTGTGAGGGCGGGGCGGCAGGGTCTTCGTGTTCCAAGCGATCTAGATGTCCACGCCAAGCCGCCAAGCTAGAGCGATCCAAGGTTTGGTCTTTTCCAGCGTGTCGTCGGGGCATTGGATGCCAGGCAGGAGATAGGAACCCGATTCCATCTGCAAAGTCAGGAAGGGCTCGGCTGCAAGCTGTCTTGGGCTCTTTTTCGCAGGTCTTGGGGCCTCAGTGCCAGCCTTAGCCGGTATAGCTCGTGGATCTCGAAACACTGGAGCAGATTCTTACATGGTCTGTTCTCAGGCCTAGGTATAGAAATTATAGATATAGGTGAGGGATGGGAAAATCGATAGGCAGCATGAAGCGAAGCCTAGAGGTGGCGCCACGCTGCCCTCGCCTTTGGGACAGTTCTGCGAGACTGCCTGCAGGCTTGGACCAGACTCCAAGACGAATTTCAAATCAGTTTTCAAATGTTGTCCAGTTGTACTGGCTTGATACTTTGTCTTAGGCATTTACAGCACAGCGCGCTTTCACGTTGAGGTTTCTGTCGGGCCTGGCTTGCTTCGTTTCATGTCAGTCATGACATCAATTCCTGTGCTTTGCTTTTCTTAAGCGGTCAATCCTAGTGTTCCGGTCTCATGTGATTGCCATTGTTGCTACTTTGAGGCTTCATTCCCATGTCGTCGCAGATTCTCTAGCGCAGGCGCAGCGTCCTGGCTCATGCTTGCTGCTTAGTATGACGTGCCACGTCTCGTTGTTCTGCGCAGTGGTTCGGCTTTCTCTCTTGCTTTCTGAGCTTGGGGTTGTTTGGTCTCAACCTGTCGCTTTCCGCTGCCCCGTAGCAGTGTCTGAAGCTTCTGCTTCTGCCCGCGGAGCACGGGGGGTACAGCACGGACCAGCCTCATTTGCCTTGCAAGTGCAAGGGTGCTCGCACCCACAGGCAATCAATCAATCTGTTCGTGGAACCGGACTGCCTGTTCTCAACAGTTCGAAAAGGAACCCGACTTCCCAGATGGGACAGTGGCAAGACCCTATATACACTTCGTGGGAGTGGCAAGCTCGAAACCTTCGGTGACCGGGAGGGTTGAATTGAAAAGGTGTCGGCAAATCCTCGCTTACTCTTGAACCGCTGCCGCAAGTCCTACCGCTTACGATCGGGGTTCTGTCGAGCAAAAAGGATTAAAACACCCGAAAAAGGTGAAAGGTTACCTACTGTACTACTAAAGCCTAGCAGGTCAAGTCGGCACCTTTCGGGGCTGACCGGGGATAGATTTGGAGCCGCGCACAAGGGACTGCGGAGAGTGTTAGCGCTTGCGCGTCGAAGCCTTTCCCCTGTGGGAGTCCAAGTCGACCCAGATAATTTTTGATGATCATACATGCACACTTGATCCGTGCTGTCCTATGTATGCTAGTTGCATCGGACTTCCTGAGCACAGTCGTTTTGCACGTGCGCAATGGTTCCGGATCGATCAGCTCGTGGCAAGAAGTCTGGTGCGCGCGGGAGTGGGCAATTTTCTCCGCGCCAACCCGCCTGCCAGAGATGTCCTGTGCCACTTTGAAACTCTGTTCACTACATTAATTAGCCTGTGGCACAGCCAGGGCGCGGCAGGTGGCCGGAAGATTTGACGAAGAATATCCAACAGAAAGCCAACCTGCTGTGAAGAAAGAGAGGTGTGTAAAGTCTGATGTAGCCTCAGCCTCTCAGCGCGGGCATTTGCCAGTTTAAGTTTTGCGCAGATGAAGTTACCGGTCTCGGAACTGCCGGAACCCTGTCCAAGCGAGGAGTAGAAGGCTATGGGGGTGGCGGTTTTCCCTGCAACAGATGGGTGCTTGTCAAAATGATGGTCCCTTTGTGGGTTCTTAGTATAATATAATACGGAACCTAATATTTAGGGTACCGAAACAGGGGCCATAATTTTGACAACTACCCATATGGCAAGAATCGCTGTTCTTGGGTCATATCGGTGCACATGAACGGAAGGCCTGGAGCCTCGGAACGTGACGCGGCAGCGGCTGCCCTTGGCCCGGCACGGACCTCAAGTCGGCGCCGTTTGCCATGGAGGTATCTGAGGGTGTTCATGATGGGTCTCGTAATACTTCAGCTATGATTGTTACGGTTGCGAAATCATTCGGCGATAGTAGTGCCCGACATCAAGAAGAGCGACAGCGCGATTCCCGTGCGCCGGTAGTCCATTCCTGAGCAAAGAATGCATGCTAATGCAATCGGAACCAACTTCTCTGTCATGTCGCGTGACGACAGTCTGCACATCATTCTTGTGAAAAGCTGTTGTGTGGACCCCTGCCCCCCCGCAGCACAATTTCGAGATCCGGAACGCATGTTTTCCAGTTGAATGCATGTGCGTGTGACGCAGCTGTTCACCATGAGCCGTTGCTGATGCAACCATGGCTTTATCGGCAGGCAGCCCTGGCATAGCTGCTTCAGCTTTCCTAGTGCAATGGGAAGCGGTGCGCATGTTCATGTGCGGGTAAGCATTTGTTTCAACTTTAAAAGCAATCCTACGTTCCGAATGCTTTGGCAACCCGGCGTCGCTATGGGCGGCGTGCTCTTCGACAACATTGCATCGTCGTCGGCGGCGCATGGCCGAAATCCCCGATGAGCTGCTCAAAGTCACAATTGATGACTTTTTCCATTTCTTGCAGTGTCAGCTGTGCTTGGAGGCGGGGTCAATGGCGAAATAGAAAGCACACATTCAGTGTAGTGTAGTTTGTTCGCGGTTCAAAGGCCTCGACATGCCTCCACGAAGAGTTGCAGCTTCGGGATCCAAAGGCCGTTGACTTTTGGCCACGTTTCCGAACTTGGGCGCAGCCAAACCTCGGCAAGAAGGAGAAGTGGGTTCCGTTTCATACCGTTCTGGGACCTCACGACTTTTTTGTGGTAACACAGATCCTTCACAACGACGATCTTCCCTGGAACGCTTGGCAACGATTTTTGGCTATGTTTGTCTATCGGGCACACTGCAAGGGTGCACTGTTTCAAGAGGTTCAGCTTCCGAGAATGTTGGAAGAAGAGGACTTTTGGAAAGACCCCGCGGCCCAGTTCGCTGACGACGGTGCGATGACGCTGGCCATGCTCGACTTCCGGCGCCGTACTCGTCAGCCTTTGCAAACAGCCGCGTTTCTGTCGATTCCACAACGCCTATGCCCAGATGATGACGAGAACTTAGCCAGGAATGTGGCCCGGCGCACGCGGACCTTGCTGGAAATTGCCGAGAAAGTTTGGCCCGTAATCCAAGATCATTCGCTCAGCAGCTCGGAAAAGTTCCGCTGCATCTCTGGGACGATTCAGTCGGCTGAGGGTCTGGGAGAAACATGGACCAAGATGCTGATGGTCACGATGGATATCGCTTATCCAGACTTAGAGCTGCTAGCTGAGTCCTGCAACGTGGGCCTCGGAGCTTTCAAGGCCTTCCAACGCCTGGCACCCGACCATAAGAACTCGCCGAGACGCTGCCAGCAGAGCCTTCAGAAGATCACGAACGCGGCGAACAAAGCGACGTCCGATGCCGCCCGAGGCTTCTGGTCTTTGCTGGATCAGGTAGAACTCTTGGCCAGGCGACGCTTTGCTGGATTCCCGTTGATTCTGGCCCAGGTCAGTACTTCCCATGGACAACTCAGCCTTTCAACAGTACAGGTGCAGCTTTGCGAGTGGCGACAGTTTCAGGATTTCTTGGATAAGCACAGTGGGGCGAAGTTTCTGCGAGACGTGTCCGCGAAGCACAGAGGAATCGACGTGCAGCCGGGACAGGCACCAGAGCCGGCCTGCAAGGACCTAGTAGTAGAGTAGGTGACCTAGTCTTTACCACCTGCCTACTCGGTCAGAGGGCCAGTTACCCCCACCCGAGGTGATCACGCAAACGTCCCTCACCTTCATTCGATGTATTTCCTGAACCGTTCTCTCCAGCTTACCCCGTGGCCCAACGAATCCTTAAGATCCTTGTCTACCTTCGGTTTCACGCACGTCCTCCCATCGATCAAAGTACGCCCCACTTTGCTTTCGGGATCTAGAGTCCGACAATTTCTTGAATCCTTGATCGCCCCTCGAGTCAGAGTCCTTAAGATTTCGTATCGTATCCCTCGCGCCCCTCCCCGAACACTTCCAAGCTGTTTCCCACCAGATTTTTGAGCTCTTAATTCGACAGAGTCAGTCTCACGCCTTTCGCTGGGACCGCGCTCATGACGACGTGCTTTAACCTTCTTGGGGTAGTAGAACCCCTATATAACCCCTATATCAAAAAGGTTAACCTTTGGTTTCCCATGATACCCGACAAGTAGGAGGAAGAAGCTCAGCTGGCATCGGACACCCGAAGAAAGCGACCTCGGCTTCGGGTCGCGGAGGCCCAGAACGGCGGCACCGGGGCATCTCCGAGCTCGCAGTCAGAGGACCCGTTCCTGTCTGCAGCCACAGGGCTACTGGAGACGATGAAGCAGGAGATGGCGCAGGCATTGCAAAATTCCCAATGTACCATTTCTTTAAGTCTAGCTGGTGGCATAAGGTCTGCTTGTGCGGGACCCTTCGTGCGCTTTTGTGCCGAGACCCCCTGTCCCTGCAGGTAAACCTTTCCATCAAGCATGCCCAAGAAGACCTGCGAGACTGTGAAGTGAGAAGGGGTGAAGCGGAGGCAAGGCTCTTTACCGCGATGCGAGCGACGAGCGATGCCGAGCTGAACTTGCGAAAGATAAGACCCAACCTGACTATGTGCGCGCTGCTTGCGGAGCACGAGAGGCAAATTTCCGAGGTCGCCGAAGCCGGGGTGGCCAAACTGCAGGCCGTTTGCGATCGGCTTTCTTCGACCAAAGGAGTCCTTCATGTGGCAGCCACAAGCCACCACGCCAGCGCCTACGCTGCACTCCCAGATGTGCCCGCATCCTTGGCCGGCGACCTTGCGCGAGGAGTCGACGCGCGGCTCAACCACACGCGGGAGATCCTCGAAAGCGTCATTCTGCGGCGAGACGCACATTGCCGGAAGGTGCAATCGGAGATCCTGGGGCCCAAAGCCGCTTGGCTCTGCCCGGGTTTCGGGATGAACTGCTTTCGGCTCTGAGATGCAAGGGCGGCTTTCATGAGTGCTCTCTCTGAGGAGGCCTGGGACGCTCGAGAGGCCGGAGGGATTGTTGTGCTCGGGTGTCGATTCATGGCTTGGGGGTATTCAATGTACCCGACATCTCGATGATTTCAATCTCTTCCAGCGAGAACGCTCCTTGCAATGCACAGTGCAGGCATCATTCGTGACGGTGGAAGTCTTAATAAGTTGTGTGAAGCAAGAGACGAACAGACACGGGACACACAACACAAGCGCAGACACGAAGGCTGGAGCCATCAACCAACTCCCAGAACCTGGAGACCTTCTAGCTTCAAGAAATATGACCTCATGCTAGCATACCAATCCGATGCCTTGTGTTTCCACCCACACTCTGCCAATGTGAAGTCTGAGTTTCAGGACGTGGAAGGCGTCGCGAGAATGCACACGAGAGCTATCAATCCATTCAGGCTTCTCGAGAGTGCCAGCGAATGCAGGCACTCTTGCAGTCTGAGCTTGCCACGGCCCGCGCTGCTGAGGCCGATGCTCAGGCGGGCTTTGAATTGAATGGCGTTTGGACGTGCTTCAACTCATCCCACCTCGCATTGAATGCCGTCATCCGATGCCAGACACGGGACCGCAGTTTCCGAATGACGTGCTTCATGATCCCGCAGTTCTACGGGATACTGCTAATCCACACAGGCGTCCTTATCATAAAAAATCCCACCCGCAAAAAGTCGGCTGATGGTACTTGGAAAAGGCTTTCTGGGTGGCGGCTCAGCGGAGCTCCGTGGAAGCCGAGTCACGCCTTCAAGAGCTACAGGGTCGCAGTTTAGGGTTTTAGGGTTTAGGGTTGTATGGTTTAGGGTTTTGGGGTTAAAAAAAATGGTTTAGATCAAGAGGCCTGGATGCAAAAATGGTTTAGGGTGACAATGTCGCCCTGTGTCGCCATGCTGCAGTCGATGGTGAAGATATGATGAAGAGGATGGTGCTAGAGGCGGTGGTGGTGGTGGTCTACCCTGGACCCTCCATGTTCAGAACTTCACAAGTCCCGACGTAGTCAAGAGACATACTATACTATTATGATCCTTGCCACTGTTATTGTAATTTCCTATCATCAATCCTTGTTATCATTTTATGACTAATCAGTATTATTCATGCCGCTCTGACTCTAACATCGTCTTCGGATCCCACGCCGGGCCAAGGCTGCAAGTCCAGCGCTTTCTCGCTCAGGCACCGAACCGGAAAGACCCTGGGATCTCTCGATACCCCTCGTGTTTGCGTTTACGGGAAAGTTCGGTTGCGCAACGAAGGCTGGATTCGCAGTAGCAGTAGCAGTAGTAGCATAGTAGCAGCAGCAGTAGCAGCAGCAGTAGCAGTAGCAGTAGCAGTAGGAGTAGGAGTAGGAGTAGGAGTAGGAGTAGGAGTAGGAGTAGGAGTTGTTGTTGTTGTTGTTGTTGTTGTTGTTGTTGTTGTTGTTGTTGTTGTTGTTGTTGTTGTTGTTGTTGTACTTGCAGATGGGACGAGGATTTCACGAGTTTCCGAAGTATGGGTCTGAAGATGTTACTGTTCCTTGTTGCTTCCTGCACATCAGACTGTTGGAGTCATGGGTTGCACTGCCGAGATGCCCAGACAACGAGCGACTGTTGCATCACCGATGGTATGGTACCAAACCGACAAACGAAACCACGGTGAACGAACTGGGCGACAAACGAGCACCACGGAAAAACTCGTGCAGAGGAAGCCCGCAATGCACGGACAAGAACACTCTTCAGACGAAATGCCATGTGCGTGCTTGAGCTGTCTCGTTGCCTCTCCGCACTCTGTGTGCACTGACAGTCACAGATCCGCGTCGTATGTGTATGGAAATTGGGAGAACATATCTGCATTCTCCAAGAAATAGTTTGGTCCGGTTAAAGCTCGGACTGGGTCCTACATACTACTTTAGTTTATCAATGTGTGCCCACTTCTGGTGAATTTGTTGCTTGTGCATGATCTCACCTGCTTTGACCACCCATTTGCCAATTTCCCTCACCCATCTGCAGAGGCAGCAGTTGGGCTTGTTGTGATGCTATGCTGTGATACCAAAGTTCGCACGGCAGGTAGAGGAGGTCGCGCTGGAGGAACTGATTGGCCATTGAGACTTGAATTCGCAGTGAACGAAAAGTCTGGGAACCCCTGCTCTTCCCATGTTATGGATTCTCTACATGAGCAGCAGCTTGCAAGATGCACCTGCTCCCTCAGGTTGTGAAAGCCCTCCAGCAGGAAGAGCAAGCTGGCGATTCCGTGGGTGGCCAAGTCTGCGCTCGTTGCTAGGCATTTCAGCCATTCGACGTTCCGAGCCCCGACCCCAGAGCGAGAGCAAGGATCGCCCCTTTGCGTCAGGTTCACCGCCCTATAGGCCCCGCGAAAGACATGAACAGAGCGAGCGAGCGAGCGGCGATCAGCCGCAACGGATCCTTCAGGGACGACTCTTACACGCGGACGTCACACTACGCAAACCTCTAACAGAGGGCCTCCCCACATGGAAGAGAATTCCTGCATGCCACAGGGCTCAGGTTTGTGAAATCCTCCAAAAGCTGAGTAGGGATGATCTCGCAGCTGCACTGTTGCAGTATTACATGGTACACGAACGGAAATTTCACGGCCTGCATTGCATGGAAGGATTGTCCATAGGACTTAAAACTCTCTCTCGAAATCTAATGCCCAGAGCTTACCTGGCAACATGGCGGCGGCCTTCGACTTCTGATGAAACAGAAGCTCACCAAGGACGGGTTTCAACAGGTGTTTTGGATCTAGTTTGGTGTCGCGATGCCTCAAACTCCAGCTGTCTTACAGTCGGTGATGACAACTTTCGATTCTTGCGGGAGTGCATGGACGACACACCGCCAACCATGATGTGCTTTGACGTTTCATGTTACAAGTAGCTTCATGTCGCTGCCATATGCTCGAGCTGTACAAAGAAGACCTGCGCATCTGCTGTGTGACCAGCACCAACTCTGAACATGGCTTCCCAGCTGAGCAGAGGGGCCTTCTGCGTGTGATTCCTGACTGGGCGTGCTCGTACCGGGCCCTGACGAGCCAAGGCTCAATATCGTCGAGTTGCTGGACTGCTGCTCTTGGCAGCTGCATTGAAGGGCTGCCTTGCTGACACAAGCCTGGCTTCAAAGCCATTTCTTTTGCAGTGGACCGTGGAGGTTAAGAGCGTGCAACGGCGCAGTTTGTACCTGGGTTGATGCTTCCAAGGCCTTGCCTTTCTGAGCCCTCCAGCGGTGACGGATGTATCCCAGCCGATGATTCAGATACCGCAGCTTCTCCTTGCCGAGATTGACATGACGAAGCCCTATGAGCCCCTTTGCAGAAGGGAAGGGTTTAGATTCAGATGTGAAAAACCTTGCATGGCTTAACAATGTCACTTGCTGTGAGGCCTACAGAGGAGCCAGAGAGCCCAGCGAACTCTATGTTTGCCATCACCTTTGTCTTCGTGATTTTTGCCTTTGTTGTGCCAATTCTGCTCTTGGGCATGAAGAGCCAGAACACCGATATTGCAGGTGCTGATGTTCCCTGGCTGGCACGGAAGTAAGTATGTATCCATATGTGTATATCTGCACATGTACGTAACTGTATGTAGGTATGTATGTGTACACACATACACCGCCATGTTTCTCGGCCCCGAGGAGCGTGGGAGGCGGCAGCAGTGAGGAAGTAGAAAGGTGGCACACTGCTTCTCAGCGCGTGCTCAAGCCACACCTTTGATGTGGACGGCTTCGCGCTCACGATGTCAGACTTTGCCTTAGAAGCTGAAGAAGCTGCGGCCGATATTCTGCCATTTCTAGGCTGTTCCATTGGCTTCAGAAAGTGCGATAGGCGGCAAAACAGTCTTGGAGCTTGACAGCGGCAGCAACAGTGAGTAGTACCGCTGCTACACGACGAAGCAGATGATCCACGGAAAGCGACAGGACCTCCTGAAGAACCTCTGTGCTGAGCTACAGCCACGTAGCTGCAGGTAGTCAGCGAAGGTGCAAGGTAGGTTGAAGATATTAGCCCCTGGGGAGCTTGGGACTTCAATTCCAAGATGCTCTCACTTGTCCAGCACCTGAGGAAAGATGAGTTCGTTCCTTGACTTGCAACCAGTGTAAGAAAGAACATTGGCCCATCCCGCCCTTCCCGTTCTCATGTGGGTCGGGAGAGGCGGGAACCTTGATCAAGAAGCTGGTGGGCGAGCATTGGCTGGAGAAGGCAGGCAGAATTGAAGCCCAACTCCTCTCCAAGGTCAGTCTAGTATTTGTCCTCATCCTTATCGTATCGTGCCATCCGAGCGTATACTTTCATCACCATGGCCATCGTCTTCAGCACCACTGCTAGCTCCTGCATCATTACTGCCCGAACCGACCTCTTAGCCTTCACCTTCGTTACCATCATCAGCATGAGTGCTGGTGTAGTTGTTTTGCTTCGTGTTCATCATGCCATGCCGAGGTAGTCAGAGTCAGCGGATGATGGCCAAGAAATGGCAATCATTCTAGAAGATTGCTTGCGACAACGCTGTTCCTTCCGTGTGAAGCGAGCAGCCAAAAAATGGGAGGTCGATGACTTGCGGTACGTCCCGTCCACGCGACTAGAGGGCTGGGGCGTCCCGCTGAAGCTGACGCTTGTCGATGGTTCCTTAAACGATCCGGAACACCGAGCGGTTACAGCTGGAAAAACAAGTGTGGAGGTAGACAGTACTCTTATGAGCCATATTAACTCTAGTCCAGAATTGAAGCTCTTGACTGATGGCCGGACTGCAAAGTGTTCTCGAGATCACTGTGCGCTCCACAAGCATGACCAGATGTCCCGACGTAATGAATTGGGCTAGCAACTTCTCTCGGAAGCTAGGCTGGAACACTCCAGGCAGCGCCGTCGCCTGTCACGGGTGATTCTCTTTGAGAGCCAGTAACCACGCGAATGTCTCAGCAGTACTTTACAAGCCCTATACCCTACCAGCCCTACCCTGCACATGCCCCAGCTGGACGAGCAGTACTGTAGCATGATCGTCAAGTTTGCAACTGTGTGCCGGAACACACCCCGTTCGTTGCCTTTATTGTCGGATCAAACACTAACCCACTATGATTTATTATGTTGACATTCATGCGGTAGCGGCGGCCTTGCGACCAAGGATAGACGAGATATATGATTTCTTGGCGGAGAACGTATCCTGGCCGGCTCCGCCATAATCAGAATGCATGGCGCCACTGCCAAACACGACTTCCGCAGATGTATCAGACACTCCATCCATGTCTGCCCAAGGATGCCGACGAAGGTGCCCACAGCCCCGCGGTTGCGAGTATTCGTCAGGGAGACACTTGCAGGGACCCTGACGGACCGTGGAGTTCTGTGGATCCGAGATGTGAATGCCTACGTCAACTACACTCTTCGCCCGGCCGTGCAGGGCTTCACGCCTGCGATTTCGTGTCTTGGCTAGAGATGCAACGAAGACTCAGCATGGGAGTGGTACTGTTCGTGGAGAGCGACTGATGCCAAAGTGAGGTTCGCAAAATTACGCGACGATGCCGAAAAGCCCCCTGCTTAGAAAGGTTCAGCATTCCTACACGAAGCGATCCGCTAGGGTGGACGGGTCGGGCTACTTAGGCTAGAGGCAGCGAGACTTTGAGGCTCCTTGAAGTTGAGAGTCTCGCATGGAAGCTCGGAAGCGCCCAGGCGTCGACATCCCAAGACCTGGGCAGCCAGACGGCTGCAACACTGGTTTCGGAATCGGCACTCTTGATGCAAGAAGAGAATAGTTGATTCATAAGACTGCTGAAATGTAGCGACACTTCATATCAACTGCAGCCGGAGGCAGAAGCAGCGGGCCAGGCACAGATCTTCAAATCAGCAGCGATGCCCCAGCATTGTGCGAATTTGGCCTTTCTCAGGCGGCCGCTTGTGACAGCAGTAACCTCGGCGGTCCGCAAGCGACCAGTGTTGTGGAAGATATTGCAGTTGGTGCATGCGTTTCGATCAGGATGATCAGGTTCTTTCGTGGGTCGAGGACGGAGTGGGAGGTGGGATTGAACGGAGAGCCGTCGCCAGCGTCCCAGTGCCGCAGGATGGCGATTTTTTCAAGCCGGACTCGGGCAAGTCGAAGGATGTTCGAGTCGTGGTGCTGGTGCAAGGGTGCAAGCTGGGACTAAGTTGAATCTGAAGTTTTACATGCAGGAGTTGCGCGAAAAGAGAGCCAAAGAATCTCTCAAGAAAGGTGTCGCCAGGCGGGGGGTCGAGTGCTGGGCCACGGCAAGCGGCGCTGCAGCGAGAGAGGTGGCGGGAGCGCAAAGCTCGTGAGAAGGCTCAGGGAGTTCAAGGCCAGCAGCACAACAGCCCACGAAAGTTCTTGCCTTCATACACATGCTTGGTAGCATTCGATTGGTTCACATGTCCAGGTCCTCAAACTCGTCCGGCACCTGCCGACCCATTCTTGGCCAAGATCGCTGCCACGAGTTGGGGTCCCATGGACACACAAAGGTCTTGCAAAGAATCATGCGCCAACAATTTGCTGCCAGCATTCCAAAGCACGGATTAATCAAGCGAGTTTCGGGATGGGCAGTCTATTGGGTCGAATTCGGAGTCGTGTGCTGGCGGGGGGGGGGGGGGGGGGGGCCAGGACGGCCAAAAAATTGGCATGTCATGAACCTCAGGCCCCAACACCATTCCAGCTTTCCTTGCGCAGCGAGCCGCCACAGCCCTGGCATCCAGTTGCAAGACATCAAACCAGTGTTGTCATGATGAGAAGGCTGCACAACCACGGAAATGCGAAGTTTCCGAGCTTTTCAGTGAGCTGCTTTGCTGCATTGCTGCAATACTAATTGTTTTCGTGCTAGTTTTCGATTTGGAATGGCATTTACACAACTTACGCAGGTTTGGCAAGACGCTGAACCAATCGGATGTCTCTTGATTGCAACCTCATGCATGATGGATTGGTTGAGATTTGGTTCGCTGCTCCCACAGCATTTATGGCTCATTGGTTCAGGAGGAGTTGCGGCCCTACGTCCACAGGCTGGGTTTGGGAAGAACCACGTGCTGTCTTGTGGGTCCGTGTGGAAGGCTTGTCACCATCAACTGGCTGGAAGAGAAGGCAGGTGAGTATGACAGTATGATGAACGATGATGCAGAATCAAAGGGCAACCCTGCGGCTTGCGGACAGGAGGATTTGTCTTTGGTGGAAGATCGCCACTGGGAAGCTTGGGCTATCCCGGAGAAGCTGGTCAGCGGCTCAAGCTACCCCGTTGAGAAAAGGTGTAAGCGATGCTGTTCAGGAGGTTGTGCGAGTGCGAGTGCATCATCCATGCTCCAGTAAAGGTCTTACAGTGTTCAACGGCCCAGTGGGTCCCTTTCCCCTTGTTGAGACCTTGTCCCAGCATAAGACCATTCACTTCTCGCAGAGTCCAACAACTTCGAAGTTCGGAGACTCAAAAACCCAGGGTTCGCGGGATGCCGAGGTCGTTCTGGCCAAGCAGGAGGCTGTCTAGAACACCGAGAAGGATGTAGCTTCGGGAGTTTGGGTGTCGCACTCCAGCTTAGGATATTCAGGATTGTGCGATTTCGCTGCTAGCGGAGCTAGATCAACGATAGCCTGCCAGGCCGAGAAGACAGGCAGGATGCTCAGATTGGGCTCGATCAATCGTGCTTTAAAGTTTGGCGGCATGGTTTTTGCCTCTTTCAGGTCCACCCAAAAAGACCTTCCGAAGAGATTGCCAATGCATTCTGCTGTGAAAGTGGTTTGCTCGTGGCTGAGCATCAAGGAACATGCTTGTTCTTTCCAGCCGCTTGTTTTCCAAGCAAAGGCGTTTCACTCCAAAAGGTGAGAGCTGGACCCCAATGAAAAGCGATTGCCCAATGCTCGCATGTCCGAACTATAGATGACCCAGTTGTAACTCTGCACAGCGTCGAACATGAACAGTTGAGAATTGCGTGTGTAAGCATGGTCCCTCACCTGCTCAGGAAGTATGATGCGAGCATAATCTCCTCTAGGGCACCATCGAGTCAATGTGTTGCCCGGGCCTAGGACGAAGGGGCTGAGGCCGAGTCCCAGACACAGCACAGCCCTCGGTTGGCTTGTACCACTTGTTGTACAGAAGTTGTACAAGCCTTACATGAGGGACTTTTGGCAAAGGCACCGTTTGGCGGTGAGCTTGCCTGACCCAGAAACTGCACGGTGGCTTGGCACTTTCAGATGTTGCCTGTGTGATTACAAGAGCTCCATCCACTTGCTGTACCACCAGGGCCCAGGCCTTCAGCGCAGAGCCAGTTTTGCTGCCCTTCGATAAGTAGGACTGCGTATTAAGGTAGTGAGACCTGGGCTTACCTGCCGCTTATCATTCCTGCACAGATCCATGCGGAGGCGGCTAGTCCCCTTTTTTTGGAAGCGAGCGGCTGGCACACCAAGTGCTTCAGTCGTGGTCGCCAGACCCCGGAAAGGATGCTTCCGTTCGATCTGAGGCAAAGTTCCGTGGCACCTTCCTCAGGCAAGTGAAGGTCTTTTGGGCAACCTTGTTTTGGTCAGGAACGCTTCAATCTCGTAAGTGTGACAGCTGCGAAGCGAAGCTCGAGAGCGAATGCTGTCGTATCTGGTGTCCGAGCTCGCTTTTGCAAGATTATCCCATGGGCACGTGGGATTTTTGCAATTGGGACCAAGGTTAAGCTACACAAACTCCTTGGAGCGGAAGAGCTTGCCGTGACCTCGGACGGCATGCCATCAGCCACACTTAGATTCTTAGATCTGCCATGATCTAGCAATGCACTACAGAACCTCATACTTGTACCCGTTGTCATGCGGTGTCATGGCACTGTTCCTCCGTTTCGAGCTTCGCCGGCCCAAGGATCTTGTGAAGCTCCTGAGCGGCCAACTTCGCTCAACGTTGGAGCCCAAAGCGGCGACATCGGGCCAGCCCACGCCCCAGAGTGCATTGTGTTCGGACATCTCAGGACCCAGGGCATCGAGGTACACTGCCGCGAGCTTTGTCATTAAATGGCAACACCTGAAGCCCCCATGAGCTCACGCACGAAGGTGGCGCACTTGCTACTTGCAACAGGATGGCGACGCTCCCAGATCGAATCGGTAAACTGAAGTCGGTTTCCGTTAGGTAGAGTGAGCTGCTCAGTTGAGTGTGTTGGCTAGTTCGGAACCCTGTTAGAGACAGGGATTTTACCAAGCTTTTCGCATAATCAGGCAGGTCCTGGCTGTTACTGATAGCACCTAGCATTGGATGAACACCAAACCCGCTTAAGTCCAGGCAATCCATGAACTTGTGATGCAGACTGAGGCTTTGCCAGGCAGAAATTAGCCTGGACCTGAATGACTTCGAGATACTTCGAGCAGGTATCAAGCGAATCATAAACGAGGCAAGATGGCAGTGCGGAGTTTGTCACCGCCGGTTGGAACGGGGGTGGATCAGTTCACAGAGCCTTGGCCGTTTTGGCCGATAGCACCACAAACAACCGACGCATGCAAGTTGCCTGCAGCCCACACTGTACATGTTCTACCGATGATGTCACCAGAAAGACATTGCGCGACCACGCACCCGCTTGATAATCCGAATGTAGTACGATGCAGTATAATTACTCGTCATTTCGCAGTTTAGCAAAACAGCATGTGGTTCGCGTGGTAAATTATTATAGGGAGTACTAACCTCCGGCCTTGGCTGATTGAGGCTCCTATTTTGGATAAGCTCGCCGACGCAGCAGCAAAGCTCTCAGGTCAGAGTTCTTGACTTTGAGTGCCCCCTCTACAATAGTTGGATAAGATTCATAATAGACTCACAGGTATGTGTGTGTGTATATATATATAGATAGCCCTTATTATGTCCCCCGCTATCAGTACCCAATTTTGACCACTCAGACGAGCGAAGGTCCGGCAAGGTCCCGCCTCGTGGCGTCCTTGCGAGCAAGATGCACGCTTGCTCGTGCCTCGGCTCCCTCGGATGCGTTGCAGTCCATGTGGGAGTTTCCGAAAACAGGGGCCCCTGATCTAGGAGTTCGGTTTCAGGTTCCAAGACTACATACAGTGTTTGAACCCCCCCCCACAGCCTTACGGTAAAACCTTACTCCGAAGGCCTACCCCTACAAGAAACGCAAACCCACAAGCCGTAACTCCAGTTTGCACAAAGCTTGTTTAGATTCTCTCGATAAAGAAATGGATGCTTTCATATCACCAGCCTTATCTAGAATTTCCGCCCATCCGAAAGTCTCTGCAACATCATGGGTTGCGTTTTCCCTTTTAGTCTTGTGGCGACATTGAGGCTTCGGCCACGTTGTGCCTGAATCTCAATCTGCCAGTGATAGCAGCCGATGATACTGCTCTCCAATAGTGGCAAGTCCGGCTGAGAATCCTCCTGGTAGGCATATAGGAAGGTATGGCACATGTTCGCAATACATCCAGGTGGAGCATCACCTCGTTTCACCGGGAGGTGCCCTCCCGGCACGGCACTTACCGACCTCTCCTGGTTGCGCGATGTGAGCCTTGATTGTGTTCTTAGGACCCGACACACTTTGACGGTGGTTCCCTTTTCACGATCGTGTGAGCCACGGTTTCCTATGAAAGCGCCCAATTCTTGTCCTTCCATGGCGAGCTGAGGATGTCATGCTTTGTACTCCCGGCATCGACTTCCAAGGTGCCTGTAGCGAAAGCAGATTCAGTAGATTTTCCGTTCTGAAGACCAGGTGGAGACTTCTGCACGATGGAACGTCCCGGGCTCAACGAGCATGTCCGACCTTGATATACAAGAGCCACTAAGATTCCGTGTTCTTGACAGCTAGTAGCTATATGGCAGTAAGCTGCCGTGAAGTTCAACATTCGGAACCTCCGGAATGAGCTCGGATCATCTTGGATTTCGGAGGCGACGGCCAACTGCAGAAGCATTCTTTCGACAAGGGGGATGCCCTGATATTTCTGTCGCAGGGCACCCATGGGCAGATTCAATGCCAAATGAACATATGTGTCGTTGTTCCAATCGCGGCAGAGGCACAAAGCCCACTGCGTCCAGCCAGTGACAGAGGGCCTGCGACAGACTTTGGTGATTGAGCTGTGGGAAGGCCTTGCCGGCTTGTTGACAAAAGAGTGACCCGGAACATGCCCTTGAGATGAAGCAGATCGCAGGTGAGGAGCGCAGTTGGCGCCTCGGCAATTTGAATGCCGGCCCATGCCTGCCCGTTCAGATCCGCTTAAGTTCGAGATGTTGTAATGTTCCGCAAGTCTGCCATGTCATGTCCCCAGGTTGCAACCACCGCTGTCACCAGCGATCGGGGCCCTGCGAGGGCTTCGAAGGCTTGCCTTTGCTGCTTGATCCCATTCCACTTCATTGCCTGACATGCCAGGAGATGGGGCCGACGAGAGCTTGAAGGCAGAAGACAAGCGGCCCTACATCCCTATACTACCATACTACCATACTACCATACCATACCATATCCCCAAAGTTTCCAGAACTGCACAATGCCGTACACCCCGGGAAAGCACCGCTACTTCGATTTTGCTGACAGGCGGACCAGATCGCCGAAGAGGGCCCGAGCATCTTCGTGCATCTCTCAAGTACTCCTTTGTTGGCCGGATCCACGAATCGTTTCAGACGTCACACCCTGCGAGTATGGGATCAGAACCTGCTATTTGGTGGGTTTTTCGAGCTCGAGGAAACGTTGCAGCCGTTGGCACCCAGGCCACGACTGCCTTTGAAGGCATCGCGTTCTTCCCCAAAGTCCCTTGGCTCAGTTTGTGAGGGCGAAGAGCAACTGTGATGCCGGGTTCTTGTTCTGCCAAGGTAGCGCAGCTCCTCTCCCAGGGGGCACGGCCAGGGCAGAACGCCAATGTCGAGGCTGCAGTGGGCATTTTGTCTCAAGGAGTGCAGAGATGTTGCGCAGCTAGGTTTGGGGTTCAGGTCTTGTTCGAAGACACGAGTCCGGTGGCAGCTGTGCGCGCCAAGTCCGCACCCCGACATTGCTCTCACAATACTCTCACATACAGTTTCGTGCTCCTGATATTTGCAGGCGGAAGTTGCAAAGCGGCGAAACTTTAGCAACTCACCTGGATGCTGTGGACGATGCGGACATAATGCTTTCAAGCAGCGCTTCGGACTCGTAGCCGCGGCCGTGCAGAAACGAAGAACGGCGGAGCTGTGTTCCATGCATCAGCCAGCACAACGCCCTGCAAGACGGGCGCTGGGGGGTTAGTCTTCGCAACTTTGCATCGCCTGCAAATCTCAGGTGTAGCTTCTTGCACACACGTCCACAACCACAGGAAGGATACGCAACGGCATCCACCAGCAGCTACAGCTGCCAAGCAACACCACAACGAGATGTGAAGCATCAAGCTCCAGCTCTGCGAGTCTTTGCGATGCAATGCCTCTCGTGTCCGCCCTCTGGCAGACTTCGGAAGTCCAGGCCCGTGTGTGATTCGTGGCTCCAGGCTCCAGGTGTGCAAAACAAAATAAAAGCTCCGTGTATCGACCTATCGTTTGTCATTCAGGTCGTCACGATAGAAAGCCAGCTTCACCTGCTTTCTAGGAGACATTCAGCGCGACCGAAGGCGGCGGCTACGTCAACTCCTCGGATATGCTTGGATCGCCTCATCCACAAGCCCACCAGGAATCCGCACTCATTTCCGCTCGCCTTTTGGCCCAAAGTTGGTGGAGGTTGCAGACGGTGCGCGCGCCCGTCGCATGAACATGGTATGGGCATTTTGGGGCCTTCAAGCTTGGATCCTTTATGTAGCGTCTGGTGAGGAAGCGGAAGGGCGAAACTTGCAAATGGTCGTTCCAAATTGCAGACCTGGCTATCGAGATGTCTCCGATGGTCAAGCCTACCCTTGGTCTTGCGCCTTCCACTGTCCAGGCGGTGCCTTCGCAACGGCAACCTGTCAATGCGCCTGTCTCAACGATGAGCAGATTGAGAGGTACGAAGAGCAGGGGATCGAGATCAAATCGGGCAACGTTACGGGACAAGCCGAGAGGCCCACCACTGAGATCTTGGTGCCTCAGCCACCGGATCCCACTTTGGCCCCATCGGATCCTGTGCAAGAGATGCCCATGGGCGGTTTGGAGTCTCGCGAAAGAATCACTCCACCTAGCTCCTTCCTAGCACCAGGGTCTCCAACTCTGAGTAAGGGCCCGAGCCACCTGGGTGACCCAGAAGAAGCCGGAGATGGAACGGTAGGAACCGTTTTTGCTGTGATTGGAGGTGTGGTTTTTGTGGGCGCCGCGATGGTGATGGTCGGAACGGCCTTCCAGCACGCATGCTTCCGAGCCATAGAGGAGCCAGGCCAGACAGCACCCAAGGGTCCGAAGGGTCCCAACCCAAGGCCACAGGTGCCGAGGCCCATGCCTCTGGATATGAAGACCCCAACCCCTCCTACCTCCCGACCCATCGCGATGTGGAGCCTAGATGAAGCCACGAAGGAAGCTCCAAACATGGCCGATCGGTGGAAGCACTTGAAATCGCAGCGTGTGCTGCCTAGAGACAGCAGGTCCACTTCTGCCGAGACTCCCCCACGGCAGAGCTCCGTCTTGGAGCAGCCCAGAGAGCCTACAGATATTCCCAAACCGACGGCGACATGACAGATTTTCCAAGCAACTTGTGGTGGCTGCTGTTGTCACGGTCAGGGTGCTGTTGTAGGAATTTTAAGGGCCAGAGGCCACAGAAATCTGTTAGACAGTGCTGGCGGCCCGGTCTCAGAGGGCGCAGTTTAGGAGTCTCCATCGTTCGGATCACTTCCTCATCTTCCACCAGCTGGAACAGTGTTTACAGTTTCACCTCTGTGTAGACAAGTTACACGCCGATTTAGTTTCAACATTCGGCAGGCATCTGAGGAGGATCTCTCAGTGCTTGCCTGAATGCAGCTTCGCAAGCTCTAGAGCTTGCAGCTATGGCAAGGACCACGGCTGAAGTCGGCCATGTTGCCAGAATCCTCTTTCAGTCTGCTGTACCGAATAAGGCTGCTTGTGGTGAAGCAGTTGCGTTGCTGGTCCATGCTTTACTGCTCGCATATCGAGGCGGAGGAACGCCACGACATCTCCAGAGTATCCGCGCTGCGATGTAGTTTCGGACTAAGCTCTTTCACATGTGAAGGCACTCGATACCGACACCTTTTGCCCGAGGTGTCTTGCCCAGTGCTGCCGCGAAGGCCCCAGCTTGCCTATCACACGCCTAAACCCTAAACTCCAAACCATGAGCCCTAAACTCTAAACTCCAAACCATAAACTCCAAACCCTAAACCCCAAATCAAAAACCCTAAACTCAATACTGAGGCAGTGGCCCTTCAGACCGACAGTTTCCAGGCCTTCCTTCAGGCTGGGCTCATGCGCAGAGACACCTTGCACTTCACATCCCAAAGTTGAGTGAGAGTTTCCGAAAATTAGGGGTATTTTTTGGGGGGTCCTTGTAATAAGTTTTCTAAGGATCCTACTATTTAGGGTACTATAAAGGTACCCTATTTTCGAAAACTCCCAAGCTTGGGGGATACAGAGTACTGCAAAGGGCATAGATGATTGCAGATGCTCTTTGACATGTCTCTTGTGGTATGCAGTATACATATCTTCATGTCCCAGGCAGTTTCAGACTTTCTGAAGCGAGGCGGTTCCACGACATCGCTTCCCTCGCCAGCGTCGCTGTCGACGTGTTTGGGCCGGTAAGAAAAGCAACCTGGCTCTCATAGCGCAGTAGCTCATTCCGTAGGTCCGTATCAACTGTGGGGTTCGTGACATGCGTCATGTATGCGTCGGGACCATGAATTAGGAGCGCTGGGCTGATGGTAGGTTTTTCTTGGGTTGTGTGCGGTTTTCGGACTGCCGCCATCCTGTGCTTGCAATTTGCAGGTGAACGCTTCAAGGTGAGCGGCCCATCTACAATCCAGACCCTGTGTGGCGAGCTTTGTGGGCGCAAGGCCCCGGGAATCCGAAGCATCTTGCGGTTTAGGGTTTAGGGTTGTTCGAAGCATCTTAAGCCGAAGACCCTTGCAGCTTTCTATCGCAATTGGGCTTACCTGCATTTCTTGTGCTTGTAGAAGCAAGAGGCTCGAAGCTGACGTTCCACACTGTCGTACCAGGTCGCTTTGATTCTTTGTGGCGAGGCTCATGAGGACTTGCGACAAGTCTTGCTTCCGGCAGCTACGGTAGTCCTTTTACTATCACCTGCGTCATTGTCGAAGACCTGAACGGTTAGTCTCATCACTCCCATGTGCCCTTGTTTGCAGGACGCCCTGGACCTTACCCGGACAGGCAGTGTCATCGCAGCAAAAATGGGCCCTGCGCCTGGAAGGTCCTTGAGATTTGCGCTCTCTATCCATATGTTTAGCAAGACCAGTTCTGCCAAAACCGGCAAGGAAGCTGCCTATCATCATGGATCATGAAACATCACCAGGTTCATCACCATGAAAAATCTATAGACCATTACTTGACATACAGTTTGAATCCCCAATGTCACTGTCAAGACGATCATGTTAATCAAGAAACTGGCGCTGAGTGTTGCTTGCACCCTGCCGAATGGTGCTTAACACCCGAATCGGCTTCGGTGGTTCTTGCACAGACACGAGAGTTGATTTCGACACTCCCCAGGGCCCTTCTTAGGAACACAACCGTAAGCCTTAAACTCCGAACCCTGCAACCCCTGACTTGAGAGGGCTTTCGCACTTCTCCTTGCCATGTTCTTCATGGGTCCCAGGGTTTTTTTTAAGCGCAGCCTCGCGACTGGATGCTTTATGGCATTCATCTCATGGTCATGGGTCAGAGGTTGAAATAAATGAATGTGATGGAGGGCAATACAATAGAAGAGTATATTCATGCATCGTGTATTTATTTGCCTGTGGAAATGATGATGATAGTAGTAACAATAACTGTAGTAACAATGATGCGATTACTGATAAGACTAATCTAAATTAAATGCCAATAGTAAGGACATTGCAGCAGTAGTAATCATAATCGAAAAAGCAAACACATACTATCGCAAAGGTTCGCTTCAATGCGGCTAGCATGGTCTCAAGCTTCATCGGTGTGATAGCAGTGAGAAGATGGTGCGCTAACTCAGCTTGGCATTGAATCCATCTTGCTCGCATTGCCTTTATTAAATGTTGTACTTGTTTTCGAGACAGGCTTACAGTCCAAGCCTCTTCAAAGTTCTGGTGGGTTTAAGCAGCTTTTGGCTGCAGCTGTGAACCTTCGCTCCCTTCTGTGGGATCCCGAAGACGCAACTCAGCGCCTGGAAGCCCGACGATCCCGAGAGAAGAAGCCAACCATGACTATTACATAGCAACACCATGCTGACAGCCTAAGCCCTAAGTGGAAGACCGTTTTCCGGATCATGCAGATGCAAAAGGGACGTCGCCCCCAAAAGCAAAGCACTCTTCCTTGAGAGGGGGGGTGATAATGTGCGGCTGCTGTTACTCCCGAGGCTGGGTTCCCATGGATCCGCTGGAGCTCCCTCGCGCGGTGGATGTTGCCGCGGCGGCGCTACAGCACCGGGGCACCTTGAAAAGTGCCCGGACCTGGGCCGAACAGGCACTGGCTCGTGCCCTGCCTCGAAGGTTTGTAGAGTGACATTCTATTACAATCTGGTTCATACCGACTTATGTTCCAGCGGTAGAATTATTAGTGGGTTTGCTACTGCCATTGCTGTTGTTGTGGCCATTACGATGGCCGGCACAGCTACTTCATTGCTTTTCTTCTGTTTTTTGGCTGTGTTTTCAGGTGACACGATGACAAGCTTTCATTGCTCTCCGCAACTTCATACAATGTTTATTCAGTGTTGTCATCGCCTTGTTGGCATATAGATCGGCGCTCTTTTTCCATATGCACTATATCACGAGCGCTGTTACCTGCTGCGGGGTTTGGGTGGATATGGGTCTGCAAGTCGAGACTCCTGCAGCCCTCATACAACCAGGATCTGTACTGCGGGGTTGGGTGTATTTTAAGACTGCTCGGCAATGCAACATGTGCAAAAAGGCCTGTCAGAGAATATTACAAAATTAGGGTCTAAGGTGAGTGGTCCTCGTTGAGGGGCTTGGGGAGAGGATGTTAGGAAGAAGATAAGGCTCGCAAAACAAGTTGAAGCCAGCTGAAACAATCTGAATGCCAGCCAGAATATGGGAGATACCGAAAATAGGGGGCCCTAACATAGTACCCGAAATAGTGGGATCCTTGTTTTACGGACCCCAAAATAAGGTACACCTTGAAGTTGTTTTTATTGGTGATGGTGCTGGTGCACTGGTAGTGGTGGTGCTGGCGCTGGTGCTGTTGCTGCGTTTGTTGTTGCTGTCAACCTTATCGTTGTTTGTTGTTGCTTGCTCCTGCTTATTATTGCGTTTGTTATAGTTGTGGATTGTGTTATTGTTCTTGTGGTTGTTGTCGGTGTATGGTGCTCATGACTCATGCTCGTTGCTGGTGGTGTGCACTGGGTGTTGGTGTCGGTGTTCCTGTTGTTGCTGCTGCCGCTGTCGTAGTTGCCCTCGTTGTGGTGACGGCTGCTTTACTTATTGTTGTTCATGGTTGTTCACGCTGCTGTGGTTGTGGTTGTGTTTGTTGTTGCTGTTGCTATTGTCGTTCTTGTCGTCGTCGCTGTTGCTCATGCTCCTTTGCTCTTGCTTCTTTAATAGACCCCAATAGACCCTAACAGCAAAGTCTATGCACTGCTCGCGACAGCGATGAGCTCGGATTGTGCGATTGCAAGGGTTTCGATCAGGTTCGATCAAAAGCTTACATCAATCGCACGCTTGATTTATGGATTTCGCGGCTGTTCTTACACATCGTTTTTCGATCCAATTTCACAGGAAGCAAGCGCCGGCTCTGCGCTGCCACAGGCGCGGCGCGCTTCGGACGCCGCCAAGACGCACGGAGTTCTGGCGTCGTCCACCCCGCAGTGAGAGGCGGCTGCTGGAGCTGGCGCATGGCGAGAACTGGCGAGATGGCGAGGTGGTTTGGGTTTGGATCATTCAACGTTGAAGGTCATTCTTTTAACACGAGTCAGGTGCTTTCGCGATTGTGTTTATCGTGGATCATGTTGCGTGGTGTGAGGAGATTTCACAATCCGCATGCTTCAGCTGGGGCATCTTTCGCGGCGTTCTGGAGCCGTTCCTGATTTAGCAGGGCACCGGCCGGCGGGAAGTGCGACCGGCGTGGTTAGATATACGTTGAATTCATCGTCACGCGTCCCGACCGCTTAAGGCACCCACTTCCGAATACTGCCGGCCGCTTACACATTGCACGCCGAATCGCGTCACATCACGCCTGGTTGACGTCCGCGCATGTGCTGTGGGTGGCAGAGCTGGGCTCAGATTGCCACAGCATCAACATTTTTTTTATGTTATAGGTTGTTTTCGCGATTGCTCTGGCACGTCGTTTTACCGATTAAGTTTCACATCATTTGCGTTCGTTTGAGCAAGGGCCGGCTTTGGACATGCCGCATGCGCAGCACACTTCGGACGCACGGAGTTCTGGCGTTCTCCACTCCTCACAGAGAGGCGGCTGCTGGAGCTGGCGCATGGCGAGTTGCTTTTGCTTTTTGTTCATTTCCGTGACGAGCAATCGGAGGCCCCAGGAAAATCGAGGCAGTGAAGCATCGGCAAGCTCGGCAGAAAGACGTCCACCTATTCGGCAGGCGCCTTCAAAAATCGCCCTCGCGAAATTGCATGACATTGCCACAGTCACAGCATCTTGCACTGCGACTGCGCCAGCCAAGTTCATGCTTTGTTTCAGTGTTTTGGGTTAGGCTTCTCTTTTTGCTCCCGCATAGTTTGCACGTAATGGGTCTCAGTGGCATGTCTTCGCGTATGTCTTCCAGTCTTCCTGCCGTTTTGCTGCTGCGCACGCTGAGCTCTGCACCGGGTCCCAACATTGACTGCACAACCCGCACGTCCAAGAGTCTGCGAAATAAGCGTCGGAAGAACATGACCGCGCCTGCACAAAGCAAGCTCTCAAGAAGCGGCCCAAGACCGCATTTTTTGGACTCGTGAGTCACGCGGGCTGACTTTTCCGACTGAGGCAGCGGTCATGAGTCAGCGCACCCTGGACGTACCACAGCACGGCAAAGTGTCTCGGACTTTCAACAGATTTGATTTCCTCGTTTTCAACATGGTTCGATTGTTTTTTGGGTTGTCCGTTTCCTGGATGATCCTCTTAAGCTGGGGCATGCTTCGGGCGCCGGGTCGCACGGCGTCCCCGCATCGTGCACCCCGCGCCAGAAATGCTGCGGCTGGAGCTGGCACACTGTGAGTAACCGGCACTGGATTGCCATAGGAAGCGCTGAAGTGCTTTGACTTGCGACCTCGGCTTCCGACGTGGACTGGAAGTTTTCGGCGCCTCTCGATTTTTTAAACGCGATTGTGACGCATTGTTGTATATTGTAGCTTCTGCCTTTTGTTTGTTGTTGTTTGCCGTTCTTGGTGGTCGGTGGTTGGCATCAGAAGTAGTTAGTGGGCTTGGTTGTAGTTGTGGTGGTTTTTGTTGTCGTTGTTGTTGCTGTTGTTGGTGGCAGGACGACGTGCGTCTGCCGCCGCGGAGGGTGGAACGATTTCGGGGCTGGCATGTGCTAATACCCGAGCTTTGTCACATTGTTGTTTGGGACATAATCCTGGGTTGTTTTGCCCTTGGTTTTTGCTGTGTTTTCTTCAAGAAACATGTTCCATTTCGGGGCTGCATTGTGCGCAAAAAATCTGTGCTGTCCATTTCGCATCGGTTTTTGCGATGTTTCCTACGTGCTGTGCACCTCGCATCGAATTTTTGCTGTGTTTTCCTACCATGTCCGGCCGAACCTCGACTTTTTGCATATGCCAGTTTGAACTTCCATGTGTATTTGACTTCCGTGCAAAGGGAAGGGGGGGCCGGGCGGGTGGGGTGATGATGTTCATGCCAACGTGGCTGTTTCTCTTTCTGTTCTGTTCGTTGGTGGGGAGTGGGGGAATGGGGGTGGGCTGATGACGCTCCTGCGAATGCGGTTTCTGTGTAGTCTTTGTCTTGTTGTTTTGTGCATTGATGGGGAGGCGGGGATGTTTGGGTTGGTGACGTCCACACGAATGCGACTGTGTTTCTGTTGTTGCTCGAGTGCGGCTTATATAATCCTTTTCAGTACTGTTCCCGGCCCTGCTGCTACGGATGTAGCCAAGGACAAGCTATACATACACGAGAAATCATTGTCGGTATTGCCCCTAACCCCTGCACAAGTAAAATTGCCACACACACACACACACACACGCAGACGCTGAAGAGGATGATGAAGATGATGATGATGATGACTCTGATGTTGATGATGTTATTGATGTTGTTTTACATGATGTCGATTGTTTATGCGGAAGATAATAATGGCGATGACGATACCTGCGGTGATATCAGTTACAATGACAATGTTGCTGCCGTTGTTGTTGCATTACCTTTGTGACACCCGAATACACAAATCTCGCGATTTGTGGGTTCCCCGAACAAAAGCTTCACAAATGAACGCAAAATTCAAGCAACAAACACCACGATAAGCACGGTATTTGCGACACTGTCGCACAACAAACACATGCCGCGAACATGGTCGTATTCACTATTCAATTCACGAAAACCACACAAAACTCCAGATTTTCAGGATTTGCACCAAAACAATTCCAAAAACCACACGACACACCCTTCGTGGCGGCAAACACACCTGCTTCCTTGTCGTTGGTGGTGTTGTTGTTGTTGCTATTACAAGTCGCATTCAGTGCTTTTAGCTGAGCTGGCTTCGTTCGTTGTAGTAGTTCTCACGGCCTGGTGTTTGTTGCTTTTCCATGCTCATGGCAGCCTGTTTTTTTGTCCCACGTTTGCCCAATTACTGGAGCCGCTGTGGCGGTTGTGGCGGATGCTGTGCCGGGGCTGTGTCAGGTATTTAGGGTTTTGAATCTGAGGTTTGGCAAGTGGGACAGAAGCAGGCCACAACGGTTTGCGCGGTGAGCCCAACCGTGCTGTCTCAGAGTTTTGTTGCATCATATTATTGAGCCAATGATGGAGAAGGGGCCGCAATATTCGCCATTTCACCTCCCCACATTCAGGAGACTATGCAAAAACGGCCACATGCGACAGCACGTAAACTACGATGGGAGGAACGGACTTCAGCGGAAGTTTGCTGGTCTTTTGCGAAAGCCACAGCCCGAAGGACCGCAGGGCCAGAAGCACGACATTATGTCCCGTTCGAACAGAAAGAGCAAATATCTTGTTGGGATCTGGTCGGCAGAACGGTCATTGCAGGAGCGAGGCAATGCGTGGTTGTTCTTGCCGGGCACTTTGAGATACTTGCAAAGACCGAGCCAGGCCGCAGTGAGCAGGGAATTGACATGAGCCATAGTTCACGCAAAGGTTCCTGTTGGCTGGTCGCAGGACAAGAGCACATGCTATCTCGTGTGGGACGATCTAGACGAAGATGCCAGGCATGAAAGCTAGAAAGCTAATTGTGGCGCTCGGTGATGCATTTGCCACATTGCCAGGTGGGTGCGAAAGCAAAAAATGCAAGGTTTAAGGGTACATCCTTCCGAACATGACGTGCCTTGGCTCGATCATGAAAATGGTTGCCATGTCGGTTGAAAGCATGTAAACTGCCAGAATGTTCTTGTTCTCCAGGCTATGGTCACGAGGCGGAAAAACAGGCGCTTGGAGGAGAAAGTCGAGCTTTTTGATGATTGGCTTCTGAGACATGCCGGCTACCTGCTTTGAAGATTTGGATTCGGGTCATGGCGGTAGTAAGGCGGCAGGTTCACCACGAAAAATCCCTGTTTGAGGTGATCCCCGAGTGCAGGTCATCTTGGAAGGCCCCGTGTTGGACACAGAAGTGGAACTGCACGAGGCTTGATAATTTGATATGTTTTTGATTCTTGGTGGCAGCTCTGTATCTCGAGGAGCCTGGCGTTGAGCCGGCACCATTGGCTCACCGGTCCTTGCAGTTGATGGAGCTGGTTGCTTGGCTTTCGAGCTTGGATCGCACGCCATCAAGCTTCTAACTAGTGCCCTTCAACTTCAACCTAGGATTCCTGCGACGAGGAGGAGCCGGAGGCAAGTCACCGAGAAATGTGCGTTTCGTCTCTGTTTTTTTTGCCTTCATGGACAGGATGACGAGCAGACGCGCAGGCCTGGCTTCATGCTTAGCAACGGAATCTTGGCAGCTGAGTGCGTGCGAAGGTTCTCTGGAGAGGATGGGACCGGGACCTTCCTCGAATTCCTCCGACGTCGTGTGCTGCAGCACCTGGACCCGTGGAGGAGCTTTGCATCCGAGAGCAGCAGCAACACCAACAGCAGCAACAAACGCGCCAACAACAACAACAGCACCACCGCCAGCAACAACAGGAGGACCAGCAAAAACAACAGCAAACACAAGACCAACTTCAAATGCGACGTCAACTGCAACAACATTAATAAGCGCAGTCGGAACAAGAAGCACAGTAGCTACGATGATATGCTAAAGGTGGGCCTGTTCTGAGAAGACGTTGACATTTCAGAATTGCTGGATTTACGGCAGAGATCCGTGCAGGATCCGTTTCATGGACCCGAGAGAGTTGGGAGATCCGGACGATGAGGAGCTGCGCATCAGGCGTGAGAGGGACTTTCTTGCTGAGGGTTTGGGGGAAGCTGCGAGCTCTGGGTCATAGCAAAAAATAAATACCATAGCATAACAGGTTAGTTGTATCATATTATATTCTATAATCATCTCAGGATTTGAATCCAACGGCTTACCGCTGCGTGCTTGCGAAGATTGGGTGCGGAGTGCTAAGGCTTATGCAGATACTCCGACTGAGGATCGCGAGATGCTCGCAGTTAACACTGAACTCCGTAGCTGTAGCAAGGATAACCAGCACATCTCGTTGCATCACTCCATCTCACACGACTCCCATCACTAGCAATTCGCTTTCGTGGCGACAGGGGCGAGGGGCCAGATCCTCGCAAGCTCCACCACTAAGATCGACACAAGCACTGCCTCCAAAGCCTGTGGATGTCAGAAGGTTCCAGAGCCTCCTTCAGAAGCCGATGCCACGGGACCTGGAGGAGCAAAAAGCCGATGACTCTTGATCTTACTCCGTGTGAGGGCATCTCTGTGTGGGTTTCGAGTTTAGGGATCTTACTCCGGGCATGTCCGCTGGTTGTCCTCAGCTTTGGGAAACCTGGTCCTTGCTGCTCCTTTGCGATCCAGCATTCCGACCTAGAGTTCAAGAGCTGATTGTAGTAGTAGTTGTAGTAGTAGTCGTCGTCGTAGTGGTAGTGGTAGTGGTAGTGGAAGTAGTGGTGATAGTGGTAGTGGTAGTGGTAGTGGTAGTGGTAGTGGTAGTAGTAGTAGTAGTAGTAGTAGTAGTAGTAGTAGTAGTAGTAGTAGTAGTAGTAGTAGTAGGCACCCCCCCTACCAACTACACTTGCTCTTAACCATGTTAAGACAACACCCATTTTACTCAGTATTTGCTGCACTTTCGTCATGTGCGATCATCCTAAGAGGCCTAAGAATCGACTTGTCGAGTTTGCAAACTCGGGCTCTTGATTTTGGACTTGCTTCTGGGGGTGGGTGGGGGGGTGGGGGGGGGGATGATGACGACAGTGTTACACGAACACAAAGAGGGTATCACCACAGGAGCCGTTTAACTCGGTATTTGCGGTACTTTCGTGATGTCAGACTTTGTCTACTTCTCGACTATGCAAATTAAACTTTGCTGTTTCGAACTGTTTGCCAAAAAACTCGAAATTGGGTGGGGGAAAGCTTCTTCGGGGATGATCACGACACTGTTTTGCGGAGTTTGCCCAAAAACTCGAAATTGGATGGTGGAAAGCTTCTTCGGGGATGATCACGACACTGTTTTGCGGACAACCTGAACAATATTTCCACTCTCAAGCGCGCACACACACCACACACACCACTTCAAAAACAGACCCTCCTACGCCGAGGTTGGGTGGTAGGGGTGTTGGCGAGCCCCTCCCACGTACAGCGAGCATCTTTGTTTTTGATGTTTAGAAGATGTTGCGCTTCAAATTTTAGAAATGTTAAACCCTTCTTGGCAGCACCTGGGTTTTGCACGGCATTTACAGCGTTTTCGTACTATCCGACCACCTGCGGTTTAGCAGTTTCTTCCCCGTCGAGCTTGCAACTCCAGCTGCTGTTGCAGTTTTGGGCGTGAGCCCCTGCAACTTCACCGGCTGTGACAATTAAGGAAACTGAGCCTCTGCAACTTCTGCAGCTGTCACAGATAGGGAGCCTGAGCCCGTGCATCTTCTGCAACTGTCGCAGTTAGGGCGCCTAGCAGCTACCGCTGCCCAGCCCGGATGGAACAAGTGTAGTTGGGAGGGGGGGGTGGTTAGTAGTAGTTGTAGTAGTAGTCGTAGTCGTAGTCGTAGTAGTAGTAGTAGTAGTAGCAGTAGTAGTCGTCGTAGTAGCAGCAGCAGTAGTAGGGTTTTCCGGTGCATTTGGACGTCTCAGAGAAGGGACTCGACTTCGGACTTCCATTCCAGCTTCCCCCCAAGGAACTGGGCTTGGCCGCCACGAAGCGGCCCATAAAGCAATGGGTGAAGCAGGCTCGGCTTACGGGAAGAGGTTGGGCTTTGTGGTTGTAATGTGGCTTTTGCCGAGGCGCTTGGGACTCCCACAGTTCCTTCTTGGGAGGCCTTCTTTGGAGCATCTTCTGAGTCACTTTCCTGAAGAGTTCCGTCGTGAGTTGCAGGGATCCCAAGCCGGGCCCTAGGCTCTTGTACTACTCCCCCCACATCCGGGGCGACTTCGTACCCTTCCTCGCTTGCGTGCTGAAGGCCTCGGAGGCAAAACGGCCCCAGGCCACAGGGCTTCAAGCCTTCTCAAGCCAGCAGAGTCTTGCTCACGTAGACGCGGGCACGTTGGTACTGCCGTGGCAGGGAGTGGTGTTGGAATTCTTCCAACATCTCTACTGCGGAAAGCTGTCAGACGCCTTTGCCATGTTGCGGAAGGATAGGGCTGCCTTGAATCTGACCGTCTATTCTACAAGCAGTGGTTTGCTTTTTGGGATCGGAAGGACGAGGGGGCCCGCTCATGCCTGCGAGTGCGCTCTGCCCTGCCGGACCCCGAGCCTCGAACTACCTCACTTGAGTCAGGGTTGGGTTTAGGCCAAGCGGAGCACAAGCATGCAAAAGCCCAGAACCTACAGCCGCAAGTGTACGTACGACTATGCACATACAGACGGACACTCGCACTTGTAGACGTGTGCGTGTGTGTGTGTGTGTGTTTGTGTTTGTGTGTGTGTGTGTGTGTGTTTGTGTGTGTTTGTGTGTGTGTTTGTGTGCGTGTGTTTGTGTGCGTGTGTTTGTGTGCGTGTGTGTGTGTTTGTGTGCGTGTGTGTGTGTGTGTGTGTTTGTGTGTGTGTGTGTGTGTTTGTGTGTGTGTGTGTGTGTTTGTTTGTGTGTGTGTGTGTGTGTGTGTGTGTGTGTGTTTGTGTCTGAGTCTGTGTGTGTGTGTGTGTGTGTGTGTGTGTGTGTGTCTGTGTGTCTGTGTTTGTGTCTGAGTCTGTGTGTGTGTCTCTGTGTGTGTCTGTGTGGCTGCGAGTGTTGGTGTGGGTGTGGTGTCGGCCGGGGGGGGGGGGAGAGGGTGGGCGTGCGCGAATTGCGTCTATATATAAATATGTGTGTGTGTGTGGGTGTCATCTAAGTCGAATCTAAGTGTGTATATATGTACATATGCATGTGTATGTAAGTGCATTATCGCATGCATGTACGTCGCACGTGTCCAGTTGTGCATGTGTGTGTGTGTGTGCGCATGCAGGGAAGGATGCATGCACTTATGACACTTATGAAGTTTATATATGCTTGCTTGTTGTAAGTATGCAAGTATATGATATGTGCATGTATGGATGAGTCGGTGGCTGGATGGATGCATGGAGGTGTGTATGTATACAGTATACATCTACTTGAAAGTTAGCCATGGTTCTTCAATCAGGCATGCATGTGTACAACATAGAGACCGAACGATATCCCGTATCGGCAAACGGTGGCATGTCGAATTGCACGATCACCCGATTGCAGAAAGTGCATAGCACAGAGTAACGGTGAACTAACCTTGTATAAATCCTTCGTCGGCACGAGGCATCTTCGCCCGGACCGGAAAAGCTACAGACGCCGCCAGGCAGATTGGAGTGCGCATCCTGCTGAACCAGCGCTGCTTTGCAACAGCTTTCAAGGTCTACAGTGTCTACAGTTGTGAACATTATGTGTCGAGCCTGCACTATGCGGCAGGATGTTCGGCGCTTGATCCCCGTCCACTGTGCGCCTGTGGAGCATCGGCAGCAGTGCCGGGCAACCGTTCGTGGGCATGCACGGGAATCCGAGCCATGATCCAAACACCGAGGATCGGTTCTTGAAGGCGCGGAACTCTGACCCACCCAGGACAGTGCTGGTCATGGTGCTGTCATTATCAAGACATGGTTGTGATCCACTTGTCTGCTTCAGAATCGCCCAGGACTTGGATCTCAGACTTGGCGGAGCACGTCAAGAACGGAGGTGCCGAGGATGTCGTGAGAGCAGGCACAGATGCCCGAGGGGGCGGAGTCCAGGATTGCATGTTTGGCAGTACTACGAAAGTCTGCGTACGATGGCTTTTTCTTCTTCTACTTTGACTTCCACCACCGCCATCACGACCACGACTACGACGACTACGGCTCTTTTACCTACGGTCCGCGAATAGACTTGAAATCTTCAGGCCCAAGCCCTAAACTTCGCTAAACCCGCTTCTGAGAGTTTAGCACACTAGCACTTGCACGGCCCAAAATCCTATCAGCTGGCGGGTTTAGGGCCTAGAGGGTTTAGAGTTTTGGGGGTCAGGGTTTAGGTTGAGAGTTCAATGTTTCGCAAAGCTGTTGGGCACTCGCGGGCTTTCACGTGGTGTGTTGAGGGTCTGGAAGCCAAAATCAATTCCATTCGCAAGCCCTCAACAGGCATCCTAGGCTTGAAAGGGTAAGAAGTGCCACGTCGGGGCTTTTGGGATCTCAGGGCTTTGGAGCATTTGATGCGTTTGGGTCTTTCGGGCTTGGAACTTGGCAGATCTGTCTCAAGGCAACTGAGTGTAACTGTCACTCCGTTATCGGTTTGACTCTGAAAGGGTTCAGGCGCAGGGCTTCAAGATTTTGAGGTTTTGTGGATGTCAGTTGGTGCAGGGCATGCCCGAAAGCCTGCACTGCCCAGAAGGTGCGGTTGTCGAAGCGCCAGTGAGGGGTTCCCTAGAACCCCCACCCTTCACCCGAAAACTCGTATAATATATTCACAGGGAGGAACGATGGCAGGAATCACAAGAACTTGATGCCCTAATACTCGAAACGATGTGAACTGGACCGCGAACCAGATGCAAACTGGATCCCCCTTTCACTACTTTTTGCTGTTTGCTATTGCTGTTGGTGGCGGCGGTTGTGGGGGCGGCGGCGGTGGTGGTGGCGGCGGTGGTGGTGGTGGTGTTGCACTTGAAGTTGCAGTTGCGGTTGCTGCGGTGTTGCAATGAAGCTGTTGGGGCTGCTGTTGCTGCTGCTGTTGCTGCTGTCGCTGTGGTCGTGGTGGTTGTCGGTTTCTATGACCCCCAAAGTTTTCTCTTCTTCCTTAAATCTCCTGTCTCTTGTGCACCAAATCCCTGGCAGTTCAATCTTGGTACCTGAGATCGGTGGAAACCTTCCTGCATCTCGGCGGAAGTCGCTAGGGCCGCTAGGGTTTAGGTTGTTGGGATATTTTGAAGAAGGGGGGATCTTAAGATCAGGGGTGCCATATTTATGGGTTCGCTGGAGCTGTGTCATCGTGTTCAGTTTTGGCACCATGCCGCCTAGCTGCTAGCTGACGGCTGCCTTTTCCAAGCTTGTCAATTGTATGGTTGGTCCAATGTAAACATCTAAGGAACAACCCGAAAGCGCAAGACGTCGAGGGCGACTATTTCGTTGCGCCGCTGACTCGGGTTCACTGTTCATGTTGCAAGGTGAAGCTGTCATTAAAGGCCTTCAGTGCCTACAGCAAATCCACAACAATCTTATTCCCTAGTCCAAGTGAGGTGGCTCCGGGAATGTCATCGCGAGATCCATGCCAGTACCTTACATCCGTGTGCACATTGGAGTTTCCGTTACCTTCCCGGAAAGGATTCTGAGCTCTTTAATTCAACTTGGGAGCTTCACTGCCTTCGTTTGTTTACCCGAACGATTTTCCTGAAAAAAATCTTGGAGGCCTGTTAGATTCAACCCCTAAGCCCTAAACCCCTGAACCCTAAACCCTAAACCCCCGATTGTTGCGCAGTTGGAGTTGGCTTGTGGTTCGTGGTGTTTGACAGCGCTGTCCCTTGTTCTAACAGGGAGCAGGGGATTTGTTGTAGAGTGCGTCTGGTGATAAGTGCCAGTTGCTTGTTAACGAAGGACCAGGATTGCTACAGACTTTGCCAGGCTTTGTCCGAGTGTGAGTGTCAAAACCCCTGAACCCTAAACCCCTGAACCCTGCATCTTTAAAAAACCTGAACCCCTGAACTCTAAGCCCTAAACCCCTGAACCTATAGGATGACATCGACACCTCCGATCCGGCTTTGCTCCGGTCCCGGGATCGCGTTCCGAGCCTCTCAAAGGAGCGTCCTACGAAGTTCCTCAGCCGCAGGGATTTACGAAACTCTGGTTTAGGGTTTAGGGTTTCCGAAGCTCAGGCCCGAGTTTGGAGATCTTAGATGCATATATAGGGCTTCTATGGCGATTTGGGCGGTTGGGATTCCTGGGACTTCTGTGCCATGGGCTCTTGTTTGCTCCGACTTGTTCTGTGCGATGCGATGGGAGTCCTTGTCCTGGGTCCCTGTTTGTTCCAGTTCGTCGTCTCCGTAATCGGACTCCTGTTTCCCAGCTGGTTTGCTTCAGTTTGCATCTTGCATTGTCTCTCGCGTCCGGGGTGCTACGTCGCATGTGGTCCGGCTTCTGTGCCTTGCATTTTACATGCTCCTCTTGGTTTTGCCTCATGTGGTCGGACTCCTGTGTCTCGGGATTTTGGCAGGGGGTTGCAAACAAGTCCTGCACAACACGGCAATGTGCTGCGCCCCAGGTACCATAACCTCCGAGGGAGTCCTGGATAAAATTGGAGGATGTGACAGTATGGCAGCTGACATGGTGCGACGGCGACAGCTTGTAGATAGATAGATTCGGATGGATCCTCTCGGGCTCATTCATGTTATGGCTACTTCTGAGCGTGCTTGACTCAAGGTTGCCGTTTGACTCAAGGTTGCCGTTGCGCAATTCGGCTAAGGATCCACATCCCGGGCTTCGAGGATGCGATGAGAGAGATCGTCAGCTTCGATCCGAATGCCGGAAAGCCAACCTCAAAGAGGTAGCGAAAGCCAGCCACTCCATCCCCATGCAAACCCTCCATACCCATAGACAGTGGCAACCAGGCAGCGGGTCCTGGCCAAGATCATCATCGCCAGTTCCCGAGCAAGCGAGAGGGGTGTCACGAGAGCGAGCATGAACCGATTCCAGCTTCATTGTTGCATCAGGAGGACTGACTACACCCCGACACGTAACATCGACTCGATTTCCGTAAACATGCTAGCTATGGCGGCACAGGATAGCAGGTGTACTGCCACAGCAAGGGTCATGACATGATTGAGCGTAGTAGAATCGGCAATCCTTGGGTGGTGGTGGCCCCTCAACCTTCTATACAAAACACACACACACACAGACACACACAGACACACACACAGACACACACACACACACACACCCGCGCACACACACACACACACACGCACACACACGCACACACACGCACACACACGCACACACGCACACGCACACGCACACGGGCCCAAACCCAGGATGTCTTCCAGCTTCGCATGGTCGACTTGGCGGCGATCCTTTTGGTCTCAGATCGCCAGGGCCGCACAGGGTGTTGGGAGTTTCGAAGTTCATACAATAGCAGACACACCATCTCAGGTGTGCTCCAGGCCCGCGTTGGGACCGAGGTGGTCGTGATCTTGCGCCTTGGCTGGGTGGCCTCTCTTACCGGCTCTGTGTGTCGTTTCTTCGTTGATAGTACGGTAGGCCTCGAATCTCGCCTTGCAGGTACGCTGGGAGCGACCACGCCAGCGCTGTAGAGAGCTTCTTCCGGGAGCGTGGATTCCGAGGAGATCACCTGCCGCGAGCTGGCCGAGTGGGAAAGGACAGTTGCCGCTCTTTCAGGAAACGAGTCATGTTGAGACCGTCGCTACGCAGGACTACTGGTATCCTGATGAGCAAAGAGGCGATGCCGCGATAGTCTAAAACTTCGAGGTGCTTGGGTCCTTGGGCCTTGGGCCTGGCAACTTTCTCTTGCAGGGCTCCACCTGCCGAGCTACCTCCATGATTTCGGTCTCTGGCTCAGGAGGGGAGAGGAGAAGAGAGTAGAGTGAGAGCGTCCTGGCCACTTCTGCCGGCGTTTTGAGGCGATCTCTTCAGCTGAAGTGCCCATGAAGCACTCGCCTGCACACGTTTGTGGCCACGAGCTCAGCGGCAGCCCTTTGTTTCAGTCTTGGAGAGACAGCGACACAGCCCGTCACCGTCAGCCTGAAACGCCAGGCTGCTACTTCGTTCCTCGCGGTAGCCCCAGCAGCTCCAGCACCACCACACGGCGTCTTGAGATCCGGATGAGCGTCGGAGCGCAAGAACGCCGGCACTTGCAGCCTGCAGCGAAGCTCGCCGACGGGCCCCTGGAGAAGAGCAGCGATGGAGCCGTCGCGAAGGCCGGAAGCCGGAAGAGCGGAGCTGTTGCGTAAAGAAGAAGCCGTGGAGCCGTAGTGGAGCATCTGTAGCCTTGTCTCGCTGAGGAGGCAAAAAGCAGCTACGCATCCATCGGATTCGGCTCCGGCTCGTGGTCTTCGGCTCTTCCCCTCCAAGAGGCCGGTCTAGCCACGGTAAAATTTTGTTTATCTTGTTGTTTCCTCTTTGGGCGGGAAGACTTCAGGGTGCCTTCACGCTGCCAAAAGGATTTGCTACACTGCTACACGTTCGGTGGAGCATGCTGAGCCGTCACGGCATCACTGTAGCTCACAGAATGCTCACAGGATTCCACAACGGAACCATACAAGGCTCCTGATGTTGTTCAATGTTGTGTTCTCCGTGGTGCAGTCGCAGTCTTTCGTCAGGCTCAAAAGCGCCAGAGGGAAGTCGAGATGCGCTGCGAGAGATGAGCTGGCGATGCAAGGACGATGATGCCATGCCTATGATGCCATGCAACACCAGCCAGTTCCTTGTATTCGGTCAGAAGGACAAGCAAGAAAATCTGAGAATGTCCATGCACTCCTCACGCTTTGCATGTCTCGACAAAGACCATGGCTCATGGGCTCTTGCAGCAGCATCTGCGCTGCGCCTTCCATGAACGCTGAAGAGAATGCCACCTTCGTGGTGAACCTGAAGCAGCCAGGGGTTGGCGATGGCGTAAAATACGGCATCAACAAACCCAAAAGAGGTCCTCGAGAAGCGTTGGGTTGACAAGGACTTCCCGCTGAACTATACATCCTTGTAGGCATCAAGAAAGAAGAAACATTCAGCATCGGTGGCCGGCTACTGAACCATGCCCGGTGCCCAATTTCTTATGTCCATCCTGAGAGGCCACTGTTTCCGAAGGATGGCATCATCGATCCAGCTACCTAACAGGGGGCTTTGGTGACTGTTGGCTCATCACGGCTATATCGACGACACGGCGGAACATCCGGACTCGTTGAAGAAGCTTTTCCTCGCCAAGGAGCGCGACGAAATTCGGCAATATGTGGTGCGAAGGTTTATAAGAATGGGTCAATGTGAAGGTTGACGCCCATCGACTTGGGGGGAGGCATGGCTTACGAACTGGTCTACGTGAATCCCACGGACGACGCTGCTTGGATGTGCAAGCTCTGGGGCAACTGCATGCAACTGAATGGAAGGCTTGTCAGCGAGGTTGGAAGGTAGTGACGGGCGCCAGCGAATCTTAGCTTGCTTTTCGAGCCATGTCAACCCGTGGACGTTCTTTTCTTTACTGTGGATTTTGCTCGGGTGCGCACGGGCAGACTGAGGATGCGGAGATCCACAATTGGGAATTCAGCGAGGACGCGCTTCGACAGCCAGAGCCTCGACGTTGACTGGGATGAGAGGGAAAAGTCCTTGAAGAGCCTGGACCACGAAAGGACCGCTCACGCCCGAAGGCTTCTTCGAAGTCTTGCAGGAGTGGGACTCCAACAACTACCTGATGTGTGCTGGCATCATCGCGAGGAAGGAAGAATCCCAACCTCAAGCACGTAGATTCTGAAGAAAACGAAGGCGAAGTCGGAAATGGTTTGGGCACAAAGCACGCATATGGCCTCTTGTCCTGCAAGGAGGGCCATGGGCCATGGCTTCAAGCCGGTCCGGGTCCGCAACCCCTCGGGGAAGAAGCAGGAGTACTCTGGTGATTGGGGCGATGCCTCTGAGAAGTGGAAGGAGAATCCCGAGGTGGCCAAGGAGGTGGATTTCAAGCCCAGGGTGGATGGGATCTTCCGGATGACGGTCCAGGATTTCTGTGCCAACTTGACGGATGTGCAGGCGGGAGTTGGGCTGGGCGTTTCCGAGTACCTTATTTTGGGGTTCTTTTCATGAGGATCCCACCGTTTAGGGTACTCTTTCAGGATCCCCTGTTGTTGGAAACCCCATCTTTGTCAGGAATCAGGGCCCTGCTAGCAGTCTAAAGGCTCGCCTGTAGCTGTACACGACTGCACTGCACCGCTGCCCTCAGGCTCTGAAAAAGAGCCACGCGGGATCAAGAGCTGCAGATGCTCCCTACGAAGTTGAAAGGGAGAAGAAGATCAAAGCAGCCCGTGAACGCGCCAATCGCATCAAGCAGGAGCTCTACGACCACGGCTAAGCTGGCGAGGTGGTTCTAAAGGACCCGGTATGCGAGCTCTTTGAGATGGTCACCAAGGAGTGCATGGCACTTTCGGGGATCCCGGAGAATAATGCCAAGGACTTCGCAGAGCATGCCCGCAGAGAAAGCTGCCCCCCAAGATCGAGAGGTCCCTGGCCAACCGGAAGAAGGAGCAGAGCCAAAGAAACCCCCCAAGTGAAGGCCCAAGAGACCCAAGGCGACTCCGATCCCCTGCAGCTAGCAGCGGCCTCGGAGCCGTCCGAGGCCACCCCGGCTGAACCCGGAGAGGGCATCGTGGTCGACGCAATGGAAGCCCAGAAAGCGAAAGCACGGTCTGAGCTGGAGGTCAGGCCGAATCTGGAACCCCCGGTGAAGAGTTACTGAGCGACGTCGACCGCGCAGGCATTGCGACCGATGAGTCCCTGCCACAAACAGACAAATGGGCTGCCATGGACATGTTTTGAGCTGTGATGGTCTTTTTTTCTGGCCGTCCTCAAAGAGGCGGCTTTACGACACCGGGCTCTAAGTAAGAGAACCTCTAAAGAAGGGCAGTTGCCTCCTGCGCACGTGCGTGTAAATATCGCGCGAGGACGAAAGCAGCGAATCAAAGCTTCGAAATGGTGATGCATGTTTCAGAGCGTGCGAAAGTTTGACGTATCGCCGAAGACTGCTACGTGTGTCTGTAACTGTAGATGGTGTTTGCTTTGCTATGCCGCAAAGCTGACGTGTAAATCCAATTTGAGAGTGCAAGCTGCAGATAGTAGTAAGTGGAGCCAGAGAATATGGTAGCTCTGTCGTCCGCTGCAAGACAAGCTCAAACCATCAAATTCTGAATCCTTGTGCTAAACCCAATTGGCCCTAAGGCCCCTCAATGAAGGCATGCTGCGAATCCAAGTCAGTGTAACCGGCTTCATGGGAGGGCACCCTGGATTCAACTTGAGCTGCTCACTCAGAAGACCAATCTGTTTGAGGCACTGTCCATGCTAGCAGCATGTGATGTGTGCCCTGTTTGTTTGTCCAGGCGAAGCATGCAGCAGCAGCTTGATTGAAGCAACCACCCGCAAGAAACAGCGCAGGCAACCGCGGCCTTGTAAAAGCGCACTTCTAAACATGACTTTCTGGGCCGCACTCTTTACAGTTTTTTGACTGCAGCAGATGCGCAAGGTCTGCTGACTGTAGCAGCGCTTGATTACGTGTTCGGCTGTTGCTGTGCCTTGGCTGGCAGGAACCCTTGCAGCCTTGCATCTTCCGATCTTCCCGGCCATGCTGTCCCTTTGTGCGTTGGCTTTGCTTGCCCTCGCAAGCATTGGGCTTGCCGAGGAGAGCTGCGACGACGCGGCCCTGCTGGCAACTTTCCCACGCCAACTGCTGGAGACCCAGCGTTCCGAGCGATCCCTTCGGTACTGCGCAATAAAGGTGGCCGACGCAGTCGAGCAGACGGTGCTGACTGGTGGAAAGTGCATGGGGGGTGCTGTGAAGGAGGGTGTTGACTGCCTTGTGCAGGGCGCTTACACGACCGGGTCCTGCGCCATCAACTGCATTCGGGGTGTCGAGACCATCGTCAAGGACGGGAAGACCATCGTCACATCGGTCAGCTCGGATGCAACAAATGCGGCAAAAACGGCGTGGGATGCTGTCACGCACAGCATTGCCCACACTGCCGAGTCGGCTGGCCACACCATTGCCCACGGTGCCGAGTCGGCTGGCCACACCATTAGCCACGGCATTAGCGACATCATTCACTGGGCTCTTCCGCAGACAGGTTGCTGCAAGCCCACATGCAACTTGCCTGTGCCCTGCAAGCCGACCTTTCACTTCAGTGGCTTCGAGGCATGCTTGAAGGAGGTCGTCGAGGCACGCGGCCCTTCTGTGATCGCCGTAGAGCCGTAGAGTCTTAGAGCGACGTGGAGATGGTGTTAACTGTGTAAGCAGCTGCAAGTAATTATATTAAAGCAAACATACAACCCAGCTATGGCCAGGGTTGGGAGTCTTGGGGGCACATAGTTAACCAGGCTACTTGTACACCGACAGTTCAAGAGGGGGGCTATACTTAAACGACTCCTTCAAGTACGTACAACTGAATGAAGAGACGATCCAGTTGCAACTCTGAGAGACGAAGAACACGCTAGAGTCAGCCAATTACATCTGGCGTATGCATAGTCGCATTCCCAACAGTATCATATGGGAGCTCTTTGATGCTCTTTGCTCGGTCCGCTTGGTTTGAGGCAGAAGGATTTGACGAATTGAAACCCAAGTCACGGCACAATGGTTTTGGGGTTTTAAGGCTTGTGAAGCTCATGCTCCTTTCGGGCTATGCCAAGGTCTTGCCCGCCCTCGTGGGCTTCTGCGACTCAGGGCTTCTGCGGAGTAGAAACGGGCCTTGAGGCAAAAAAACACACAGACCCAGGCAGCCTGTGCCCCAACTCTTTGAATGCTTTAGCCCAAAAAGCCGTGCCGCTGCTGAAGATGTCCCCCACCCGACCGGCATCTCAGCCCAAACAAAAGTCTTCGGATGAGGATTTAGGCTACTTGGGTTTACTATTCTACGGGAGGCTTGAAGTCTTGCGGCTTTGGGGTTTTGTGGCCTTGTTGTGACGAGGAGCCGGTCATCCGAACATGCCAATACAGCTTTCTCAGTTTGCAGACACAGTGACGCAAAGTGACGCAACCCCAAACCCTATACCTTGCGTTGTCACTTTGATGTTTCCCTTCTGTTACTGCTCAACATCCGTCTCCTAGAAGATGGAAGTAGGGCTTTGGGTGTGTTGTATTTTGTAAGCCCCCCAACCGACAACCAAACCATAAACCCTCAGCCTTGCGCAAAACCGGGAAGAGGAGGCGCTGAAGGATGTGACTTCGGTCGATGGATCCCTCCTGGACGCGGCCAAGTCGTTGTTGGACTGCTGCTCATTGCTGCTTTCAGCCCAAGCACGGAAGCCACCGTAGTTCCATCCTCCTTTCCGGTGTTATAGTAGACACTTCTGACTCAGCTGGAGACCCTATGGCCTAAACCCTCAACTTCCATTTTCTTGTCTGTTCTCGCGGTGGAGCCTGTGGCACCGAAGCCTTACACGAACCGACAGACTGGTTGCTGCTGGAAACTTGAAACACTGAAGAAGAACATGGGTACCAAATACCTTGCTTTTTGCTTGTCCATCTCCGAGCTGAATCTACATCAGCATATCCGTCACAAGCCCTTCAATAGGTTCCCTTGTTTTCCACCGCTGCAGTATCCTACTAATAAACGTAACAGTACTTGTACTAGCAGTGATAAGAGTGATTGTAATAGTGGTAGTAATGATAACAACAATGACAACGAAGACAGTAATGTTCATAAGAGTAATGAGGATACTACTACTACTACTACTACTACTACTACTACTACTACTACTACTACTACTACTACTACTACTACTACTACTACTGCTCCTGCTGCTACTACTGCTACTACTACTACTACTACTACTACTACTACTACTACTACTACTGTTACTGCTGCTACTACTGCTACTGCTACTGCTACTGCTACTGCTACTACTACTACTACTACTACTACTGCTACTACTACTACCACTACCACTACCATTAGCAGTCACTAGCACCACCACTACTACTAGGGCATTAGGCCATGGTTTTCCTGATTTTTGGACTTCCACGACTTTGTTTGAGGGCCTGGATGCGTTGGTATTTACAGTATTTCCGCGTTTATACGTCTTTGTCTCTTTAAACAAGGACCATGCAGACCCGAGCGCCTTAACGACTTAAAATACAGTCATAACACCTGTCTTACATCATCATACTCATCAACATCAGCATTGACTTGTGGTGGGGGGTGGGTGAAAAAATATGTAGAAAGTTGGTTGTAGGGGTCTGCCCCCCGACGCTACTAGCCCCCTATGTCGGTTTATCAACATAGCTCTCTTAATCATTATTACGTTTTGTTGTCATCTTATTCACATTCTTGTATTAAATTTTGGCTAACCTTTGAACTTATTTCATACATAATTACCTTATGCATCTTCACATGACCACGCCTCAAACGTTTTTACACAAGTTTTCATTTTTTTAAATAATTTCTCAAAAAAAAAACCCAGCCCCAGTCACCTCATTCATTTTCGTAAATTTTAAAGTCAGTTTTAGGCATCTCTAACGTTAAAATTGTCCAGGTTTTTGTCCTTGTAGTATTTTGTTCAAATATATTTGTGGTTATTTCATACATTATTTTTGTTCAACCTTCTACTTCGTTTTTTACAACTAGTCTTCTGGTTCATTTTCATTTTTTCGAAAATATATCAAAATATTTATCAAAAATTATCGTCACCCTATTCAGGTTATTTCAATTCTGATTTGTAGTAAGCTCCTGTCTCATTTTATGTCATGGTTTAGGTATACTATTATGTATGGTTTTACGTGTAGGTTTATGTGCAGGTTTTTCGTGCTGGCTTTGTATCTATTATACTGAATGCATAATTGCATGCAAGTTTGCTACTACTAGTACTACTGCTACTAGTACTAGTACTACTACTACTACTACTACTACTACTACGACTACTAATCATAATGCTCAGTTTGCTTAAGAGTCCCTCAACCCCAGGTTGGTTCTGAACCCTTAAGAGGAGTGCAGCTCTCCCACATCTTGCTTGGACAAAGATGACATCATCAAGCAAGCCTGACCCTTATACAGGGCCTTTAAACGTGATGCGCTTGACCAAGGTTTAGGGCCGAGAGATGGGGTAGTTTCAAACTAGTCACAAAACGCTACTTGTCAACCAGTCATAGTTAGGGGTGTTCGGGGACTTGCAGCCTGGGCATAGCTGCAATATGCTGCAATTCACGGGTTGTATTTCCTAAGCCCTACACCAACAAGTCTGAACCCATCTACACTGTAACTACTGTGACAGAGTGCGTTGAAAATAGATTGCGCAATGCAGGGCCTTGACGAAGTGCGTGAATCCTAGTCTGGCATAGCGCTTGAGGCGTTGAGAGCTTTCACAGGTTCGGGAGCTGTGTTGTTCGATTTTGTGCATCGCTCTTCTCGCTTCAGGGCTTCGCTGTCGCTGTCGTCGTCGCCGTCACCGCTGTGTTCGCCGTCGCTGTCGCCTTCGTCCTCTCCCCTGTCGTCGCATTCGCTGTCACCAACATCGTCGTCGTCGCGGGCGGGTCGCTGTCGTTGCTGCCGTTGTCAGCGTTCTGGTCAACGTCGTCGACATTCGTCGACGCTGTCTTGGTGGCTTTACGATTCGAATTCTGGGGTTGAGCTACAGGCCCCAATTGGATATTTAAAGGATTTATAATGTGTAGCTTTCTTTCTTCCTCTTCCGTTTAAGAAGCTGGGATTGCATCCACTCCTTTGGTTTTGTGTTTGGCATCTTCTTGCTTGATCTTCTCGTGCACATCTGGATTTGGTGGAGTCTACATGCTCTACATGGAGGTTCTCTTGACATGGTACTTCTTCTTATTTGGGGTCGAGGGTTGTTTGAGTTGGGGAGTCCACTTCGAAAGGGCAGGTCTGCCCAGTCAGGTTGTCGAGTCAGGGTTTGGGAGTTAGGGAGCAGGGATGCTCCCGAAATTGCCGGGACACGGATCCAACTACCGGCCCCGAATTTTGGAACAGCAACTTAGGTTAAGCCCCAATTCAACGGTAGTTTGACACAAGGTTCTGGGCGTACTCCAGAAGGGTGTCCTTTCCGACGTGCTGAAACCAGTGCTGCATGACGCTGAGAAGGAGGCTGGGGCCCTGGACCCTAAAAGCTACTGACAGCTACTGGCGTAACCCTTCAGCCCTAGATTGTAGTTGAAGAGAAGCCTGCCTCAAACACAAGCTAGGCGGCTTAGCATGGTTGCAGGGGGGGGCTCATAATTGTGTTACCGGCTCTGGCTGTAACTAAAGCTAGTGAACGAGGCATTCTTTACCTGCCCGCTCCAAGCAGCTCTTGCGCCCTGGACTCCCTAGACCTTAAACCACCATGGTGAACTCCCAAATTCTTAGGTCCGAAACCCAGCAGCCAAAAGTCGCTAGCCTTTCGACAGGTGATCAGTCAAATCCCTGGTGCCTCGTCGGTGGAAAAAACTATCAAAGAAGCCGCGCCACTCCAGAAGTTGTCCAGCTTGAAGGAGCTGGGTCTGGGTTTTGGGGTTTGCATTTTTTGTGGAGTGTAGGGTTTAGGGCTAAGGTTCAGGGTTTAGGATTGAAGGAGTGCTGTCCTTAGCATCCATTTTTTGAGGTTCGATTTTGTCAGTGGGCTCAGGAAGGGCTGAGGCATTAAAGACAAGTGCTTCGCACCAGAGCATTCAACCTTAAAGCCCTACAGGCCCTCAATGAGCAGGGCCTCAGTAGGGCGCCTGGGATTTATGGTTTCAATCCCCTGCTGGAACGATTACACGCGGACAATCCCGAACCTTGAGGTGACAGCCCTCTCGGCATTAAGGTTTAGGGTTTGCAAAGAAGCTCGACGCGAGTTGGTAGAATACAATACATAAGGCACGGAATGTTTCAAAATCAAGGGAAGTCGCCGAAGTGAAGAGAAGCTGCTTTGCAATGACCTGGTTCAGTTAGAACATGTAGAAGGGCTTGGAAACCACTGTGTGTTCTTCTTGTGGTGCACAGTGAAACTTAAATCTGAGGCCCCCAGCCATAAGCCTGCACATCAGGGCCTGGCCAATGGTGTGAAGAAGCTGCATGTAACAACTACAGCCAAAGCCGAGGCCGGGTTGGCTTTGAGGGGATTCGGGGACGTGAAATACCGAATGTTTAACATCCAAGTGCCGCTGGTAGTCGCGTGTCAAACGCATCTTTCCATGCTTGCTGCTCAAACTTCTAAAAGAGTAAAGACTACTGCTGTGCTTGTTGACCTGTACCGTTGCATTACGGTGCGTTGCCTTAAGACTTCCGAAAAGGCCCAAATCCCCCAACTTTGTGAAGCCGGCAAACCAAAAATCGTTCGCAGCGTCACTGCTTCAAACCCCTAAACCCAGTACTTCCACACCTGGCAAACGCTGATCCCAAAAGCCATGCAAACCCTCTCCTCTCGAATGCTCAATGACTTCTGCAAAGGTGACTGACGATGATGATGGGCCTGGTCCGGCCCCTCGCCGAACTTCTCAGTTACCGTCGGTTGCATCTTCAAGCCTGCTAGCATTGCTCTGCATCTCACTTTCGTTTTGGAGCCCACCTGCGTCAAAGGACTTGGTGTGTGTGTGTAGACTTCAGGGATCAGTCATGCCGAAATAATTTCCAATATCGTTCCTTGATAGTCTCTGTGATGGCTACAACATCAATTCGCCCCAACCCGAATGGTGATGCCATCCCAATACTTGACAGTTGCCCGAAACACCGCATTACCGTTGTAGGGGTATGTCCACATGTACCCCTACTCCTGCTCTAGCCCGAAGACAAAGCAGTTAAGCCAAAGAAGCTCCCGCCTTGACAAACAACACATATTCAGTGCATGGCCCCGAAAGCACAACCCCATGCCCTGGGTTTAGTGACTCTTGCGCTTCCGACAGCAATTGCATTACTTTGCATTGCCGTAAGACTTCCGAACCGCAAAGGTCAAGACCTAAATCTAACATGACATTGTGAAGCCCGCAAACCAAAAAAGTCCCTCGAAGCGTCAATGATTCAACCGCTAAACCCAGTACTTCTACGCCCTGCAAGCTCTGGTCCTCAAAAGCCATGCAAACTCTGAGCTCTCGAATGCTGAATGCCTTCTGCAAAGGCAGACGACGGTGACGACGGTTTTGGTCCGGATCCCCTCGCCGAACTTCTCAGTTACAGTCGGTTGCATCTTCAAACCTGCTAGCATTGCTATGCATTCAACTTTCGTTTTGGAGCCTACCTCGGTCAGTGGACTTGTGGTGTGTATAGTTCCCTATAGTTCCGGGTTTAGGCATGTCGGGTCCCTATGGCTGCAATATCAACTCGCCCCATCCCGAATGGTGGTGCAATCCCAATAAATGACAATTGTCCCAAACACCGCAATGCGGTTGTCGGGGTATGTCCACATGTACCTTTACTCCCACTCCGGCCCAAAGACAAAGCCCAAAAGGGACCGGCAAAAGCCAATACACAAAAGAAGTTCCCGCTTTGACAAAGGCCTCGAAAACACAACCCCATGCCTTGGGTTTAGTGACTCCTTGTGCTTCCGAGAGCAGTTGCATTACTTTGCATTGCCGTAAGACTTCCGAACCGCAGAGGTCAAGACCTAAATCTAACATGACATTGTGAAGCAAACCAAAAAAGTCCCTCGAAGCATCCATGATTGAACCGCTAAACCCAGTACTTCTACACCCTGCAAGCTCTGGTCCTCAAAAGCCATGCAAACTCTGAGCTCTCGAATGCTGAATGCCTTCTGCAAAGGCAGACGACGGTGACGACGGTTTTGGTCCGGCCCCTCGCCGAACTTCTCAGTTACAGTCGGTTGCATCTTCAAAACTGCTAGCATTGCTATGCATTCAACTTTCGTTTTGGAGCCTACCTCGGTCAGTGGACTTGTGGTGTGTATAGTTCCCTATAGTTCCGGGTTTAGGCATGTCGGGTCCCTATGGCTGCAATATCAACTCGCCCCATCCCGAATGGTGATGCAATCCCAATAAATGACAATTGTCCCAAACACCGCAATGCGGTTGTCGGGGTATGTCCGGCCCAAAGACAAAGCCCAAAAGGGACCGGCAAAAGCCAATGCACAAAAGAAGTTCCCGCTTTGACAAAGGCCCCGAAAACACAACCCCATGCCTTGGGTTTATTGACTCTTGCGCTTCCGAGAGCAATTGCATTACTTTGCATTGCCGTAAGACTTCCGAACCGCAGAGGTCAAGACCTAACTCTAACATGACATTGTGAAGCGCGCAAACCAAAAAAGTCCCTCGAAGCGTCAATGATTCAACCGCTAAACCCAGTACTTCTTCACCCTGCAAACTCTGGCCCCCAAAAGCCATGCAAACTCTGAGCTCTCGAATGCTGAATGCCTTCTGCAAAGGCATACGACAATAATCCTTCGGTCCGGCCCCTGGCCGAACTTCTCAGTTACAGTCGGTTGCATCTTCAAACCTGCTAGCATTGCTATGCATTCAACTTTCGTTTTGGAGCCTACCTCGGTCAGTGGACTTGTGGTGTGTATAGTTCCCTATAGTTCCGGGTTTAGGCATGTCGGGTCCCTATGGCTGCAATATCAACTCGCCCCATCCCGAATGGTGATGCAATCCCAATAAATGACAATTGTCCCAAACACCGCAATGCGGTTGTCGGGGTATGTCCGGCCCAAAGACAAAGCCCAAAAGGGACCGGCAAGAAGCCAATACACAAAAGAAGTTCCCGCTTTGACAAAGGCCCCGAAAGCACAACCCCATGCCTTGGGTCTATTGACTCTTGCGCTTCCGAGAGCAATGGCATTACTTTGCATTGCCGTAAGACTTCCGAACCGCAGGGGTCAAGACCTAAATCTAACATGACATTGTGAAGCCCGCAAACCAAAAAAGTCCCTCGAAGCGTCAAGGATTCAACCGCTAAACCCAGTACTTCTTCACCCTGCAAGCTCTGGTCCTCAAAAGCCATGCAAACTCTGAGCTCTCGAATGCTGAATGCCTTCTGCAGAGGCAAACGACAATGATCCTTTGGATGATCCTTGGGATAATGCCCCTCGCCAAGCTTCTCAGTTACAGTCGGTTGCATCTTCAAACCTGCTAGCATTGCTATGCATTCAACTTTCGTTTTGGAGCCTACCTCGGTCAGTGGACTTGTGGTGTGTATAGTTCCCTATAGTTCCGGGTTTAGGCATGTCGGGTCCCTATGGCTGCAATATCAACTCGCCCCATCCCGAATGGTGATGCAATCCCAATAAATGACAATTGTCCCAAACACCGCAATGCGGTTGTCGGGGTATGTCCGGCCCAAAGACAAAGCCCAAAAGGGACCGGCAAGAAGCCAATACACAAAAGAAGTTCCCGCTTTGACAAAGGCCCCGAAAGCACAACCCCATGCCTTGGGTGTAGTGACTCTTGCGCTTCCGAGAGCAATTGCATTACTTTGCATTGCCGTAAGACATCCGAACCCTGGAGGTCAAAGCCTAAATCTATCATTGCGACTCCCGCAAACCAAAAAAGTCCCTCGAAGCGTCAATGCTTCAAATCGCTAAACCCACAGTACTTCTTCACCCTGCAAACGCTGATCCCAAAAGCCATGCAAACCCTGACTCAATGCCTTCTGCAAAGGACGACGGCATATTTGCTTCCAGGCCTGGTTCATGTTCTTCAAGTCTCACGAGTTCTGCACACGTTTTGGAATTGAAGGTCAAGTATGCAAGTTCGGGTCCTTAATGCGGAGAAGAGTTGCCTTGTCATTCGAACTTGGATAAAGCTGCTGCACGGCCCATCTTCAGCTGTTTAGAGGTTTAGGGCTCCGGGGTGCCTAGGGTTGAGAGGAACTAAGGTTATAGCGCCCCTTACGCAGGCAGAAGGCAGGGCATATGGGGGTCGTATCATGTCCACAGCAGAATCGAATTGATTCTACAAAAGTAGGTTACTCAACTCCGAGATTGGTCAATGAGGCCATTGGATCCAAGCATCATCACTGCGAACAACACCCCACAAACAGAAGGGACAGCGATGAAACTCGATCCCCTAAGTCAGGGCTTTGACATTCAGATTTCAGGGCTTGCAGGTGAGGGCGCTTGGGCTAGGGCTAGGGCTCAGAATTTTCAAGGTCGAGGGTCACGGTTCAGAGTTGTTTGAAGGCTCAGAGTTTAGCCGAACAAGTCCCGATGCCTGGACTAAGTCGACAAGGAAGGATGATTTCCAGCTCCTCGTTGTCCTTGGTTGCTTTTTGAAATATGGTCTAGCGCCAGTACAGTATGCCTTGGGTTTTGGAGTTTCCCTGTGGGAGCGCTCGGCACGTGACAGGAACGACGACCCGGACGTCAACATCCTACAGAAGCGCGGCTGGCAATTTGGGGGGGGCCAGAGGCTAAATGCGATTTTGTCCAGACCCTTAGCCCTCAGACCCTGAAGCCTTGGAACATAAACCCAAAACCTCTAGAAGCTGCAAGCCCGAGTCCTGTCAGTCAGTGGTGCGGGTGCTGAGGGCCGTTGCCACTGGCACGAGCGAATCCCGAACAGCACCTGAGCTGCTGTCCAGATGAGGGCTTTGGGTTTGAGCAAGGTTGGCAGGGTGGACATAGGGCTCCATCTCTTGATTTGGGAGAGTGTTAAATACATGCTCAAACCGTATGCCATCTCCATTTCCTACAATTGCGAAGAACACAAAAACGACTGTATGATAAAGTGCGTGTCCGTGTCTTCTCCACGCCTAAGCCCTAAGAACGAACCCCCGAAAAAGAAACAACCACAGGGCGCTGCGAAGCTGAAGGCCAAGGTCTTCAAGATGCTGGGCTGCTGAGGAAGCCTACAGTGACGCCTAGCCCCAACCCCTGCCGCAGGGGACCGCATACCCTGAGTGTAGGGTTCTGTCCCCACGAGCCCCAAGCCTTTCCCCATGCTCCAAGGGCCCCAAAGCCAAGGATGGAGACAACGGACTGCGGCCTGCTGGACCGCCTGCAGGATCTCTGGCTTCAGGGCTATTTGGATGTTTTGGGGGCATTCTAGAGCATTTAGGGCATTTAGGGGTTTGGGTTTCCAGCTGAAGCCTGTGAAGACGACCTGCTGTCTGTTCCTTGAGGACATCGGAGACGACATTGCAAAGCTCTTCACTCTCGACCTGTCCCCCATCGAACATACCTTCAAGCAAATGGTCGACGATCTGAAGTCTCTGGGTCGCTTTTAACGCCCCTCGTTTTGCTAGCTTCCCTGCTTTCTCGGGCTGGACAGCAAAGGACCTGCATTACGGAGACAGGCCCGCTGGGAATACCAATGCCCTTCATCCAGACGAAGTCCGAAGACTACCGCGCACCCGCATTCCTCGAGGATCTCTTTGAGGAGCCATGTTTTTGTTCTTGTTGTGGTTTCCCGCATACAACGCCCCTTTATCGTCCCATGTACCCCTTGCAGCAGATGGTACCGTCGCTCGTGGAAGCTTATGCGCAGGCTTTTAGGGAGGCATCATCTTGACATTTGAGATGTCTTGGAGATGGCGAGGACCTTCTGCACCCCGATAAGGCCGCCAAGGATGTACAAGAGCTTCGAGCCGATCTTGAGAACGTGCTGGGAGATTTGAAGTCCTGGGCCAAGGACAGGATGCCCTTTTCAGAAGATTTAAGATTGCATAATCGAGAGGCAGTGTGCTATTCACAAAACCTTATGTAGGCCCCAGGCTCTAACGGCTATCCTCGACTCGACTTGTATTGACATTCTGGCGGTCCCTATATAGTTATCGTCTCATATGCCCTATTCTAATCACTGGGGCCCCTGTAGCAACCTTCCTGTGGCCAGGAGAAACTTCACATCTCCGCGATTGCGCACGCGGTCCATGAGCACGAGCAGCGTCGGGCATTGGAGGTGGCTCGGGGAGGACCTTGACAGATGAATAAACCAAGGGATTACGGGTTTGGGTTTGCTAAACAGGAAAGGTCCCTTGTGCGGCCCTTCCCAAACACTTGGGAGTCGATAGCAGAACCCCGTTCTCTGAATTCGACCTCAGTTTTCAAGCAAAGCCTAACTGATATGTGGCAGAATTGTGTACAATGGCCATTTCGAAGGTCCGTTGTCGAGCCTAAAACCCCGAACCCGAAATCCCTACAGCCAGACCTCTGACACCCTAAGCTCCCATTCAAAGCTCCGACTGTTGACGGGTTAAATCCTGCATGGCCTCACACACCCTCCGATCTTGGCCTTTCGCCGCCCCCGCTCCCCTGCACTGCCCCCACCCCCCACACCCCCAAAAAAAGTGAGATCTCCTAAGTCGGCCATGCAGACCTTCCGGCACCTTGAAGCTGTGTTACCTTGAAAGTCCTGCACCCCCATGCCAAGACCGTCAAACCCTCCAATCCCCCCAACAAGTCACTTCTCAAACCTCGAGAGCCTCCTCTCTTCAGCGTCAGTGTCCTTTGCTTTGAGGTCGGCGACACAAAGGCGCTGGCAGCACTCCAGGCGGCCTCCTTGGCCCAAGGGGCCTCGGGCTCCTGTGGACCTTTGAAGGACGGAAACGTTTGCCCAAGGGCCCTCTAAACTTCGTGTCAAAGCTTTCAGGTTCAGGGTGCAGAGGCGGCTTTGGGGCGGGGGTCTGGGTTAAGGCCTAGTGTGATCTAGGGTGATCTAGCTGCTGGCCTGTACTTCGGAGTTGCCGGGTCTGGGTGATGGCCTGGAAAGCCTCGCACTGCCGTTCCTCATTTACCGCCACACGGCTAGAGCACCTGCAGTGCCCCAGAACCCGATTTGGCGCACTCATGGGTGTTGGGTACAGGGCTTCGTGCCTTGAGGCTTTCGGGGGATAACTCGATACCGTAAACCCTCAGGGGCCAGCGTTGGTGCTCGCCATGGAGGTCCTCAATGCCTTCATGCCCAAACACAGCAAACCCATAGACTCCCATAGACACATTCGTTATTCATGGGAAACCATGGAGAATTCACAGAAAATCCCAGGAAATATATCACATGTGACAGGAATCCCATGAAAAACTCTTTCTGTAGAGTGATGGATTCACTCATGTAAGGGGTCCAGAGGAGGACTGCAAGGGTTCCCACAGAAGTTAGCAGAACGGCCGCGAACCTGCACAACTATCAGCAGTATAACTTCCGAGAATATTTCGCCCCGGCGCATCTTCTACGGACGAGAGCCTAGAGAAGCACACCTGTCGGGCCCCCAGGTTAAACAACTTGCTTCCTAAACCCAAGCTGCAAAAAATGAGTTCTCAGGACTGGGCGTTTAGTGCTTCTGTGGGTGCCAAGCTGGAGCTCAACTTTGCCCTCACTTTTGAGGGCGCGATCGGGGTCACCGGGCTCATGATCTAGGCCCAGTGGCTCTTTCGCCCCTATTTAAACAGAAGGGGGCACCCTGTTTCCTTGCTGGCCAACGTGACCTGGGATTCAAAGAGCAGCTGGCCTCAAAACCCACCCTGAGCCCCACGCCTAAAAGCCTGAAGTTGGCAAAACAAGGAGGGCGCTCGGAGCCAAGAGCGCAACGGCGACGCAAAACGCGGAAATGGTGCAAAGGGCGCCAGGTAATTAAATTAGCGCCAGATTGTGCGAAAAGAGAGCCCCTTCCGCAGTCCCCCAACTCCCCCTGATCTTCCTCCTTACATATTTTCTGGGGGTCCACCCTAAGTTGAGGGTTCCAGACGACGTCTACGCTCTACCCCAAAGCCTGAGATCCGAAACCCGGAGCTTTAAAGAAGGAGACCTTCAAGCCATACTTCCTGGACACATCTCATCTCACTAGGACCACTTGCCTGCGTCTTCCAAGGACCTACGTACGTCTCACAAGGACTCTAAAAACGTCGTTTGTTATCTAGTTTGTTTGTCTGTTTGTATCATGATGCCCTCATAAACTCTGAACCATGGGGTGGTGCTGGAGCTTGTTTCATGGTAGTCTCTGGTTTCACGCCTCCCTTCAAGGCGCGAGTCTTGCTGGGTTGCCGAGATGGCCACTTTCACATGGCAGGACCCGGTGTGGGGGCTTGCTTTTCTCTTTTTTTTTAGGGGGGGCACGGCTGAATACGCTTTTGTTGGAGATGCTTGAACCGACGGCTTAAGGCTTGGGGGTTTGGTGCTGAGGGATGTTGGTTTGGGGTGTGTCTGAAGTGTCGTTCTTGAGCCTGGAGGGGTGTGTGCTTGGTGCCGGAGATGGTAGGAGTGATGTGCCCAGTCTTAGGGCCATGTTTTGTATTTTTTAGGGTTTTGGATGCCTTCAATTCAAACTCTTCAGCCAGAAGATTGACAGGCCCCGAAGCCCGTTCCCAAACACTAGTACGGCTAAGGACTTAATTACTTCAAGTCAAAGAACGCTTAGGACAACATTGACACAACTTCTGTTTACAGCGTATTCGATTGCATTTTCCACGTGTGCAGCTTGATTTGAGTTCTCTAGCAGTGGCCCGCGGAGTTTACAAGCAGGAAACTTGACCTGAGGACAGTTGACAGTCAGCTTGTCTCCTTTCGGCATCACCATCGGTGGTGAACCTGGTGCAGAAGCTGCTTTTACGTTTCTGGGCCCGCATAGCCGCATAGAGCATGTCATGAGGGCTGCCATGCCCCAGAAGTGCAAGTTTCCCAAACCCCAGAGCCCTAAACCTGCAGCCGCGGTGCAGAACTCTGTTTTGACACATAATGATTGGGGCCAGACAAAGCATGGACCCGCACGATCCCCATGTTGCTCGGGTCTAGCGCCTTCCTGCCTCACGCGCGACTTGCTGCACGGAGATTTACGAACTGCAGCTCTCAATGCCTGGCCATCTGCTCTGACGGAAATCGGAAGGTGACCCAGACCCCAAACCGAAACCTCACTCTTCTGGCACAATGGCATAAAACTCAGTGCGCAGGCAAAATTTCAAGACTGACCCAGGTGGTCCATTGGATGGTCGAATGGCTTCGACACTGAGCCCTATGTGAAGCTGGCTTGGCGTTCAAGAACCTTTAAGACCTACCACAGTTGCATAAGGCATAAGAAACAACACTATTAATCCGCCTTTTACCACTATACAGGAATAGTATATTACATTTTGGGGTGCTTAAGCAGGTCGTAGAGACCTGGGCCCAGCTATGTCCTGGAAGGATCCTTGTAAGTGCTTAAGATGTAGCGACTTCCTAAAGTTCCGAATACTCTCGGCTTGCCCAGGTCTCCGAATAGTGTATTTCACAGTATTCCCAAGCAGAAACTGCGTGCAACATAGACAGCTTATCCAGGGCTCTAAATGTTTGCGTTCACATGCATCCAGCCTTTCCATAGCTGTAAATGCGGTTGACAGAGAGGCTTTGCAATACTCCCGTTCCAAAGCTCCGAATGATGTAATTTAGGGTGTTGGCAGCTTTTCACTCGCACCGAAATCTGTATTTTGCAATATTCGCAGCGTTTCCAGAGCTTCCAGTAGTGTGGTTTACAGTGTAATAACCGAGCACGAACCTACGATTTTGGGAAGCCCGGGGAAAGCCACAACAAAAAGACAACAGTAAGGCCAACCACACATCTCCACCCAAACCAAGAACCCAGGAAGGACGTTGCCTTCAAGATCGCTGGTGACATTCAGCTTGAGATTGCTGACATCGGAGGTGCTCATTAAAGTCTGGGCGGTGTTTAGAATGCAGGATTTTGGGTTTGGGGTAACGTATTGTTGTATGTAGCGATTCTGACAGTGTGTTCTATACGGTGGACCTTCTTGTTGGAAGGAGGTTGGGTTGGAGTACTTCCAAAGACATGGAAAGCCGCAAATCCGGTCTGTAGTTCCGCTGAGCCAGGTAATTGTAGAACATGCTGCCCAGCTCCGACAGAGACAGGTTTAGGTTTAGGGGCTGGATTGCGAGGGATTGCGAGGGCACAACTGAAGAAATGCAGTCGGGTGAACTTTCGCATGGGTTCGTTAAAAGACTTGTTCATGCCTCATGGAACTAGTGCTGCCACCACTTGGCGTAAGCCATGCGTTCGAAGCTCGCTTCGAACAGTGGATGATTTTGGCTAGGCTTATTGCTGAAACCTTAGACGGTTTCCTTGAAGACAACCCACACAGTCACTCGCTTGTGCATCCATCCACAGCCACAAATCTGTTGTTGACCAAGCTAGGCTTGGTGCGACTTGGAGCATAGAGCTTGCAAGGATTTCCGGTACCTGGGACTCAAGGCTGATCATCCTTGTCAAGGCTTTTCTTGACTGCACAAGGCAACACGCAACGATTTGAATAAACATGTGGAGCTGTACATGTCGAACTGCACCGCGCAGCTGGGTAGACATGGCGAACTGCATTTCACAGAACTGGACGAGCAAGCACTTGACTGCGCAAATTGAACATGCACCGCTGCACAGAAAGGCGACGAGCCTGAAAGCTTGCCTCGTTGTTTAGTCTAAGCCCATGGGCTCCTTTTTGTCGAAGCCTGGGCAGGCGAGTGGGAGTTCCCCGTTTCCGGGGAGGCCCCTGCATTGTCAAAGAGGTTTTCGGGGCTTCAGCATTCGGGGCTGGGGCCTATGCATGGTCGGGGGAGTTTCATGGTCATGGGCTACTGGTTTCGGGGATGCCGAGCCAACACCACGCCCCTGAAACATCCCATCATGGCTACCCGGTTACCCAAGTAGCAAATCCGGAACTCATGATATTTCCTAGGCCCTAGAGCCCACCGGGAAGGATCTGATTGTCACTTGTTCTTGACTCGGAATTCCTAAGTCCCTCAACTATGGTTCCAACTAGGTTGAAACGTAATTTTTGGAAGTGTTCTACAAGTGACACAGCGAATCCCAAAACCCTAAAAACCTATGGTTCCGGAGCCTTTCGCTTTCGGGTTACAGGCGTAGGGTGTAGGAACGGGGAATTAGGGACCGTGCGTTTCAAATCAGGTTCCGGGGAGTATCCAGCCCACCAAGATTGAAGATGTCATTGTGTACTCGGGTACTCCACTTGGAAGAGCTAGTCTGATGGTGTCGGGGGCGAGTTTATTGTTAGGGGGAGGCATTGGAATACTACCTCAGGCTGAAGCACTATGTGCTATAGCTGTCTAGTAGAAGAAACTCGGTCTGAGGACTGGCACACAGCCATTCCTGGCATCACCATTGGCGGTCAGTTCGGTGAGAAGGAGGTTGGAGAGAGAAGGGGACGTACTGTTGATGGACAAAATCCTGCACTACCCCTTATGAGCAACAGACCAACGTTCCCATGATTTAGAGTCCTTAGGGTCATGCAGGATTTTGTCCATCAGCAGTATGAGTTCGTGCTTCAGGGTGTAAGGACATGTAGGGTTTTGTGGCAAGAATCTCTACGCTGTGCTTGAGGGCGCAAGGAAAGAACGTTTATGTTGTATTTGGCACAGGGTTGCTTGACTTTCTTTCTTAGACAGAATTTCAAGACGACATGAAAAATGCGATGTTGTAGATGGTGTTTCAGGATTATGGGGTAGGGGGGTTTAACGGGCGAACGAGAGAGCGGGGGTCCAGATGAGTGGCTTACTGGATATCATAACTGGGTCCACGTGGTCTTCTGGATTTTGGGCACGGGGATTTTGGGGTTTGGGGTTTGTAGCAAGCTTTGGGCTGAAGCAGTGTGCTCCGGGTTCCCAGACCATCCGATATTGAAAAAGATCAATCACTATTGAATTTTTCAAGCGCTATGGAATTTTACTTCGGATTCAATCGAGTTGAACTTTTTGAAGCATTTCATCGACGCATAAAACCAATAGAAATGGATGGAATTCAATAGAAATGTGTCGTCAAAATCAACAGAAATTTTAATAATAATCAATAGAACATGAATCCTAAAATCAATAGAAAATCATTGGATTTGAAGAGTTTGGCAATCCATTTTCAAATCTGGTCCAACCCTATTTGTAGGGCTTTCCAACCCCACTTGCCGGGCTTTCCAACTCCATAATTGCAGGGCTTTCCAACCCCTTTTGCAGGGGTTGCCAACCCATTTCTCGGGGCAAACTTCCAGCCTTCAGGGGTCTCAGGGCTTTTAAACAGCAAGCCTTTGCAACAACATTTATCCTTTTTCCACAGCATGGCTACAGATTATCTGCACGATTCTATGTAAGACGTGCTGCCACTTCCAGCTTCAGAGACGGCTTGCGGTCGCCTTTCTCCTGGTTGCCTTCAGCAGCTTGGCATGCTTGCCAAACGGCTTCCAAACCTGCTTGCCAGCTGTCTTCCTCCTGCAGATTAGAGGTTTTACATATATATATATATATAAGCACTGAAAGAATCCCGCATCGGCGGCTGGCCTGGTCGGCTTGTCCTTGCTCTGGCAGTGGATCATCTCATCCGTCTCCCTGCGCCCTGGCAGCTCCATGGTAGTGCTGAAACGAAACTGCACTTTTATGAGCGGCTGCGGCGATGCCGCAGACTACCGTAGTCATCGAAGACGCTGGTTGTCTTCACCACCATGTCCCAAAAGAAACGATACTTCCAGAGTATCGATCCAGGAAGCTTCTCGGCAGGTGCTCCATGCACGGATGGATTTAGTTTTGATTCTGCTTTCTTATAAAGTAACTTGAAGAAATTTTTGCGAATACTCTTCCAAGCCAGTGACATCCACTCCTGAGAGCGGCGTCTGCTAGTTCCGGCAGGGCTTGGGCGGACAGTTCACCCAGGCTCCATCGCTTCAGCAAGCTTATTGCGAGAGGGCAAGCAAACGTAACTTGCATTGACAATTAAACACTTATACATACTTTTAGTGTACATGGGAATTCCTAGGAAAGAAATAAGATCTGCCGGGATTCCAACCCTATGCAGTTGTCGGGCTTCCAACCCTTCGCAGTTGCCGGGCTTCCAACCCATGGCACTCGCAATCGCTGATTTTTCCTTCAAGCTTCCAGCGGTGGCAGTCTATACTCGACCTTTTTTTCTTCAGAGCAGGATGACGAAGGATACAGCAAGTCGAGCTGTCTCCACCTTTCGTCAACGTCCAGCCAGATAGGCCAAGCCTGGCGCTCGCTGAAAAAATGTGTAGCCGCTTACAGTAGGTCTCTGTAAGATCCTGTGATTTTCAGATTGCACGGACGTGCAAATATATACGAGCAAACAGCAAACAGCAAAGAGATCCTGAAGCACGGGGTCACTCAGCGAGCCACACTCAGTGAGAGATCACCAGCACGGCGAAAACAGAGTGAACATGTTGCGCAGTGCTGCAAAGCAATGCTCGAAGACGTCATGATAGAGACCTGACTTAAACCCAAACCCAAGCCGCAAGATTTTTGGTGTGGTTTCTTGTAGCGGGCGCATGGGGCGTAAGGACGGTGCGTATAGTCTAGACTGTAGTTGCTTCTGAGTTGAGTAGAGTCTAGAGTCCAAAGCCCACAATCTAGATCCGAATCTTGTGCATTTAAAACGCGCCCGATAGGATCCCAAGTCTGTGGAAAATCACGCTTATCAATACCCAAATCTTGTGGAAAAACATGTCCGATACGAGCCCAAACCTGTGGAAAACTTGCCTTGTCTAGAGCCGAACCCTGTGGAAATATGTGTCCGATTAGGAAAAACGTGTCCGTTCAGAACCCAAATCTGTGGAAAAAGCTTCTCCGGCAGACCCCAACAATGTGGAAAACCGTGCTTGTTCTGAGCCGAAAGCTGTGGAAAACCGAGCCTGGATTTGCAGAAAACCAGCCCTGGATTTGCGGAAAACCGGGCTTGGAATCGTGGAAAACCGACCCTGGAGTTGTGGAAAAACAGGCCTGGCATTGCGGAAAACTGCTCTTAGTAACATGCCTTCCAAGAACTTTTATAAGCTGTTCATATAAAGGAAGTTAAAGTTTGAGAAGCGTGCGTGGAGCACCCCCCAATATTTTCAATATCGGATGGTCTGGGTTTGGGAGGGTTATCAGTTATGAGGCCCCCAGACCCCAAGTTAATGCAGGGTACCTACATGAGAGGCCCCTAAACATCCCCGAGATCGGAAACGGCGAAACGGGCAGCTTCGCGCAACGTGTTTCACGGCGTTTGCTCCTTGACGGGCTCAGGGCCTTAGCGGGGTTCAGGGGTTTAGAGGGCTTTAGTTAGTGTTAAGGGTCATGTAGAGGTTATGCCGCCAACAGGGACTGAAACATACTGAAGCCCTAAAGCAGAGTGCCTGAGACCGGGAACAGCCCTGCTATCGTCACCATATAGGATCTACGGTTCGGAGTTTCAGGGCTCTGGGTTTAGGGGCTGTGTGCGGATAGAGGAAGGCTAGGGTTCCTGATTATAAAGGTCCTTTGGTCTTACAGAAGAACATTTTGGACAATGGCACAAAAAAGAGATGTGAGTCCCGAAATTCAGCTTCAGGATTGTGCTGAGCTGACGATTCCACCCCCGTGCGTTATGCCTTGTAGCCTCGCGAGGCCTCTGGAAACCGAAATCTGTACGTCTCCGTATTTGCACTCGCGTACCTCGAGCGGAGTCGCACATCTGAGACAAGCCCCAAACCCTGAACCCGAAACTTTCCCAAGCCATGACTGCAAGCCCCGAGGGAGCTCAACCTTGAGGCCTTGAAACCCAACCGCACCGGAGCCCCAAAGGCCCTGTAGGACCGAAAGATGCTGGGACCCTGAGACCCAACAAAAACTCCGAGGAAGCAGCTCGCATCCATGCCAAAGCCAAGCCAGGAGGAGGCCAGGTGGGGAGGAGACAAAGTAGCCCTAAACCCCTAAACCGGTCGACCTGTGTATGCAACACAAAGATGCAGTAAGCCTTGAAACCCTTGTGTGCCACGTCTCTCGTCCACTTCGGTATGCATGCCTGCCAGATAGCCCAAACGTCCGAAATAAGCACGGTGCTCACGCCTTTCAGGTGATGTTAGTGTCCACTTTTTCGCTTGCTCTAAATGTTTTCATCCGTTGATTCTGGTGTAAATTTAATTTTTTGTATAGGCGCAATATGCCTCCAATTGTAAAGAAGCAACAAATTGGTAGCTACGATGCGTTGCAACGAAGGTTGGGTTTAAACTAGGCCGTCAGTTCTGCAGTTGCAGTCCTGATGTGGCAATGGCATTTAGCTGTGAAGTAATACCCGTGTATATAACATCAAATATTATTGCAATTTGGGGAAGCTATAGCATAATGAGGGTAACATTGCGCAAAAGAATGACTAGAATGTCGTTTCGTTCAGAAAGCGGATTTAGTCATGAATGCAGCTGTATGGTACTATCATCTCTTGACGATGCTCATGCTAACCCAAACGCCAAGTTAGAGAAATGTGGACACGGCCTCATAAACCCCATGTCGACTACCTCAAGCCGAAACCCAAACCCCAGACCCTGACCTGTAGCTCCTGACATGGCTCAGGTGATCCGCCATCTCACGCGCCCACGCCCGAAACTCACCGAGATGGCTGAAGCCATTGGAAAGGCGACCCCGGACCCCGGACCCCGCTTCGGGGCTTAGGGTCTATGGGGTGAATTGTTGTTGGTGGTTTTGGGGGATGTCGAGCTTGGCTTCATGATTCAGGCTGTAGGTTTATAGGGCTTAAGGTTTCGAGGGCAATCGCTGTTGAGGGGATTCACAGTGACGGCGTCGGGTTGATGCGAACGTGAGCTACACCTGGGGAATAGTGGCTTCGAACATGTGGAACCATGCAGGACTGTTCTGCATTATCTCGATCACCTTTGTTTTGTTGATTCAGTTCTTAGGGTGCGCGCTGCATCTTTCGACGTCCATAAGCTACCAGGACTTCCTCCAACCTCGTACGATAGGGATGGGGTTGCAGATCTACCACTCGCCCCAAAACCACCAACCTCTGATTAGAGGCGATAGCTCCATCACCATATGTTGTGTCGTATACTTCCGAAGCACGTCCCGCCCACAGATTGTGGCCACAAATGGAGTTGTGTGAAGGTCATACTGTACTCCGGCATCACGCCCACGGTATGATGAAACCCTTATCGAACCCTAGGCCCTCAGCCCTAAACCTCGCAAAAACCTCAGACCCCCCACAAAGCGCTTTGGGTTGAAGACTCAGGTCCCGAGCCCAAAGATTCAAACGCCGCTTGCGAAGAGGGTACCTCCCCGACATCTAGGGGTTTAGGATTTGGGGTCTAATATGGAAACCTGAAGCATACGTGTTATGATCCTGGGTTCCGAATACCATTATAGAATTATAGTATAATCTCCCCACCGAAAGCCTCATTCCAAGTATACAGGCGCCTAGAGCAGAGTTTCGGGCGGGGCTCCTAAGTTCGAAGCCAAGCGCCTCTACTGGAGGGGCCTGAAGAACTAGTGATGCCCTTCCTGAGCTGCCGCACTATGGCACGATATGCACAACAACTCATTCCGTCACATTCATTTTGCATTCAGCCCCAAACCTCAACAAAGCTCCCCAAACCCTGGTTCATACTGGGCTCCCCGACCCTCCTTTCAGCTCCTAGGTTCCACCCTCAATCTTCCCAAACCCGAGGCATTGCACCCAAAGCCCTACCATTTGCGTTTAGGGTTCAGGTGGAGGTTGCTTCGTGCTTGCAGGGTAGAGGTTTGAAGCCTGGGGGGGGGATGGGAGGGTTTGCACACCCATGATCCGAAGGCCAAGCGTGGTGATGCAAATCTTTACCTGGGAGCTGAGAGCCACGGATCCGTTTGGCAGTGACGGCATTTCGGATTAAGGGTGTAGCATCTCTTTCGGTGGTTGGTCCTTGAAGGGCGGAGGTTCGGGTTCCTTGGTGCATAAAGCCTTGCATAGGCAGTCCGGACTTTGGCTCAAATGACCATTCTGGTGAAGGTGAGCCCGAAACTACGTCCGGCCGCCCTGCCAAAACAGCCAAGGATTACCTTCGGTGGCCAACTGAATTTGAGCTGAATTTTTAGAATGTGATTTCAAGCGGCTGCGCTCATCCATTGCGATGTTGCCATCAGGGAGTTGGATGGAGTTAGGGATTAGGGTTTGACAGGGTTCTAGGTTCGGCACCACATATTCGAAAGCAGAGACCGGGCTCTAGACCGGCCGCTTTGGATACTAATTCTACATATATAATGAAAGAAAGGTGTATGTTATGGAACACATTAGGTGTACGGGTGCAACCACATGCACTGCTCTTATATGCAGCAGCATAGCCATGTTAACAGACATTGTTGAAGTATATATCCATGTGTATATATCCGTACATATATATATATATAGATATGGTCAACCCCCCCCACCCAACATCCACGCCCGCCTCTTCCACACAATTCCACAGGTTGCACTCTACAATGGTCGACTACTCATCTATGCCGAAAACACAGTAAATACCGATACAATCGTGCTTTCCTCCATGTGCATGCAAACCGTGCTGCTACAAGTCGCGGGTTTGATATGTGTATAAATCTGGCGCCGAATCTCGGCTGCGGATTTATGGTAGTTCATGTCTTGGAGAAGCAGAAATGCTGGAGGGCGCGCTATTTTGGTTCATGTAGTACTCGAAAACCTAGTGTTTGTTTTGCGTTTTGTGGTGTGCTATTTGACAACATTCCTCTAATAATAAAAATGCGAGTGTCTCTCTTGCGAAGACGTCTGTGTGCGTGGGCCATCTCTTTCCCCCCGCTCGTGAAGCGTCCGATTCTGATGCGGCCTAATGGCTGTAGCATTTGATTTATGGGCTTCAAAACACAAAGGGCTCCCTTCATGTCAAGTCCGTTACACATGAAGGAAGTCGAATATACGGGCGTGTTTATTCTTGAAGCAATACTCCAATAGTTGTTCTGTGCCACATCAGACATGGGAAAGCTCCCCTGGAGTTGAAAAGTTCATGTGCGCATGCGGGCGCACAAGAAGGCTCGTCTGCAGCAAGAAGTAAGAGAGCTCTTGCAACTGTCCAAACATGAAGCAGGGCTACTTACGACTGGCTGCATTATTTCTTGCAGTGTTGGCTCTGTAGGCGGTGAAGCTTGCCGAAAAAGGGCCAAAACCATTTTCGAGAAAACTCAAATACTAGAGCCAGTGCTGCTGGTGCCATAGATCTCTACCAACCTCCGAAAACATACATGAAACAAACTATAGGCGGGCCTTGTTCATACTTATCAAACAAAAGTAAAGAAAACCTTTGCTGTTCCAGAAGACACATAAAACAGCAATTCCAGTCGTTGACAACGGTTGAAAGCACAATAATTTCGTGATACAGTATCTCCTGTCCAGGACATCAGAAAACACTGTGATGGTCAACAAATTCCAAAGTTTCCAACTCTGAAACTCACGAAACAGTGTAATGCTCCAGAAATTCCAAGAATTCCAAGATTCTGGCCTCTATGGCCAGGCCGGGGGCACATTCCAGAGCAGTTTGGAATTTTTTGAGCATAGCAGTGTTTCGTGCGTTTCAAGACTTGGAAAGGTTGATTTGTTTTGAGCGGCACAGTGTGTCGTTGCTTTCACATATTAAAACACTGTAATGCTAAAACAACAACTTTTCACAGCCTCAAAGCTCACAAAACTTGAGCATAACAGTGTTTCGTGGATTAAACCTCACAAACACTGTACTGCATAAACAACAACTTTTCAAAGCTTCAAAGCTCACGAATCTTGAGCATAGCATTGTTTCGTGGTCTAAACCTTACAAAGCACTGTCATGCCGCAAAAAGTTCCAAAATTTCCAACCTTGAAACTCACGAAACGCTGTAATGTTCAAAAAGTACCAAAAATTCCAAAATTCTGGCATCTATGGCCAGGCCGAGGGCAAATTCTTTAAAAGCTTGGATTTTTTTAGCATTATAGTGTTTCGTCAGCTTTGAGGCTTTGAAAAGTTTGTTTTTTGAGCATTATGGTGTTTTGTGAGTCTTAAACAACGAAACACTGCTATGACCAAAAAAAGTTATCTTTGAGGCTGTGAAAAGTTGATTATGTTGAGCATTACAGTGCCTTGTGAGTTGTAAACCACGAAACACTGGTGTGCTCAAAAAAAGTGAGCTTTGAGGCTTTGAAAAGTTGGCTTTTTTGAGCATTACAGTGTTTTGTGAGTTTAAGGCCACGAAACACTGTAATGCTCAAAAATCATCAGATTTTTTACAGCCTCAAAGCTCACGAAACACTGTAATGTTCAGAAAATTCCACAATTTCGAAGAATTTGCCATTGGCCTGGACATGGATGCCAAAATTTTGGAATTTGGGGAATTTGTTGAGCATTAGGTGCTTCGTGTGTTTCAGGTTTGGAATTATTGGAATTTTTGACCAATACAGTGTTTTGTGAGTTTTAGACCACGAAACACGGCTATGCTCAAAAAAAGTGAGCTTTGAGGCTATGAAAAGTGTATTTTTTTTTTGAGCATTACAGTGGTTTGCGATGTTCAGGCCACGAAACACCGTAATGCTTCAAAATTCCAAAATTTTAACGAATTGGCCTTCGGCCTGGCCATAGATGCCAGATTTTGGAATATTTGGAATTTTTTGAGCGCGACAGCCTACGCTGAAGAGTTTGCATCTCAAAGGAGTCATTCGATACCTGCACCCCAAGGTACCCAGACTTGTTAGCCTTGTTAACCTTCGGAATGAGAAGCGGTGCGCCGGGGAGCCCGATTTCTGGCCACGGCGCACAACAGTATGAGCCTTCAGCCGCCGGCCAGCAGATACCCCGCGAATCCCCATTACGACGGATGACTAATCGGCATTGGCAACCATACCACACTCCTCTAAAACCTTCGACACCGCCCTAACCGTCGTGCAGACAAAGGCCAAGTCCTCCTGCTTATGCACTTGCCATGCCAGGTGAGTGTCGTCTGCGAAACATCTCTCCATGCCGAAAGCACCAGAGTACGATTGGTTTTCGCAGCTCGTAAGAGCACACTGACAATGGATCTCAAGCAGAATTCTTTGCAAACTGCGCAAACCGCAGCGAGCGCTGGAGGACCTCCCTGGTCAGATTATCAAAGGCTCTGCTGAGGTCGATTCCTATCACTACGCCCCCATAGCAACTACTGCATGGACGTTGCGCCGGCAGCGCGAGCGTGGACACTCAGTGTGCGCCAACCTGAAGTCGGCTGCGAATTTCCCTGCAGTGCCGGACTACCCGGAGGATGGGGCTGTCTATTGATATGCCCTCCGTGCAGGCGTACTGCGGGGCGCTGTGCAAAAGAGGCAGAACCTGCTGCGACAACCTATCAGGCCGGGTCTTGAACACCAATGGGGCGTAAGTCCTTGGGCAGCCTACTGGTCTTGTGAGGTTTGAGGAGCAACATCAGGTGACAGTCCGTAATTTCCGAGGATAGGCAAGACGGGGTGGTTGCCGCGCCACTGGCATACCTGTCTGCCAGGCTTGCAGCGAAAATGTCAGGACACGCTTGCCAGACCTCTGGCGGCATACTATCGGCAGGGACAGCTTTACGGCTTAAGCTGACTAATCGCCTGTTCTAGGTCAGACCTGGAAATAATCGGGGCCCGGCAGAGGAACTAAACCGAAATGGGTTGGGGTCGGAAAACGCATCGGTAAAATATTGCAGCATGGAATCAAACTGCTACCTAGGCCTAAGGATGCACCCTGACGGTGAGTGGATCATAACCCTTTCCCGGCGTTGCTTCGGTGACAAAGCCCGGGTCACCCGGCAAAGTTCGCTCATCTGGTCCCTATATTATAGCCGCTGCTTTAACCGCCCGGTCGATGAGCTCATGCAATCGTGCACGACGCGCCTGGACACTAGCTTTCCGGAGGGCCTTACTAGCAGCCTTGAACCGGGCATACCTACGCCAGGCACCGAACAGCCTACTTCTAGCAGGATTACTCTGTGAGGGGTGTTTCCAGGCACGAAAGGCGTTCCACATATCAGTGATGGCTGTTTGTGTAGAGGCAGGCAGAGGGCTGGGCCTAGTGCGTGCACCAGGTGGCAAGAAGCGTCTGCGCACCGGCTTTGCAAGATTCAGCTGCTCCACTGTCAGCATGCCAGGGATGCCAACACGACCTGTCGGATGGCAAGGCATGCCATTTGGTCGGGTCAGTCCTGGGGCAGGCGCGTCAGGCAGGAAGGGAAAAAGCGCTCTGCATTGGGCGTTTAAGCTGCCACTGACCTACCCAAGGGATGCTACCTATAGCACGGGTTTATGCTTGGGCCCTAGCCTCCACGGTGCGAGGTCGATGGGAATCGGTCGTGCAATGCGAGCCTGCAAGTCGGTGATGGAGCGCCGCGTTGCGCGCATTGACCTGACCTGCCGCTGCTCCATGTGTTGAGCAAGCCACAAGTCATGGACCCTCAGAAGGCTAAGAAATTCCTCATCCGGACTTCCTGCTGTGAGACATGACACCAGAACCCACACGCACATCCAAGCGCCTGACTGGAGTATTCATGTCCCCTGCCAGCGCCAGAACATTACGGCGAGGCAGTGCGGCTAGCAGTTTTCCAAGTTGAGTCCACAGGCGGCTGCGATGGGCCGCATTGGTATCAGAGGAGCGCGACGGCATCACCCATTTGTATACACTCACGACTCACTACATCAACATCAAGCTTCTGATTATATGTATACGAACAGCCAGGAATGTGCTTATGATAATCCAAGTCACAGTCCTCAGCGACTCGTCCAGAAATGCAAACACAGACGCCCGCATAGCGTGTAGAAGGCGACAGAGAGGAAATGAAATGCCAGTTGGCTTTTGTCCAGGTGCTGAGCACTTTGCCCATTCCCCAGTGGATCCCAGTGGGTTTCCTGAAGCACTACGATATCGGCTGTACGCTGGGACTGAAGCCAGTCCACCAAGACATCAAAGAGGTCGGCGCTCATCCCTCCGACGTTGTAGGTCATGATGCGCGCAGGAGAGTTCGCTAGCAGCAGGTGTAGCAGAGGCTCCCTCGGCCACTCCAAGCGATCTCGCGGTTCTCCACTGGCCTCTATACCACGTGCCGCCAGAGGCCTGTGCACGGGTACGGGCTGGATAAAAGGCCCTCTTCCGAGCCTTAGTGGAACCAGTCGTGATTCCAGAAGATTTCGCTCCATCAGGAGCTCCCCAGGTGTTTCTGGCTGGCACCTGAACCCTCGGGTCTACAGGACATGTCCTCGAAACATCATGATCACCCATGTTGTCCTGCCGTGGGATTTGGGACCCACGCGGCTTGGCGATTGAGAATCTCGATCAGAGCCAGCGTTCGCAACCCAGAAAAGCGCAGCGAGTAGAAGCCAGAAAAACGTCATCACACAGGAATGGCCCAACACAGGCTGAGGCAAGCCGAGACCCTTGGTGGCGGTAGCAGTGGTAGTAGAAGTAGTAGTAGTAGTAGTAGTAGTAGTAGTAGTAGTAGTAGTAGTAGTAGTAGTAGTAGTAGTAGTAGTAGTAGTAGTAGTAGTAGTAGTAGTAGTCACCATGTTTCAGACGTACATGCATGACGACCACCCAGGACCCAAGAACATGTGCAAGGAGTTCTTGGCAGACTTTGTACGCACCTTCTGCAACGACGAGGTCCTGCTCCAAACTCTCAACGTGCACGCAGGTGAAAGCGGAGAGAACCTGATCCGAAGCCTGCGACAACCTGCCCACAAGGCCGATGTTTTCAGGTACGTATATCACTACCAGTATGGTGGCTTGTACCTGGACATCAAGATGGCATTGCGCATGCCCTTTGACAACATTCTTCAACTCCTCGCTTTGCAGTGGGACAATGTCCAGGTCAAAAAGAGCCAGGAGCTGGGGCACTGCCCAAACGGAGAGGAGGGTGTCTTGCCCAGAGAATACCTGATCCTGGGCACTGGGGTCAAAAATGACCACATTTTTCAGGGCATCATCTATGGCCAACCGCGCCACCCTCTGATCCTCTGTGCGATCAACCACGCCTTCAGCAAGAAGATCCTCACGCAGGTCGCCAACCTCGACTACATGATCTTCTGCAACGAGCTCTGGAAGCTTCTCACGGCGGACATGGGCCACACCCCCGTGCCGGGCTGGAACCAAACCCGCCAATTTGGCCCGGTGTATTTGCTGCGCGAGCGCCATTCGGCGCAGCTCACAAGATCCAAGGAGCTACAGACCGATGGCCACTTCTTCGAGACGAGCAAGGGCACTCGTGTTGCCTTCACTCTCTGCTGGAGCTGGCGGAAAGGCTTCAAAGGTGATCCGAGGGCAGCGCAGAGAAATGAAAACTCTCTGATGCAAAGCGTGCCTCAGATCATCTCGGAGGTCATTGAAGCCGGTGGCGATGCCTCAGCAGCACCCTTCACAGCACAGGCGGGAGCAATGCTCACCTATGCAGGAGTCCGGGTCGTCGGCGAAACCGTGCTCAGCAGCCTGGAACGTGGCGACTTTGACATGATAGTGGCTGCAGTCAAGCGGAATCACAGCAGAAGCGGTTCTTCGCAACATCCCCCGTGGACTATGCCTCCATCCTGACGACCCCGACTGGCTCTCCTGCAGATATTGCGACCGCCAAGGCAAAAGGCTGAAGTTTCCGAACGAGTTTGGGGTGACCCATCACTTCCTCCAGCCAAAACACAACCGGACGGTGCCAGAACCACCGGGACCGCCACCGCAGCGCTCAAGCATGTGGTCGTAGCGCCCCGCTGAGCCAGCCAACCCCCCTTCAGCAGCGGCCACAGGGAAGGCCCCGCCAGCCTACGGCGGATCGGCCTCCTCAATGGGTGCCCGTGCACGGCGTCCGTCTCCAAAGCCACATTTGGCCTTGGCCTACCCCCGATCCCAGCAGGCCTTGATGCACCCACGCAGGGCCACCGGCCTTTTGCCATCGCTGACAAGGATGGGGTCAATGACCAGTGGCCAGGACCGTTGCCGAGCCGTCGTCCGCTGCCGCCCCCGAACTTGGCTGGAAGGTGGACACAGCAGTCACATCCGCCACGGCCCGGTCACCACGCACAAGCTGGCGGAGTACAGCACGAATCCCTCCCCAGAGCAGGAGGCTAGCCAACTGCCAAAACGAGATCAGATTGTACAGATCTGTCAATCTGACCAGATGTTGGAATGGGTCCATGCATTTGCGACCATCTCCATCATGAAGGAACAAGCCATCACCGGCGGCCCCACAGCTTCTGAACAGGTTATCCTCTGGACCAATCGATTCAGAGCGCTCGGGAAGGTGCCGTGGATCTTCGCCCCGATCTTGAAGGTCGCCACTGACAAGGATGCCACATGGATGGACATCACTCAGGCGCGGCTCATGGTCGGGGCCAATGGCCAGTTCACCCTCTCTATAGGTCAGGACAGCCGCTACACTGAGCCCAAATCTACCACGGCATACTATGGCATCGTGCACGCCTTGTTCCAGAAAATGTGGGACCACGTGGACATGAACGCCGTGCTTGAGACGGATGAGAACTTTGCGATAGTGGCATCCACCTTCAAGTGCATCTATGACCAAACCTCCAGGAAAAGCGGAGGTCAAAATCGTGCCATCTTCTATCAGCCACGAGATGGACAAGTTGTCCGCAAGCTCAGGATTGAGCACAACAAGGGCGACACTGCCATCTACCAATGGCATCGTCAGCGAGAGCAGCGCGACAAGCGCTCGGGGGAAGAGACACAAGCTCACACCGACAAGCGTTATCGCGACGGTGATGCCTGGTCCCGCGGCGGCTGGTGGAACCGTGGCGCCGACTCTGGCGCTAGCGGCAGCCGCTCCTGGCATCAGTGAGCTTGCTCCAACAACCGCGGGTGCCAATGGCAATGCACAGAGCTAGCTGCGGAGGCACTGCCTACTTTCTTCGACTTGTCGCAGGCAGACTGATGGCCTTTCTGCATGAAGCCGTCGCTGTCAGTCAGAAAACAAGACAGTGCCAACAGTCATGCTGCTGCTAGTCGCACTGCCGGAAGCACGCCCCTCACGAGCATCAGTCACTGTCTCGCTCTTCAGGTACAACCGACAGAATGGAGCCCGGCATCAAGCGGCTTGCAATCACACTCCAGCTGATCTCTGCCAATCAGCTAGTAGCCATGTAGGCCGCGTAGACATGTCCACAACGGGTCTCATTTTCGTCTATTGGGCTTATCAGTCCAAAGGGTCACGGAGTCAGTTTCACACCAATTGAGTGCAACGCCGCAATCGCCCGCAATGTGCTGAGCCCGCTCGCACAGCGTTCAATTGAATAGTAGTAGTAGTAGTAGTAGTAGTAGTAGTAGTAGTAGTCGTTGTAGTAGTAGTAGTAGTAGCAGCAGCAGCAGTAGCAGTAGTAGCAGTGGCAGCTCTTTAGGGAACTCCTGATAGCAAGGAAAATATGATGTTATAGACCTATTAGAGCCATTACGGTGGCCGGGCCCCTGATTCGGAACAGCTTCCAACCATCAAGAATTCATTTCTTAAAGCCCAACCTAAACGCATAAAATTCTAAACTCAACATTTAATCTTAACCCAAAGCCCTAAGCCCTTAAACACCGTAACCCTTATTTAAACTGAAGGTTTATATAATCTGAACCTAGAACTCCTAAACCCTACACCCTTAAAACCCTAAACCCTTAAACTCTAAATAGGTGCCGTCAGAAGGCGGTTAGGACGCGGGGCGTTCTGGAATAAACATCTGCCATTGCTCTTGTTTTATCTGCGGTGTTCGTGAAGAAATTAGGCTTCAGAACTCTCTGTGTGGTGCAGTCAAATCCTGCCGCGGCTTTGCATAAATAACTTTATCCTTATTGCCTTATTGCTTTGCTCCTGACACATGAGCCTAGTAGACCATACTTGCCTGAAGGGATGCCGCGCGAAGCCGTTTTGCCAGCCACTTGCCGGACCGCGGCTCGATCTTTTGCCAAGTCTTGAAGACATTTTAAGACTTTCAGCTGCAACTGTATAGCCACCGTGGGGCCTTGGGATCGACCATCCGATGCCATCCTCTGAAGTAGATCAAGTGCGCGAAGGTGCATGTGCCCAGCCAGGCCCCACGATGCCCCACGTTCTCAAATCTTTGCGTCGTGCCAGCTTTTTGCTGGAAGATGGAAGATCGTTGAAGATAAGGTCTGATAGAGCATCTTGAAATTTGACCCCTGGCCATTGGCCGGAGCGTTGATTGATGCTCGTCGAGGGGCCCAGCGTGCCAGCCACTTGCTGGTTTTCTGAAGCAGAGGCACGGACTGCCTAAGGACTTTCATGACAGACCGAACATCCAAAAAACAACACCCCGCCCCGACCCACCGTTTCCTCTCAGAAGAGGCACAAGTGTTAGGTCAATGGGGGGTACCACATATACATATATACATATATACATGTATACATATATACAGATATACAGATATACAGATATACATTTATACATTTTTATACATTTTTATACATATATATATACACATTTTTATACATTTTTAAACATTTTTATACATTTATATACATTTTTATACATTTATATACATTTATATACATTTTTATACATTTATATACATTTATATACATTTATATACATTTATATACATACATACATATATACATATATACATACATACATACACATACATACATACATATACATACATACATACATATACATACATACAAATACATACATACATATACATATACATATACATATACATGTCCATGTCCATGTACATGTACATGTACATGTACATATACATATGTAATACATATATATATATATACACATATTCTATGTTTTATATGGTTACATGCATGAGTGAGAGTTGTTCATGTCATTTCTATTGCATAGATAGTTATGTGATTCCTGCGAGATTTATATGTATACATATAAATCTATGTCTGTCATTTGACGGGGTAACGGGTATTTTTCAGCCGCATACTCAGCTTATATAACATATCAGATCATGTGGGTCGGGTTTCGTTGTTGTCGCCTCTCATCTTGACGCCAATGTCGCTCCAGTGTCGTTCCCCATTGTCGCTCCAGTGACTCCAGTGTCGCTCCAGATGTCGCTCCGGCGTCGCTCCCGTCGCTCCCGTCTTCGTCTCCACCGGCATCATCACTATGTTGCTCCAGTGTCCTTCACGTGTCCCTTCCGTTCCTCCTGTGTTGTTTTTGTTGTTGTCTTCTTAGGTTGCACCGAATAATTGGTAGTTTTCATTTACACCACATTTACATAGGCTGAAGTTGGATAAGTGGGACAGGCCGCCCGTGCGCTTGTGGTTTCTGAACTTGTTCTAGATGCTTGGCCGTGCCCCTCCTCGGCGGGGGGAAAAATACTTTCTCGCCTTGGATTTTTTTTTGCATGGGGCCAAGCACGTCAAATAGGCAGCCATAATGAGCTTCCTTACTGTGGGCATTGGAAGGGCCTTTGAAGCAGCGCACGGTAGCAAGCATCGACAAAAAGGCCGAGACTCCTGATCCCCATTCTTGCCCTGCACCTCATGATCTCTTTCTCAGCTCTCTCTTTGGCCTCTCGCTCTCTCCCTCCCTCCGGCAGCGTTCAGAGGGCCAGGCAACAGCTTTCAGAGCTCGGCTTTGCGAAGGTGAGGAGCTCTTCGACGCCGTGGACATCCTGCTGCTTTCGGCCTCAAGTTCCAAGTGCCTATAATACCTACAAGTGCCAGAGCCTGTCAAGGGTTTTCGGCCGACCCGGGTATTCTGCTCGTTCGTAAAGCCATGTAAAGCCCAAGGTAAGGGGCAAAGCGCCTTGAGAAATGCACCTCTGTTTACAGTGATCCGATCATCTCTTGCCTTTCACACAGTGTTTGAATTCGCTAGCTGTGTAATCACACGCGCTTTAGCGCATGCGGAAGGCACCGTGCAGGACAACGCAAATTCGGACTGTACTCTACTCGCCAGCAGCTAGCTGGTGCCATGAAGATCGATATTTATGCATGTTGTAAGGCGAATGTGTTACGTTATGATAGCATGTCACATTATGTTATCATATCTGTAGTAACATAACGTAATTGATAGACTATAATGACAGCAATAGTATAGAATAATGAATACTGAGAGTGATAGTGATCGCCGTAGGTTTGAACATATCGCTTTGTAAGCCAGGTCAGACCGCGCTTGGCAACCCGGCGCTGGTTAAGATCCCAGCCGACTCATACAAGCGAGGAGCACTGCGATGTGCGGTAAAAAATGGTTCACCCTGCCATGCCTGTGACAAGTTTTTCCAAAGACCGTTTCAGCTCCCTGCACTTTCCCAGTGGTCACATTGCCGCTTGGTGGTGCTCCGTGCTTGATTCGCTTGGATTCGCAGCCTCTCCCACAACAAAGCGGATCGCGCCGATACTTTTTTAGCCATGGCCCGGGCCTTAGATGCAGTGCAGCAGTAGTGCAGCAGGGGAAAGTCTACCTAGCAGCTGGTTGTGGAGCAAGAGTAGCACTTAAGGTCCATCGCGAAGAGCGTTTGAAGAGAGCTGGTCATGCCGGTCCCACCCCGACAGTCTTGCGCAGGGCCATCCAAGCCTAATTTAGTTAATGAACATTCTCGCAGCACAGCACCCAGCGCCGAAATCCGTCTCCTTTGTCCGTCCCGTACCCCTCAAAACGCTTCAGAACCCGAAAACAGCTACAATACAATATGCCGACCGCCGCGACCGTCTAAGTCCCGAGCCCGAGAGCTGCAAGCCTTGCGTAAACCCTGAAGAAGCACAAGTTCAAGAGAAGACCGCACCCTGCCCCCAGAATGAGGCGCGGACGGGTCGTGCGGCTGGGCGCTTCGGAGTGGGGCTCCCAATTGACTTTCAATGCGTGGGGTTCTGCATTATTGGGCATTGCATGGAGTTTGCTTGTTCGGGAGTATGGGAGGTTTTGCATTATGTGATCGCCGCAGCTGAGGTGTTGCTAGCACTCGCCGCGGCAATCGCCGGTTGGAGCTTCGTCGGTGGTTGGCAGGCCACGGTGCGCATAGACATGGAGTTGAAGACACACACGAAGTCCGAGTCACACGGCACCTTGGGCATGGCATGGCCTTAGGCATCACAAATCTTCTCGAACTGCTGGCAATGTCTCAAGTTTAGGCACCCCAAGACCTTCTGAACCCCAATGATACCGCATGCAAGACCCCCAGCCGCGCCAGCGACGCCGTGACAGCGATGGAGGTCCGGGGGACCTTTTCACAGTGAGGCAAAGGAAAGTCTTGCTCTCGGGCCCCAGGCTGCAAAGGCCAAAAAGAAGAAGCAGAAGATGTCGCTGGCAGAGGCTTCGAATTGATTTGGTGAAGGTTCACCCTAGAATTTGTCCGACACGACTGGGGGCGACAGTGACACCGCTGCGATTCTTCCTGCAAGATAGTGGGCAGGAAGTGTGTCACAGCTTGATGCCGCGATCGCAATGATTGCTTGCACTGTCGTGTCCGATGGCTTTGTCGAGCTTTGCTAGGCTCTTGACCGCCAGAAGAAGGAAGAGAAGGCCATCGTTGTTCGTCCACTTGTGGTGCGCGTTGTGATGCCGATGCACTCAGGGGTCTTTGTGAGAAGCAACACAACAACTCGCCTCTAGACTTTCTCAGAGTCAAATACCACATGAACGTTTAGGCCCTGCGATACACTGTGAGAGCCACAGAACACCCTAGCGCAGAAGCCTAGAAGATTCCAGGTTGAAAGACCAGAGCATCATTAACCCCAGACTCGGGCCCCATAACCCTAAAATGGGAGTTTCCGAAGATAGGGGACCCCAAAAAAGCACCCTAATTAGTAGGATCCTTATTATAAGGACCCCAACATAAGGTACCCCTAGTTTTCGGAAACTCCCAAATGGCGCCCTGTCCGACGAGATGGACAAGAGCAAGAAGGAGGAGGCGAAGCTGGAGGCGGAGGAGACCTTCTGGGAGGGTCCACCCTCCTCCACCGAGGCGCCCCCAGGGGGTGTTCTTGGGGTCTAGGGTTTAGGGATTAGGGTTTAGGGATTAGGGTTTAGGATTTAGGGTTTCGGGTTTAGGGATTCTGGTTCGTTTCAGGGTTCGCAGCGCTTGGGCCGTAATGTTAGGATCGGTCCCGCAGGCACCTCGTGAGGGTGATGGTGGTGGTGATGATGATGATGATGGCGATGGCGATGATGATGGTGGCGGTGGTGGTGGCGATGGCGTGATGAGCATAATGACAATACGGTATTGATGCTGATGGTCATGCTGCTCGGCGGGACCCCTCGAGCGGCTATTACAAACAACGCGAAGGGAAGGACTGATGGCAAATGCCAGACACACCAGCAAAGGCCCTATATGAGGAGACTCAACTGGGAAGGTATCACAAATCGAGGTAAGGCAGCATCATAGTGCCGTGTCCCTGCGTGGTGAGAACATCCCTGTGCTCCTCTGCTGCTGAAGATGCTACAGAGATGTTGATCCGAAAGCCCAAGCCCGACATCCGGAAACTGGAAAGCCTTAACCTTGACAAAAAGCGGAGAGCTACAAAAGCAAATCTGGTCCTGTGTCTCCATCCTCCGGCTCTGGCTCTAGGGACAAGAAGGTGTTGTTTCGAAGCAATTTCATTAACAACCCTGAAGCCTGAAACCTTAAGCCCGAACGACTTCTGCGTCTCGCTCAGATGTTTGCGCCCTTCCTGTCCTGCTTTGTGGTGATCGGGTCGGTTCCTCAGCAAGCCGGCGAAGGACGCAGTAGAGCCTTGGGGTCTCCAGTGCGCAGAGCCCCAGGCTAGTTTCACCCGTGCCTCGCGACAACTGAAGACCAAGGATCATTCCCTTCATTGCTGCCGTGAATCGTCAGTTCAGGGTAAAGTGCGCAGCGGCCCTGGGGTGCAAGGTTTAGTGAGTATAGTGCTGAAATAAGTCTAGCAGTCTGGGAGATACATGCCTTCGATTTATGGACTGCCCCGTTGGCTCCAACCTGCTTTCGCCAGGTACAAGGTCACCAACAAGCGAGTTTCGGTCACAGGTGGTGAGTTGCTCAAGGTTACACTTTGCATCAACTCAAGTGAGTGTTTGTTCGCTCAGGTCTTGATGGGAAAGACATCACTGAGTTCTCCTACCAGGCTTCCCACATGGCATCTTCTGGGGTGCTGTTCCGCTTGAGTTCGATAACTGCCGGAGTGGTCGTTGCCCCGCCAGGAAATCTACGAGATGAAGTACGGCCTGAGGTTTCTGGGCTATTGCGCCGATGTGAGGCCAGTAGCACTCGGGTGTTGACTCCGGCCCAGTGACACGTCGAGCAGAGACATTCATACAGCCATGCTTAAGTCGCCCATCGTCGCCCTAGGCCAAGCCCTGTGCCCGAAAAAGCCCTCAAGCTCAACTGACCTTCAGGATCAACCTTCGAGACGGCGCCAAAGTCGAGCTTTTCGGGCTGCTAAACTTCGAGGAGATGAGGGTTTCTTCGGGCTTGGACTGGAAGTCAAAAGGCATGTTCTATCAGGTGCTGTAGCAAGTTACGGCTGCTTTTGTTGTGACATTCATCAGCCAGCTGTCGACCTAGAATTCCTCCTTGCAAAAGAGTCCGTCGCTTCTCGCATGACAGGAGAACTACAACTACATGCTCTCCAAGCACTTGGCTTACTTCTGCATCGGGGCCAAAGCCATGGATGGTGTTTTACAACTAAAGGCTCCAGGTCGCTTTTGGTTGGATCCTCCTGATGGTTTGTGTTTGCTGAAGCTCGTTTTTGGGGCTTGGGATCGGAGGGTTTGCTGAGAACCTCTGCAGGTGTGACAAGGATGCCCGGCGGCGAAGTGACCCGCCCCTTTCCTTGAACGCGTGAGGGTTGAACGCCCGAGACCTGGGTTTTTCGAGGAATGTCGATCGTTGTTACTGCAAATGGTGCTTTCTGTTGTTGTTCCGGTGATAAAGCAGCACGGTACTCATGGAGGTGAAGAGATGCATTGGCCAACATCTTGATGTAGCTATTGCTGCTGCTGCAGCTGTTGTCAACATGGCTGAATCCGTGCACGCTAGATGTTGGGTGGTACCATCTTGACTCCTACTGTGATCATCCAGAGTTGTATGGTGGCTCCCTGCCACTAGGGCGCCGGTACGCTTCCAACATCGTGCTGTCTATGAAGGTTGCTCACCGGTCTCAGTCGACACACATTTGCCACAGATCGCATCCCCTCATTTATCGCCACGGGGCTATCATCCTTACGGCCATCCCTGTTCTGTAGTGCAGTCGTAGCTTGTTATCATAAGCAGCATTATGGTCATCGTTCCTGTTGGTTTTGCCCATGCCTAGTCGTGATAAGTTGTGGACATCTTTTGTTGGGTCTTTGAAGATCGACTATGCATCTGCTTCCTGGTTTGTTTCGGTACTATAGCTACGATGTCTGGTATTTCGAAGAAACGGTGGATTCCGGCCTGGCATGTCATGAACATGTGCTTGGGGGATTTATGCAGATGCTGATGGGACCCTTGTGGCCCTTGTGCCAAATTTTCGCCGTGGATTTGAAGATCTGTGTAAGGGCGTGTAGGGGGAGGAGTGAAGTTACCCCGTACAGCTGGATGGAAGTTGTTCATGGTTGTCACAAAGTACACGAGCGTCATCAACATGAAGTGCATAGATCTTCTGTCCATCCGAAGTGATACGCTTCGGAGTCCCTTAGCTATGCAGGCAGAAGATGATGTCGAGCTTCCCTTTGCTTTTGCATTCATCCTCTCCCGCGAGTCGTTTCTGCAATGGATTCGTCCCGTTTGTATAGTCACATATGCATTGAAGACGACTTCATCTTCGCAAGCAGTCTGCACAGGCTCACTCTTTGAGGGAAGTGGTCTGTGTAGCAACCTTGCTCTAATATGGAGCATGCAGAGTGCAGGCCTCAGAGGGGCATCAGAACGATTTCAGAGATCTCCGAGTGTTGACTGAGGACTGTCTTAGTACGCTGCAAAGCGACATTTGCAAGCAAAGCTTGGCTGTGTCCTCCCGGGAGACCAGGTCCTAATTACTCAACTCAGAGGAACGGCGCAGGCAAAGTCACCAACACATCTCGGGAGGCATGGATTTATGCACATATCTACTGTCGTGATTTTTCTAGAACAGTTTTCAGATGCCTTTCGACTCAAAAAGCCACTGTCAGTGCCGTGCGATCTGTAGAGGATTGAAGGTTGACGCGATGACATTGCCAATCCATGGTCACTCTTTACTTGTTTATTTGCTATCGATTTCTTATTGCATATTACCGCAAAAGCCGCTGCGATTTAGTAGCAGTTTGATACTAGTACTGATCGGCGCGAGCGAGTATTTAGATAAGAAGTATAATGATTTCATGACTCGATGCGCTGCCGCCACGAGCAGCAGCATCGCTTTGGAAACTCCATCCTCTCGACGGCGGCTGCCACCTATGCGCTCACTAGTGTCGTGGATCAAGTGTTCCTCCATATCGCCGCCCGCGGGAAACCGCGGCAAACGTTGCGCAGAACGTGTTGCTTCCTATGGCTCGACAAGCGGAGGGGAGACGCCTTTTCTAGGTCAGGACCGACACGATCTGCATAAGACGAGACCCACGTAGATGAATCCTTCAATCAAGGCGAGCCAGGCCACAGCTCCTGGTCGTCTGAACCTGTGTGTTATTTACTTTATTTAGGAACGGTGCTGCTTTTTGTAGTTTGTTTGGCTGGTTTGGCGGTGGCCTTTGGGCTGGGCCTGGGCATGTGTGAAGTCGGTTGCAAAATCACGGCCGTAGCAGATAGCGGGGTCGTCTTCCACGATTTGATGGTGAAGGCGGGAACAATTGAACGGTCGGAAGAGCCGGACAGGAAGCTCAACGATAAAGGTTTCTTGCTCCTGTCAGTTCTGTTGTACGGCATGCGTCGCCAAGTCTTGGGTCCGTTGGACTGGCCATGGCCCGTTTCCATGCGTTCTCTATGTAGCGCAGCCTTTTTTCTTGTGAGTAAGTGTTTCGCTGCCTCCAGGAGACTGACGCTTCACGGCGATGAGCAAGATACCATGGTTCTCGTAGAGGTGGCAAGCAGCTTCCACGAGATTGAGACTGTGGACTCCACTCTTGGACGTGATGCTGCTGAAACCGATCTCCTCAGAATGAGTGGGAGTGGATCATCTTACTGAGGGTTATTTCTGGATCTTTGTGCCAGACCCTATGTTCTCTACACTCTGGGCAAGATTGTGTTAAAATTAGGCATTGCCAACGGGCCAACGAAGACTTCCGAGTCAAAGACATAGCTCCAAGTCTTTCGAACCAGTATGTCCGTTCAAGCCAACAGCGCGGACGGACGATGAGCAGCATTCTGGACTTGGCTGTATGTTTGTGCTGTGATGGAATCTAGCAAGGTTTTATACATTGTGGGTGTGCATTCAGAGATATTCAGAGCCGTTTGTGTGCACCACACACTTTCGCTCCGTGCAACGAACGACGGCTGGAAGTTTCGCATGTTTGGTTTCCACATTTCCACTGGCACAGCGACGCCCGTTCCTTGTTCCCCTTGCGTGGTATTTAACTACTGGTTTTTAGCGGCCAGATAATGCAAACAGGCTTTCTTTCTTATGCAAGTGCAGTTTGCTAGGCGCAGCTGAGCGATTTCGTAGCTTGTTTCATGTTGTCTAGATGTCTTTTGTACAGTGTCTGCGTTGCTTGGACCTTTCACCGCGGACCGACTGACAGCAGTCGCACCTTCTTATCTGCTCCCTCACCATTGCTTTCTGCAGCAATGCATGCGCTGCCGCTTGTGCCCAGGCTTTTCCATGCATCCTGTTCTGCCTTGGACTTTAGAGCTAGGAAACAACAGTCATGGAGAGCTGATCGTTGCCTTACGGCACGAGAAAGACGACCGGAGAAGCTTTGTCTTGGGCTTTCCACCTTTCAGCTGGGCTCGGAGCGGCACCCACCGCTTCGTGCTGTTTCTCGCTACCCGTCGCGACCCCCTCCGGCGGACTGTGGCGTCCATTATGCTGGTCCCGCACGGCCCAGGGCGGAACGGAAACGAAGGAGTTGCTGCCGAAAGCATCGGTTAAGGAGTGGGCATGAGGAAAGATTACAGTTGACGTGTCCCAAGACCGCTCAACGCGATCCGGGCCAACCATGTGCTGAGGATTGAGCGTGACGAATTACAGGCATTTCATAGCTCGGGTGTGCTGGTTCAATTGGGCGCCGCAAGACACGATGGCTGTGCGATGCTGTGTGGAGACCAGTGGTAAGGCGACCTTGGGAACGGAATTCCATGTAGCTGCAACCAAGACTGCGACGTTGGCAGGTCGATAGCCCTTGATCTTGAGCTTTCAGCTAAAGAATTACTGTGGTCAGCCGCTTCCTGTGACAGCACGGCGCCGCCCCGACACCGTACCCGTTACTCGCTGTGCGCACGTGGGCGGGCTCTGGCGTTCCTTCTCACCCCACCGAGCTGATCGGAGAAAGTGCTTCGCTACAGCAAACTGCCAGTGTCTGCCCCGCGGCTCCCGTTCTGCAACACCGGAGCGGTTTGCCCGCACCCTGCAGGCCCCGCTTTCGGATAGTTCGTTTCGCCGCAAGCCCGCCCGCTCGACCGAACGACGCCCGACCCAGCTAGTGCTGAGGATGAAAGCCCGTTGCGTATCACCGGCAGACCATGGCAACTTCCTGTCCTGTTCCCGACCTGTCGCCGGCACCTCGTGCATTGCGCTGCCTGCGCACCGCGCAAAGTGATTTGCCTGAACCTGGGAGAAGGCGCCAGGGCTCGCAGCACCACGGTTCTCGCTCTTGCCCTGCCCTACTCGTTTCCGCGAGACCGAGTACCTAGACCTTGCAACCCGGCCTGTGGCCAGTCCATGCTGCGTTCGCACTCTGGGCCGCGCGCAGCCGCGTGGCTTAATGCCATCCCAAATGAGGCTGGCTTTGCCTCCCGACTGCATGCTGATAGCCTTGCGGCGGCGGCTGCGGGTGCCCTTTCCGGTCGTTCCACACAGATGTGGCGCACACGTGCGGATGGTATGGTACGGTTGCGGTTGCGGCGCCGCTGTGGACGCTTACGGTGACCACCACGCCTCGAACCGCACGACTCGCCCGCCGAGCCAAGTCTTTTGAGCATGCATGGGCGCGCAGCATTGCACATCGCGCGCGATATGTCGTCGGACCCGAGGGCCAGATAGGTCCCGCGGCATCCTGCAGCAGTGGTTGGCGCGCACGTCCGCCCAGCCGATCGCCGCCGCATTGACTTGGTCGTGTCCGGGGCTACATTGGTTGGTCAGGCGTCGTGTTGCGACGTCGCACTCGGGTCCCTTCTGATTCGCAAGGAAAGGCCACAGCTGTGTTGCCGTTTTGCCACGGCACCGCCATCCACGGGCGCTGCCTGCGCTTTAAGGCCGCATTGGCAAGCGGCGCCGTCCCTCTGGGGCCAGGTGGTGATGGACGTCGCGAGCGGTGGGCCTGCGCCGGCCATCCTCAAGGCACCGGCACCGGGGTGACCGACTGGTTGGCTGTTTCCCTGGCCCTCCGGCGCATACCAGATTCGGTGGGTTGTTTACTTTGACATCCGGGGCTAGATTTCAGCCCCGGGGGTTACGGAAAAAACTTGGCCAAAACAACCTCAAATGCCGGAGTGGGAACTGCAAGCAGCACGGGGTGCGCAGCAGGCAGACAGCCACAAGCTGGCCACAAGAGGTGCTGTCGTGCGAGAACCGCAGCGGTAGCACAAGGCAAGTCTATGTTTGCATTCTTGGAGCTTTGTTTTTGTCGCAGTGCAAAAGGCAGTCGCCAGCATGGCTCTGGGCAGCTACAGCCGCTGCAACCGAATTCGACCTTTCAAAGAATCCAAATGTAATCCTCCCTCTCCTTCTCTAAAGCTTCTCCGCTCCAAAACCTGTTTCGTTCTCCAGAGTCTTTCCTTCTAGAAAGCCTTTTCTGTTTTTACAGCCCTGTTGCTTTCGCCGGAAAGCAAGAAGCCATGTGCTAAGGATTCAAGACCCCGCCCGGCGGATTGAAGCAACTATCGACGCCTAAAACTCCCGCTCGCGCCGCGCAGATGCAAGTGTCGGGGCAGCTGAACCTGCTCGGTGACCACCGCTCCGTGTTGGCCAGCCCACACCAAGCGGTGGCGTGAACGGCCCATGCCAGGGTCGCCCACAGCCGGATGTAATCCGGCTCGCAAACATGAGTGCCATGCGAACAAGGCGACCCCCTTGCCTCTGCCCCTTTAAGCCCTTGGCCAGCGTGAGTCGTTGCGCCGGGCAGATTCGCAGCTGCGGCAAGGTAAATCGCTAATTCTTTCCTCGATGCCCTGTACGTCCTCCTGCCCGACCCAACCCGAGCTGGTGACGGAAGCGATCGAGACGCATGCGGGCATATCCGCCAACTTGGCAAAACACGTATCTTCAACTACGAAAATGGACCCTCGCCGCCACGGATCGCGGCTTTGGGGCTTGAAGCCTGGCGCGGCAGCCGGCCTTCACGACGGGCTTCGTCGCACTCGGCACCTCCATTCACACGCATTTTCCGAGCAGTACCAGCGCAATCCTAGTGCACCTGCAGTCTACCTGGTGGCGGCAGCCTAGGTCCTCTGCGGGAGCCGCTGGGCGCGGGGGCGTGCAGCCAGCTTCCGACACCAAATGTGGTGTCAACGCCAAACTGCACACCACCCCACGAAGGCAGGTTGTTCGCGATGACTTGGATGCGTTTCTCGTCCTGGCGGACAGGGACAACATTATGATCACGCACCAGGCCATGCATCGCGACAGCTGCCCCCACCTCCCGGCAAACTTTCCCACGCGAGCGCAACACACCAGACCGTGGGCAAGCGGCAAGGTGATCGCCGAAGGCATTATATGCGGTTGGCGACACCGGCATCTCGCCGCAGTGATCGGGAGTGGCAGGCGGAGCCTCGGAGCCGATGCAGCAGGAGAGCTCGGAAGAGCGGGGATTCCAGGGTGAGGCGAGGTGGGCCGTGCAGTGAAAACGCGGGCTGCGCACGGTCATATTTCTGAATCGAGCAATGCCACGACCCGCGCATTGCCCTTGGAGCATGCCGTCGCGCGCGTTTGCCGTGAAGCTGGCGCGAGGGTCGCCCGCCACGTGCGGCTCGCAGACATGAACCTTGATGTTCCTGTCGCCGACGAGCGGCGCATCGAAGTTGTGGCGAACGGCTTCCAATTCGCCGTCGATGCGACCATCGTCTCCCCCCCCACCAAAGGCGGCGAAGCCCACCCGCGCGCCGACGTCACCGACGTCCAGCCGGGCTGCGCGGTCGCCGCCGCCGCGCGCCGCAAGCGCACCCAAACCTACCCCGAGTTGGACCAAGCGCGCCGCTGTCGGCTGGTCGTCGTCGGCGTCGAAGTGGGCGGCAGGTTTGGTACCGAAGCAGTACAATTCCTGCGCCTCCTGGCTGGCCATCGGGCAGCGTCGGTGCCGGCCCACCTGCGGTCCGCCGCGGTCGCCTCCTGGGTGGCTCGCTGGTCCGGACTGTTGGCTGTCGCTGCCCAGCGCGCCCACGCAGCCACGCTCCACGAACTCCCCCCTGCCGCCGAGCTCGGCGAAGGGCCCATGCATGCCTTGCATGAGGTCCTTGCCGATGCGCGCTGGGGGTGAAGGCGCGCTGTCCCCTCTTCCCCTTGCCTCCTTCGCCCGTAGTGCGCAGGTAGCACAGGGACCCGGACGTCTCGTTTTGCGGTCGTCAAAAAAAGGTCAGTCAGTCAGTCAGTCAAAGCCTCGTGTACAGTGACACATGGGCATGGAAGGAACAAGTAGTTCCCGAAGCAAAAAGATTGTACACGTTGTCGCCACACGTTCGGTGGAGACGCCCATAAACGCTTCAACTCATCAAAATCTCCTGCCACCTGTACAGCTAACTGATGCACCTGGGAGGTCCACACCTGTTTGGGGCGGCCTCGACATCTGGGTTTCATATGAGCTTGGAGCTGATACGAACCCTCCTCAAAAACACATGTTCGCATGACGTCCGAGGAAGGAAGCGCAGCAATCTTGCCAATGAGCTGCAAATGCCTGTGCATCAAAATTTTGGAATATGGTTTGGCCACAGCTTGTTGCAGAACCTCCACGTTGGACACGCGGCTGAGAAAAGAGTGGGATTCCAAGAATCTTGCGTAGACATCGAGCCTGGAAGCCATCAAGTTTTCGAAGGAATGCTTTGTTCAGCCAAGCTGTGTGCAGGCAGTGCAGCAACTGCGAGCCAATGCACGCATCGAAAATGGTGATTTTGCGACGCAAGGGAATGCTAGCATGTTTCCAAACTTTATTGAGAGCTTGAAAATCGGCCCTGGCCGAACCAAGCCGAGTAAACCAAGGACGATTTACATTCAATAGGGTGACCGTCAGGCTTCAACACATTGAAGTCGCAGCGAATCGGCATGGCTTCAACTTTGCGCCAATTGAAACACAGCCCATAATCTCCGCCAGCTTTAGCAATGCAATCCATGTTGCAGCCCGGGATGCTGAAAAAGCTACAACAACGGTGTCGTCTGCATACACAAGCTCATCGATTGCCAAGTCCGATTCAGAACGCGGCATGCGCAAACGCAAGTCGGCGGAAGCATCGAACAGCAGTACGGTCATCATCAAAGAGAACAGGAGTGGGGACAGTGGACATCCTTGAGAAATCCCAAAAGCCTGCTTTCGCATTGAAGAATTTCGCCCACAATCATGAACTCTGAACTGTCTGTCGCTGTAACTCGCACGTACCACAGTTTGCAAATGCTTTTCCAAAACTCGGGAGGCAGGCCGTCAGGGCCAGCAGACTTTCCATGTTTGAGGTTACGTGCAGCCTCAACCACCTCTTCAATTCCAATGTCCTCACATGAGACAGGCAAGGTGCGTGGGGAAAAAAATGGGAGAGTGTCGGCCCAGGATCCCCCAAAGTCCGCTGGCGCATGACCGACCGCACTGCGATGCACTGTGAAAGCCAAGGCGACTTGCCCAAATATTCCCTCAGCGGCGTCAGCGAAGAGAAATGAGGAAAAGGATGCGAGTTGACCAACCCGTGCTCCGCAGGCTCGGAAGCGTTGAACCGAAGGTTGCAAGACCGGGGGAGCGAAAGCTAGACCGACGTGCTCGAGAGCTTGTGTGAGCTCGGCGAGCCCGCAGCGCCTCGACCGCTCCCCGCCACCTCGCTGATGGGAGCGCGTGAGCTGTGCATGTGCCGTAAGCATGCCTGCTGTGTCGAGTGGCAGCAAAGGCACGTATACAGTGGAGAGTTGTCGCGCAAGCCAGGGGTGGGGAGCACTACGTAGTTGTGCATCGGAACCCCGCGCTGTATGCGCTTGGCTCACACGACGCCCTCGCTGCCGCTGATGCGCAGCTGCGCCCCGGTGAGTGTTTAGCGGCCTTCCTTGACGATGTTTACCACGTCACTACGCCCCCTCGGGCGCGCGAGCCACTCGACGTCGTTACCGCTTCAATCGAAACCCGGGCGGGCGGCGCCGCAATATCGGCAAAACTCGGGTGTACACCTCCTGGATCCTCTTGGTATCGCCGAGCTCGGGGAGGGCGTGTGGTGCGGGGATTCACATGAGACCGAGCGTGGGTTCGTCGCGTTGGGCAATCCCATCGGCCACCCACGCTTTGTTGCCGCCCACGCGGGCGCACGCTTGCTCGAGGAGGGAAGGCTACTGCATAAGCTCCGCTTGCTGCCTGACCTTCAATGCGCGGGGGCTCCTCCTCGCCATGTGTGCCTCACCACCCGCTGCATACTGAATGTTTGGGCCGACCCGCTGCCCGTTTTGCGTGCTCGTAGCGCGGACGCCCGTTGCCTTGCCGAGCTCACCCAAGGTCCTGAATCGGCCAAGGCTGGCAGCATCAAGGTTCACGCGCTTGCTCTACCCATTTCCGCGAAACCGTTGCTGCTTGCTTTGTCAGCCTCTGCCCAGGCCATGCTCCGCTCGCAGTCGGGGCCGCATCGCAGCCTGGCTCAGCGCCACCCCGTGCGAGGCTGGCACCGCTCTGCCGCCCGACCGCATGCTCATCGCTTTGCGGCGGCGGCTGCGGCTGCTTTTGCCTGTCGCCCCGCACAGAGGCGAACACGGCCACGGCTGCGGAGCAGTTGTTGATGCGTATAGAGACCACCATGCCGCCTGCCCCCGCACTGGTCCACTCGCCCGCCGAGCTATAAGCCGCTTGAGCACGCCTGTGTGCGCGTTGCTCGTGAAGCTGTCGGACCGGAGCTCGGCCAGGTCGTCCCGCAACAATGGCTTGCGCGCACATCGGCCACCAACATTGATCCGGCCGACAGCCGCCGCCTTGACTTTGTGGCGTACAGAGCTACTCCGGTTGGAGGGGCTCTATTGTGCTGCGATGTCACGCTCGTGTCCCCGCTGACACGGGATGCACGCCCCCAGCCTTCTGCCGCATCGCGCGACGGATTGCTGTCGGCTTCGAGCCGAGCTGCGCTCCTGCCGCCCTGCGCAGCGCCGCCGCTAGCCAGGGTTGTGCCGCTGGTGGTGCCTGCCAAGCGTGCTCTGCAAAGCGCCCTTGCTGCAAAGCTGCTTGGCACGCCAACAAAAAAAAAACAACATCGCAGGCGCTGGCATAGATGCATGCGGCTCCGGCGGAGCGCCTTCGTCGACGGGCGGGCGGGTCGCAAGCCGCAGCGCTGGCGGCCTTGGGGAATGCACAAAGGGTCAGCGTCCACACACCCAGTGCCTTTTCACGGCCACGCTTGTCGACCTCCCAATGCAACGGTTGGGTTGCAGCGTTCACGGGCGCCACATTAGCGTCAGCCTAGAAAGCAAGCCTAGAAGTTTTCACGCATCAGAAGACAAACAGCCTGACCCTTGAGGCCTTTGAGTCCGCTTGGGGCACCGAAAGGACTCGAAGCCGAGGACGCGTTGCTCCGCCAGCCATTTAAGTATTTTAAGTGGCCTGACCTGCAGTGCGCGTGGCTCCTCCTCAGCTTCTGCGTCGAACCCTACCGCATTAACCACGCGCTCCGGACCATCCCTCACGACTTCAATGCGCATGATGCCGCCGCACATGATGCCGCCTTGTGGGGCACCCTTCGGGTAAGGAGCTTTTGGCAGGCGCAGACTCTGTGCAGCAGCTCGACGCTCCAAAACTGCCCCGCCCGAACCCCGTGCGGCGGCGTCAGCCGGCTCGGCGAGGCGCTGGTGGGGCTTGCTGCCCGTGGTGGTGCAGCAGGCAGAACGGCATTGCGCGTTTGGGAGCAGCCACTGCAACCAGATACCAGTGAAGGCCCGCCGCTCGACACCCTGCTCCACCACGAGGCCCCCGCCGGCCAGAGTCGCCCTCACGCGAGTAGCATAGTCCGTAGGCTGTCAGGTAAACTAATCAACTGCGCCTGCGGCTAGAAGCTCTTTCGTTGGGCAGCTCGAAAAGTCCGTTTCAGAAGAAAAACTGCAAGGGGAAGCTCGCGCATGCAGTAGACGCCAGTCCTGTCCTGAAGTTCCTCGGCTTCTAAAAAATACCAGGGGAACCAGTTCCAAGGCTGGCAAACCCAGCGCAGGCAGTGTTCTTCGATGGCCTCTTGAGGGCTGGTGGCCAAAGTCTTGGCCTTCCGCACTTCCAACGAAGTGGATAGAGAGCCCAGGAATTCCAGTGAAGTGCTTACCAGCTGTAAGAGTGCTTACCAGCTGTACGAGATTGGCCTGCTTCGGGAAAACAGATGGAGAAAAAGGAGTGACCACAGGAGGCACTGAGGAGGCAGGGCAAGGGTAGAAGTGCTCCGACGCGGCGGGTGCCCCGGGCTCATCCTCCTCTGCCGCATGCAACGGTGGGCTTCCGTGCCCTCCCCTTCCACTACCAGGCACGTGCCGACGTCACCTACTACAACAAGGACTCCCACGTCTGGAAGCCATGCTGGCCACTTTACTCCCAGCCGGCGCGCTGCTACCGGCACCCTCAACTCGGGGGGGCGTAGAGGCTGGACCAAAGCCTCCATCCAGTGTGCACCGGGAGCATCTCTTGGCCAGAGGGAACAAGGTGTGCGAGTTCGGGCGCTACAAGCATTCCACCTACGACGCCGCCTGCCAGGACGAGGGGTACAGACGCTGGGTCATGGGCAACATTGACGAGGCCAGTGTATCTGGAATGAAAGCCCTGAAGCAGTACACTTCGAGGAGCGCAGCCAGTTCAACAACCACCACCCGCGCCTCGCTTCATGGCCATCCACGACGGCATCGACTACGAGCAGGTGACCAGCTCCGAAGGGGACTTAGTGGCGATCGTGGACGCGGGATGCAACATGTCGTGCCGTGGAAGCAGATGGCTGGAACGGTATACGAGAGCGACCAACCAGCCAATGCCGCCACTCGACGACACCCCAACGACAAGCCTTCGGGGCATCATCATCAATGGAAGCGTGGTTACTGGAGGCACGAGGCACTTGAGTCTTTGCCTCGAGCTCGTGGATGGTGGGATTGCCAAGAGCGATTTGCAGAGCACGGAGCTCTGCGACTCGGATGCACCGCTGTTGCTTTCCGTGCAGGCTCAGAAGGCCTTGGGCCTCATCATCGACGTCGCCGGCGAGGTGGTGCATTCCCAAACTCTTGGGCAGGACCTCAAGCTGGTCTTCAAGGACGGCCTCCTGGCGATCAGGCTACTACCCGGAGACTTGGAACTCCGGCAAGGACCCATGCCAAGCGACGCGACAGAGCCGCAATCACTGGATGATGACCTCAGTCACTCCGAAGATGGACGTGGATGGGAGATCGTCGAGGGGGAGAAGCATGCACCCGGACTCCAATGTCGGCTTCTTTGCGTTTGACGAGGAGAAGCCGCACGTGATGAACAAGCAGCAGCACGGCCGCATGAAGGATGGAGCGAAGACTGTGAGGACCCACGACCGCCACCTGTGGAATCAGATCCGACCGGAACGGCACCGACGGCCCAGTGAACTCCCACGGGGATGCCGGACCTTCCTGCTGGAGATTTTTGCTGGAGCGGCGATACTGACCCAGGTGGCATTCCAGGACTTCGGCGTGCCAGTATCACCACCCGTTGACCTCAACACCGGGTGCAATCTGCTTACTTCTGAAGGGCGTGCCGCGGTCGACCGGGTGATCGGGAGGGATGATCCTTTCGCCATCTCCTTCGCGCCAGTGTGTACACCCTGGACCTCCTGGACTAACATCCTCACCGGAGCCGCCAAGGAGAAGGTGATGAAGAACCGCAAGCAGTGGAGGCCAGTGATAAAGTGGATGTATGATGTTGTTGAGAGGAGATTGAACAAAGGATGCCACGTCTCGGTGGAAAATCCCTGGAACTCAGCCATGCGGAGCTGCCGGGAGTCTACGAACTTCTTTGAGAAGGGGCCCAAGGACGCCGGCACCGTGGAACCGGCGGAATGTGTGAAGGTGGATCAATGTGCATATGGACTACGCGACCACGACAACCACCTGCCTCACCTCAAGCCCACTGGGTTCCTCACTGCCTCTCTTCACGTGAAGCAGGAGTCAGAACATGGACGCTGCCCGGGAGACCACGTTCATCAACAACTGGACACCAAGGCACGGTGTGTTCGTGCACAGGAGTGGCCGCATGCCATGTGTGAGGCCATTGTCTACGGATGGATTCGTGAACTCGGTCATTGCTACATCATGGTGGCCTTTCCTGCCGAGGCGGAGCAGGAGATCGGCGAGTCTGACGACGAGGATATCCGACAACCTCGACGCCATCTACGAACCCAGCGACTTTGTCACAGGGATCTCCGAACCAGACAAGAATGTCCCTGACTACCTCCTCAAGAAGCAGCAAGCGGAGATGGAGGTGATCTACGAGGAAGAGCCGGCACCACCACCACCAGCGCCGGACGGAGGGAGCAGCGATGGCTAATCGCAACCGGCTATGGAGGCACCTACATCACATGACAGGTCATGCACCGCCGGCAGCCACTACTACGTACAGCTGGTGCCGACCCGAGTGCCATCCGTGGACTGGACAACTTCCGGTGCGCCGTCTGCGAAGAGAGAAGCGCAAGCCTAGCGCCCCAGCTGCGGTTAAGATGCCTGAGGAGTACCGTTTTAACAAGGCCATCTCCTTCGACGTCTTCATCTGCAAGGACGCAAGTGGCAGGAAGTATAAGATCATGTCGGTTGTGGACCTCGGCACGTTGTTCCATGTGGCCGCGATCGTTGGCGAGGGGTCAGGCCCACCGGCGTCCGGCGACATGGCCAAGGCGCTAAGTACCTGCTGGTTCTCATGGGCAGGAGTACCGGAAAGCATTGTGCTTGACCGGGACAAGAACTCGTACGAGCTCATGGAATCGTCCTTCGATACATTGGCGTGGCAGGTGCCTACCAACTGGGACGTGGAGAGCGCCAAGGAGGCATCTTGAAGGACATCATGAAGACCACCATCCTTGCCCGACAGCTGCGTGGCCGGCAAAACATGGAGTTTGTCGTGACCGAATCGGTCGGAGTCAAGAACCACCGTATCAACCACAACGGCTTTTCCCCAGCGCAATGGGTGCTTGGGAGAAACCCCCCGGAGATCGATGCCTTGACAACTCTTGATGCAAGCGCTAAGCTGGGCGTGCACCAGGAGATCCTGGACGGCGAGACCTCCTTCGCCCAGCAAATGGTCATACGTGGAGCGGCTCGAGAGTCTTTCGCCCAGGTGGATTCCTCGGCCTCGCACCGCATCCGAGCAGCACTGTTGAGGAAAAGTACGCCGAGCAGAGGCCCATTTCTTATGGGAGATCTCGTATGCTACCACAAGCGACAAGGAGCAAATCGACACTGGAAGTGGTATGGCCCCGCACGGGTCATTGGCCAAGAAGGACGAGGAACACTTTGGGTTGTTAATGCAGGCATCCCCCTTACGGTGTCAGTGGAACAATGTCGACATGCCTCCGGAAATGAAATGCTGGCCAAAAGGGTACTTGAACTACGACCATCACGAAAGCGGCGACGACAAGAGATGGAGGCAGAACCGGGACAAGATCAGGAGCTTGATGATGAAGCTCCTTTCTTGGACGACTTGGTTGGAGTTGGAGGACCCCCTGGAAATGAGCAACATGGGTTCTTTGATCTACGACCACCACAAGGGACCCCTACAACGAATGCCGAACAGGAGACCCTCGGACTTCATCCACCACCTGGTCTTCCTCCACTACCGCAACCAAATGAGGACATGTTGGCAAATGATCCGGAGCTAGAGACTCCGACTTCTGCCGAGCAGGAGATCCGCGGACTTCATCCACCACCTGGTCTTCCTTTGGCTACCGCTATAGATGAACAGCAATCCAGCAATGCAGGGTCCGTCGCAGAACCAGAACAAGAAATGGTGCCCCAGAGTCGTCGTACCAGTACTACTGAGGCCCCTGGAGCCGCAGCAACTACTTTGGCTCCTCCGACACCATCTCTACCTCCAGCGTCCGCTCTACAGCAAGCACTACGTCGTTCACCCGAGATGGTGGATGGAACACCGAGGACGAGGGCCAGATCGAGGTCGCCACGAGGACTCATGGCACATGCTTCGAATCCAGACATGAACCGTGGGTTCACTGGATTTCTTGCAAGAAGAGTCAACAAGAAGAGCGCATCGGCTCGAGCCAAGGAACTCCACTACGACAAGGTGGATGGTGAGGTGCGAAAAGGCGAAAAGGGATTGACGGAGCGAGAGCAAAAGAATGGGGCAATTGGCAGGGCTTCGACGCCGTGGAGATCATCGCGCCTGAAAATGTGCAGGCGATCTTGAAGGAGCACCCGGATGTGACGATCACGCCTACGAGATGGGTGGACAACAACAAGGCACAGCCCTGGGAGGATCCGCGATACAAGTCGCGGATTGTGGTCCGAGGAGACTTGGAGTCTGGGGCCGATGAGGCCCGTACGGATAGCCCCACTGCTTCCTCTGTCATGCTGAACCTGCTCCTCTCCGTCATCGCGAACATGGAGTGGAGACTGCGTGGCGGGGACATCACCGCCAGCTTCCTTCAAGGAGATGTGATAGAACGGGTGCTGATCCTCAAGCCTCCACCAGGAGGACTCCCTGGCGTACCACCTGGAGCACTTCTACGAGCCAGTAAGCCAGTCTACGGCACGAAAGATGCGCCCCGTGGCTTCTGGAAACGTTTACACAAGGTGGCTACGTCAAAGGGACTCAAGGCTGCACCGCATGAACATGCAGCCTATGTGCTTCAAGGAGAAGGCGGACGCATAGATGGCATGGTCATCGCCCATGTGGACGACCTTCTCTGGGGAGGAACGGAGGCCATGGACAAGGTGATGGACGAGATCACCAAGGAGAGTTCAAATTCGGAAGCCTCGAGTTTGGCGACAAGTTCGACTACTGTGGGAGGACCATTGAGCAAGGAGCAAGTGGGATTACAGTGACGTGTCCTAACAATGCCGCCAAGGTCCGCCCGATCTATGTGGACGCTGCTCGCAAGAAGCAGCGAGACAGCCCAGTTACAGAGCCGGAACGCAATCAACTACGCAGTGTGGTTGGAAGCCTGAACTGGCTAGTACGGGTATGTCGTGTGGACCTCGCCTACGAGGTGCATCGACTACAGTCGATTATGTCGAAGGCGATTGTGGAAGATTTGGTCATGCGCAACCAAATCCTGAACTATGTGAAGAAAACGTCCGACAAGGGGCTCTTCTACAAGTACAAGGCCTTTGACCTCTCCGACGCGACCATCTACAGCATCACCGATGCCAGCCATGCCGCAGATTTCGATGTTTCAACAACAGGTGAACCACTGGGAACCGATCCCAGTCCGGCCATCTTCTACTACTTGGACCGAGCGAGTTCGGGAACACTGGGAAGGGCTGCTTCCACGTCATCGAGCACCACAGCAGCGTCATACGCCGAGTTTGTCGCTCTACATTACAGGCCGAGACGCTCAGCATGGTGAGTGGATACGAGGGGGCAGAACATCTTCGACAAGTTCTACATGGGCTGCATACCTTGGACAAGGCGCCCGGCGAAGTTACCGATGCAATGGACAAGTACAACCTTGTGATGATGACAGATTGCAAAATCTTGGAGCAGCACCTCAAGCAGCCGGGACTACACACAGATAAAAGGCTGGCCATTGATCCCAGTGATCTACGCCAGCTTGTGTGGCGTCTCCCAGGCGAAGATTTCGGAGACCCGATGGTCTCAGATCGGCCGCCAGAGAGCGCCACCACAACGGTGACATGGATCGATACAGCCTCGATGCTTGCAGACGGACTGACCAAGAGGATGAGCAGTCCCCAGCTCGACGAGATGATGAAATATGGGACTGTGTCCTTCAGCTTTGTAAAGATCGACGGCTCACGGCCAAAGAAAATTTTGAAAATTTTAGGGGTGTGAAAGCGCACATGTCACTGACATGTCACAGACATGTCCGAACATGACGGCAGACGCGAGCTTGGCCGTGACCTGTGGCTCAAGCAATGCGAGCAAAAGGGACCGATCGCTCCAGTGCATTTGCAAGCTCGTTTTGCCCTGTGGCTTTCGAACGCTTTCGAAGAGGGGGAGCCACTTACCATTGGCAAACCTTTCAAAACTTTGAAACAACGATGCTCATGGGACGATGGGCAGATAAACAAACCTGTCGCATCTACCTCGCGCACTGCTGGTGCAACAACAGCTCGCAGTTTCCGCCCTCCCACACCTCGCCCGTTTCGTAGCCCAGTGCAGACTACTCCTCCTGCGCGGTTAGCGCTGCGCGAAGGAGGCAACCGCCCCGAAGGTTTTTGAGTGGGTAGCGCTTTTGAAGTGGGAGGCGCACCGCGGTGCCGTTTCACTTGTAGCCTGCTACCCACGGGTGAGCTCGGGCTCTTAGCTTTTGCGAGGAGTTGGCTGGCCCTCGGGGCCCCCTGCATGGTTTTTCGCCTGTGCTGTGGTACGTCCACGGGTGCGCGGAAAAGCCAGCCCGCGTGACTCACGAGTCCAGTGCGGTCTTGGGCCGCTTCTTGAGAGCTTGCTCTGTGCCCAGGCGCGGTCATGTTCTTCCGACGCTTATTTCGCAGACTCTTGGACGTGCGGGTTGTAGAGCCACAATGTTGGGACCCATGGCCATGGCGTCGACTTCCAAGAATCTTCAGGTTCCCTTTCATGAAAGTGCCTAATATTGATTGTGCGAACCTGGTGTCAATGTGACAGCACTGGAATCGCATACCTCCGAATGGGCTCGTACCAGGTGCTGCATCTTCGTGTGCGATCAGCACATCCCGGTCAGCGCGATGCAGACTGTGACTCGCCGACAGAGCTCTTGACTGAATGAGCAATAGCTTATTATTGCACGCTTGTAGTGCCGGCTCGTCCAGGTATTCGTGTGAGAGCCCCAGTTGCCTGGTTATTCTCGGCGCCTGGACCGCTGCCAATGCACCAGCTTGATCTAAGGTCATGCCCTTCAACACTTGCAATATGATAAAAGAACACCTGAAGGCCTGGTAGCCATCGATTAGAGCAAATCGGGCTCAGCAAATGATGTCAGCCAGGCAATGCACCCTGGCCTAAACGCTTGTTCCTGAGATCTCCCGGTGTTGCGCATGCTACAGAAATCTTCAGCGCAAATGAACTCAGTCTTGTGCTCTTTGACAAGACTTGTTTGTAAGGATCTGCGCGACAACGAGATTAGGACCGCCGTCATGTTGCTGTTGTAGTGATGAGAGCACGACATTGAGTTCGCAGTGCCAGGCTACTGCACAAGGGCATCGAGCTTCACGGGGGTTTTTCCCTGAACTACTATCTTCACAGTGCGAATGCAGAGAGGTGCCTTCGGAAGTTGATGTCATGGTTATGTCGCGACATGACACCCATGCGACAGTCCGGCTGAGCTCCAATACCTCATCATCAATCACGGGGCAGAGAGGAACAAGACGGCACGGGCCTCGATGCTACCCACAACAGCTGCTGCATGCTTGCAATCCGTAGTTGCAGATTTGCACGTGTATGCAACTGCCCTGCCTGCATTGCTGCATCCAGGCACAGGACACTGGCATCTACATTTCTCAACAAGTCCCAACCCCGCAGGGGTTGAAGGACTTGGCCGCGATCTTACGGCACCTGCACGTGTACACATGCCGAGCAGAACAGGCGCTCATGTTTCCGTCTGTTGGAAGGTGGAAGAAATATCAGATGCATTGCTTGGCGGAATTAAGCCTTCGATCACCGACGATGGAACGGGCGCGACGTGCAACTGGCATGTTGTAGAAACACTTCGCAAGCACCTTGGAAGCAGCGTCAGATGTCCCGACTTCTCAAGGTACAAGCTTCACGGCCCCTCGTCTCCCAAACCTCTGGCTGTGCCGACCGCTTAAAAGTTGTGAAGCTGATATGGCCGTAAGATCATGCCTAGAGTCTACAATTGGCGGACTCCTTTTGCTTGGTTGTGTCGTTTAGGAGTTTCCTTTGTTGCTGCAGGTTCAAGCCCAAAGACGAGGAAGCGTTTGCCCCCAACAATCCACGGGGCTATCAGGGAAAGGACCTCAGAAGTTCTACTGGTGCATGCCCATGGCAAACTGCGCTGGTTTCATGGGCAGGAGAACTCCGTTGGCATGAGACCTGGCATCCTCTCGACGCAGCAAGCTGTGCGCGAGGTGCTTGCTATCCCATTCCCACTGACTTTCCAAGATCGGGCTTTAGACATGACGGCAACGACAATAGCGAGCAGATGTGTATACGCGACGTCAGAGCATGCTGCCGTGATTTATCATTTCGTGAGCTTGAAAGACTTGCCCGCAGGTTGCGGCTTGTCTGCTTGACCACAAAAGTTACGCGGGAGTGCCTCCCACTACTTTGGTGCGCCATGCAGCGATCTCTGGTGTCAGCGTCTCACATGGATGAAGACTGTGAGGTACATGCCAAGCATGAGGAGTTCGTCAACCCTGACAAAAGCAAGGCCCGGGTCGTGACACTGTCGTTGACGCTTGCTTTCCTACGAAAACGAAGATTTCCTTGGCGCTTGAATTCTGAAGCCTCAACAAAAAATGAACGTTTGTCGTGAAACAGACTCCTGGAAAATTCCATCAGAAGCTGGCCCGATTTTCGATTGCACTCTGGCAGTTATCTTGCATGCAGCTCTCGATTCTCTCCGCCGTCTCCTTCTCTGGGCGGTTGTAGGGCCTGCTCTGTAACAGCTGTGAGCGAAGCAATTATAGCTTGCTTGAGAGAGTTGTAATGTAGAAACCAAGCCGACTAAACGGACTGCATGGGGGGCAAACGGATGGTGCCAGCCGTATGTCTCGAGGGGACGTTCAAGATGCTTAAAGCCTGACTGAATCGTTTCATCTTCTGCACCCTCCTGGTCGCATTTCCCATGAGGGCTCTTGCACGCACCGGTATGCGAGGGTCACAGGCGGAATTGTTGAGTTGACAGTGCCGCCACCAAGCCAATGCCTCTTGTCTTAGAAGGTCGTTCTGGTGGCTAGAAAGGTAGGGCTTTGAGCCGTGGCATGCGGGCCAGATCAAGATCAACGTTGGAATTTAACTTCGCTCAGGGCGAAGCCAGGCCCAAAATCATAGCCAAGCGAATTTAAATAGCAAGGTCCAAGACTATCGAGGCCCTGAACCATCCCAACCCCATGTGCTCAACTCCGATGCTTGACACGCCTGACTGAAAGTTGAGATGTGTTGCGACCTGTTTTTGCAGACATTGCATCTTTTGACGTTGTGATCCGCTTGGAGGTTGAATGGAAAGTTGGAGCGTTCCAAGAATTTGTGAATTCATGTGGCACCTGTGGCGACATGGGTAATTCAGTGGGACGCTCACCTTCTTTAGTCTCAGCCCGCATGGATTTCCAAATGCACCGAGGTTTTTAGCGTTTCAGATGTGCATAGAATTGGTATTCTGGATGCCGTGGACTCAGACCTCTGCATGCAGCATGAGTGTCAAGAGCTGATGCCAGCAGGAGCTAGGTCTGGGGGAGCTTCCGGCCTCTGGGGAGGATGCCACATGTAGGAGAGAAGCGGAATGCTCCTGATGCTTATGATGCTGGCTCTTAGTGCATGGGGTTGTAACGTGGTTCGATGCTTTGAGGTCCGGATCATTAATTTGGACAGAAACGACGGTAACCTGTTGGTTACTGACCGCACGAGGCCCTTTCCGTGGGATCTCAAAAAGGGAAGACAGTGAAGCGGCTGAAGCGCTTGAGCTTCGCCAGGCCAAAGCTCATACCGATTGATCATGGCCTCAGTCTGCCCGACAGACTGGAGGCCTAATGTGCCTCCACACGGCAGTATGTCGTTTGACAGCGAAGTGTCGGAGGCGTATACATCCCACGTGGTCTGGATGGACTGGCCGCAGGAAGGGACCTTTTGCTGTCGGAGAGTGGGCGTAGGTCTCGGGCATGGGGCCAGGCGCAAGAGCCCTTTGCTCAAGCCGAGCTGGACTACATTAGGCGTCTAGTTCTGACACTGTCTCAGTCGTATCTTCGGTGAATGGCCTTACCGCCGAACAGGTCGCTGGAAGCGGAGCAAGATGCTAAAAGTATCGAGATGCAGCTCGGAATTCGCGCGAAGCCCTGCATGAGCGCATTGAGCATGACTGTATGCCTAGATCTAGTTATCTAAGCTGTTCTGTGCGTTCGGAGGCCGGGAATGCCTGCGCTTGCTGGAGGTGCCACGGGCTCAGACGTGCGTTGCAGTAGCTCAGACAGATGAGCCGCGTTGTTTTCGCGTTTCTTTCATTATGAGTAGGCCTGGATCTTCGAATGGTTTCAGCCGAAGAAAATTGCAGGGACTCTGTGTGCGGAAGCTCCACCTTAAGATATGTCATGCCGCAGAAATCCCAAATGATGATCACCATCTGCAAATTTATCAGGACGATAAGGGACGTGCGCGGAAGCTCCGCGGAAGGTGGACCCCTAAAAGTTGATCCCAAGCCCCCATGAACTTAAACCGGCTTTGGGATTCAAAACCGTTGAAAGCAAAGCCACCGAATTTCCCTACCCCGAAGGTCTTGAACCCAATTATTGGCAACCGCCGAAATTGAATACCTTCAGGGCCTTGACCTGGAAGTTGGATTGGAAACCGACAGCAAAACCCGAATTTGTACCCGGAATGCCTTACCCCCACTTATGGATTGGAAACCCTCCGAACCTCCCTACCCTCAAGGGCTTACAAGCCGAAGCCGAAAGCCACCTATAAGCCTCTTCAGATGTGCTTGCTTGTGTCTTCACGCGCTTTATGTAAGCTTGCATCCTTTCTTGGTGGTTGAAGTTGCACTCGCGGTTTTCCCTAGCAAACAGCCTCCTCAAGACTTGAGCCCCCACTTGCGGAAGCAAACCCCGCAAACTCAGCGAAACAGCTGTTGCGGAAGGGATCCGCGGAAGCGATATGAGAACTGAGGCCCGTTTCCTCATTTCCATCCACGCAAGCAGGAATAAAAACCACAGCTCACAACGTGATTTGAACTTATGCGGTTGTCCTTCGGATTCACATGCCTGAGCTTCACCAAGAACCACCAACCTCCTCAAAATCGGCGCAGAGCGCGGGCTTACACTCCACCAAATAGGCCGGAAGGAGATGCCATGCCCAAACTTGCAGTGATCAGCATGAAGATATGCCCGAAAGGCCACATTCTGTACCGAGAAGATCCGGATGATGGTGACGGCAAACCCAGCCTCTCGGTAGCACTTGATCCTCTTGCGGCCGGCAGTCGCTGCTTAGAGAACAATGGAGGTGTGCTGGAAGGGATTATCTCCAAATGCGCGCTTCTCGGAAAGCTTTTCGGTTCCGGAGACGACGTTGCAAGAAGATTTGGGAGGCATCGAATCTGCATTTGCAGCCACCGGCCAATCTTCTGGAAGAGTGCGCCGCTGCAAGAACTCCTTTTTGTCCCAGTCCCGCAAAAGAAGCTTGCTTGTTTGTGGTTGGGGAGGCTTCCTCGACGGTGGAGAGCCTTGACCTTGTGCCGTCTTTGCGGCCAGAAGCGCGGGCTTGGCGCCGGCCGCCCAAGCTGCCAAAGTTGGCTAAAGGCAGTCGCAGGATCTGCGTTCTTGCGGGCAAGGAGAAGGTCAGCATGGCGGTGCCGGACAGGATCGTGAGCTGCCACCTCAGTTCCGTTGTGCGGATGGGCCTTGGACGTCGAGAGCTGACTGCATGTTCGTCTTCAGTAGTTGGAGGGTGGTGGAACGGGTAGTCCCATGGATTATTGAAGCCTTTGCTGCATATGGACTGCATTGGAACTAGTCTAAAACTACCGTTATGTGTCTACGTCTGACATGCTTCGTTCAGCTAGTGTGACGTTGTCCTCAAAACATGCCTTACGAGATTGTACGTGGTCTGAAACAGTACGTTATCTTGGATTGTTCCTGCAGCATCCAGCATTTGACTCCACGGAAGGGCACACGCTCACCGAGATCCTATTACCGCAGTGCAAACAGAGGGTGATGGGGGGATTGGGCAGAGGCAGCGCATTCTTAATCGAGGACACTGGCAGAGGTGGGAGATTTCCGTTAATCTACTCCAAACATATATCGCTTCACGATGGCTCTGGATGTCGCCACTTCTTCACCCGAATCGGGAGTACTTCGCTGATCTGCAATCCTTACAGCCTACAGTCCTACAGCTGTCTATCTTATGTCAAACCCTGAAGCTTCATGTACCTCAATGGTTGTCGAGTTCGCATCAACAAAGACCGGGAAGAGCAGCCACCTGTCAAAGGTGGGTCTTGAGTATGTGCCAGAAACTCTTTGAGTGTCCTGCCTTGGCCCTCGAAGCTTTATCCAACTGGTATGTGGACAAGGAACAATGGTTGTCTTCTTTCCGACTGCAAGAACATGGGCTGAAACTATTGGAACACGGCACAAACATTCACAACAACACATGGTTGAAGTGGCGGGATCCCCTCTTGGCAACAATCCGTGCAGTCTTGCTCGATCGTGGTTTCGATGATATATGGTCGTTTAAGTGGTTGTGTGAAACCTCTGGATGTCTTGAACTATCTTTCTGTGGTACGCTGAATTGTGTCTTGGCGCAGTTTATAACACGTTTCCTCATGCTGCATGACGACTTATTCGTGGTGCAACTGGTATGTCCAGCTGCTGTCGTATCATTGCATGGAGGCCTCATGCGGAAGATTATGCACACACAGCGCACACACACACAATTCCGCACAGCTGCCTGAAATCATCCCAGATGAATGCGCGATGCATGTGAGGTCCTTGTAGTCATTTCGGTAGTCCCATTTCCCGCATTCCGTTTTCTTGTAAATACACGCACAGCGAAACCGCTGTGTATTGCGTCGCGGCTGACAGGTAACTGCGTCCGTGTGAGAGAGAGAGAGAGAGAGAGAGAGAGAGATCCCCAGTACCTTCTCCGAATGTCGGGGTCTGGCAAGACTGGGGCATGCTTCTCGAATGCTGCCAGGCACGGCACAGCTGGCAGATACAGGTGCCTTGATGCGCAAAGATGCGCACAGAATCAAAGAAGGCCTGCTTCCTTCGGACCTTGCTCTTTGCGCCCTTGATTTCAGGCACCATCTTTCCATTCCGTCTTCTGCAGCTCAGGAGGGTTCAGGCCTCCTGCGTGTCCCGCACGCCTCAAGCTTGCATCTATCCTTGTGAAGCTTTCTGTAGGCAGCGATGCATCAGGCGGAATCTTCGCAATACCCTGCCGGGGCGGTCAACACCTCATGTTGCGAAGAGTTTATGATTATCCTCTCTTGTCCGCGACCACCAAACCTGAGGCTTCCACTGGGACACAAGCCTGGAGGAGGCGGGGACCGTGCTGGCACGGACCATGCGTCAGGGGCGAGTGGCGCCGACTCACTCATTGGGAGGCTTTCTCCCGCCATGTGACGGTCGAACTCTGCCGCTACATTGACAAGCATTTTCCTGCAGTGACAGCCTTAGACCACGGACTTCCACGGACCGTGCTTTGCTGCACGTGTCGCGCGCAAGCACCGTAAGATGCTTGCGGCGGCAGGTTTCCAGGCACATGCAAGCAAGCAGAACTGCAGAAACTAAACGCCATTGGCCTCTCTATCAAATCTGTGTTATGTCCTCCTTCTCGGCGTACTCCTGTGCAGAGTGGATGCTGCAGTGCTCCTCGGCTGTCAAGGAAGCTCCGATCTCGACCCCGTTAACTCCCTGCACTCGTAGCGTCGCAGAGTTCAGGCGCAGAGACAGTCTCGAAACTTATGTCAATGTACATCTATGCCGTCTATGCCTCACAGAGATCGTGGCATGTAGCAATGTAGCGACGGAGTGTTGTACCATGTGTGGGCCCCCCTCGGTGTACATTGTACATGTGGACACAGAAAAGTTTATGTGCAGGACAAGATTGGTAATGGCAATCGTGCTCCCGCCGCAGTGCCACAGGTAGTTTAGGATGAAACTTCTCTACGCACCACAGTCCCGTGCATTTCCAATCGTGCTCCCGAGACTATCCTGTGGTCGTCTCTCGGTGTCGCGTGCAATTTAATGGCGGTCACGACAACATGTCTTCGGCCAAGGAGGAGAGCGAGAGCCAACCTGGCCAAGGACAGTTATCGGAACTTGAGGGTCCTTCCGGGTCCTTGCGAGAATCGGCATGCCACGCAGCGAGCCCGAGCATGAGGTGTGATGCTGTAGCTAGAGCAAGGGTTCTGAGCTCCTGCAGCGACTTGCCTTGGCTGCCGTGCGTACATCCTACTAGAGTGTGATTCAACTTCGGGCGGCCTCTTGCAAGCGAAGCTTTCATCTGGTGCACAGGGTTTTATTTCGAAGGTGCTGAACATATCGGGTCGGAAACCAATGTTCTGAGTGCTTGTGACCCTAGCCCGACCCGCAGCCTCCTGGAAAGCAGCCTACGGACAGGATACCCCGTGCTCTTAGGGCTTCCAGCAGCTGGAGACTTAGACAGGAGATGGTCTCCACTTTGATCCCTGACTATCCGTTGCCGTACTCTGCTGCTTTTGTTGAAAGTTGTCTAAGCCGCCAAGGCCGATAAACAGGATTAAACAGGCAACGAAGATCTGCCCTGTGGCGGCAGTCCCAGGGCATTGGGATCCCGGCACAGAAGCCGGGTAGTTGGTGCTGGCAGTGTGTGCATCATAGCGTACAATGGAGTGTGCCAAGTTATATGACAATGTTGACGCAAGCTTTCTCCAATCAGGCTACCATTGGAGAGGCAGGCGGGTCCTCTTCAAAGGTACGTCTTTCTGCCCCCGCGTTGTAGGTCTCGACCCAGCCCCAAACGGTGCACTCGCACAGGCATCATTGCCATACACGACCACGGAGGCCGGGTTCCAGAGCAGTTTTGTGGGTCCTCTGTGTTCGGGTGATGCTGCATCTCCGGGTGACATGTGCCAGATATCCTTTGACATGATGTTTCACTGTTTGCCTGGATGGGCCATCGGAAAGCAGTCAAACAAGCCTGCACAGGTTTTTTATGCTAGGCAGTGTTGTTATGTGCTTGTTGGCTGACGGCGTTGACGGTCCCACAAGCTTTCTCCAATCAGGCTACTATTGGAGAGGCAGGCGCGTCCTCTTCAAAGGTACGTTTGTCTGCCTCCGCGTTGTAGGTCTCGACCCAGCCCCAAACGGTGCACTCGCACAGGCATCATTGCCATACGCCACGGAGGCCGGGTTCCAGAGCAAGTGCTTGTGATGTCGTCAGTGCTACTGGTGCCATTGCTTTTTGTTGTCCAATCCATGTTTGTAGTATTGCTAGTCTCGCTACACCTATTGCTACTGCTGTTGTGCTTCGGTGATGAATTTAAATGCTGCTATGATCGTCGTTATGTTGCTGTTTCTGTTATGCCGACTTGAGACAGTTGAGATTTCTGGGGGAGTGAATCTGCTGCAGGGGCTACACGGCTGGGATTGGCTGGGCTTCGTCCATGTGCATGCAGGGCAGGGGCGAACAGCGTGTGGGGAAGTACGGCCTATAGACAAGGTCCTTCACGCACTGTTGCAAACTCGGCTGGGTCGGGAACGAGTTCAGGTTGCCTCAAGGTGAGAATGAAGATAGGTCAGTATACCGCAAGTGACGACAGGAGTCTTAGCAAAAAGGGTTGACAGCGATTATCCTTTTTGCATGTTGGTTGAGGCCGAGCCTGAACACCAACGTGCAATCAGCTTCATGCTAGTCGGTCTGTTTGCCCACATGACACCGATACGCCGGTGGAGCGCAGGTCGAGGCGACAATGATGGGGCGCGCGGCGGAGGCGGAGGCGGAGGAGGCACTGTCTTATGGGTCCGCGGAGTCCGCTGTGTTGGGGTGACACTGTATCTCCGGGTGACATAATGAATACATACTTAGACATGGTGTCACGTCATTTGCCTTGTCATTGTTTCATTGATCGGTGCTCCTTGAGCTTTTGCTGTTTGTGTCCTTACTTGCTTCGGCCAGCCTTTTGTCCCCTAGCGTGAACTGAAAACAAGGTTCGAATTTGCAGGGCAGGTTTCTGAAACATGTCGTGGTGCGGAGTGACAGCAATTCGGTCGCAGGACCCGCTCCTGCAGCGCAAGGCACGAGTTGAACGTTGGTTGTTCGAGTTCACTGCTCTTCGCATCACGATCCAGAATGCCCAGCTCTGAGCCGTGTAATCATGGGAAGCCGGCAGTTCCAAGGTTCCTCTACCCACATGCCACTGGCCGTGATAACAAAAACGCACATTCCTGCAATTCAAAAGATCTCGGATGCTGTTGATTTGCAAAGACCCTTGAAACAAGCATCTCTCAGCGCCAATGCCACAATTCTGAACTTTCACTGCAACATTAGCATTCCAGCCCCTCGTGTTTCTGGATTTTGGGGAATAGAAACTAGCACGCAGGAGCCTCAAGAACCCCAATTCTCAACTTGAAGGTTGGGACTGGAATCGTAGTAGACGTATCATTGGTACTATTACTCAGCTATTCTTGGTGTTGTATGCTTGTTGTTATGCTTACCAGCAGCAGCAGGAGTAGGAGTAGGAGTAGGAGTAGTAGTAGTAGCAGTAGCAGTAGCAGTAGCAGTAGCAGTAGCAGTAGCAGTAGTAGTAGTAGTAGTAGTAGTAGTAGTAGTAGTAGTAGTAGTAGTAGTAGTCGCAGTCGTCGTAGTAGTAGTAGTAGCAGTAGTAGTAGTAGTAGTACTACTACTACTACTATGCAGCACCAGCTACACAACTCGAGTAGCAGGGCAGCAGAAACAGTGGAAGTGAAGATAACGGCCTCCAGATGCTGCCCAACCTTCGTGGCCAAAGTATCAGAGGCCTGTAAGCTCTCGATTCTGAGCCTGGCAGGTAGCACGCGTCCAACACGTCTCGTGTTTGCGGCGCTGCTTCTTGCGCTGCTGTGTCTTGGATGCACTTAGTGAAGCAGCCCCCATGCACTGCAAGTCCTTCAAGTCCACCGTGAAACCCGAGCCGAGGCCCGGGCTTGGCCAAGCGGGGTGGCGCTGGCAGGGATTTTTTTGCACTGGCCCGCACCGTGGAACGGACGGTCATGACGTCCTTTGCTGTCAAGGCCAGGATGATCATCACCTGGCACCCTGCGAGGAGTTCGTCGAGCATGCATCTGTTTGTACAAGTGCATCTGACGAGAGTTGACATGTTGCACCAACCCCAATAACACTTCAGCTGCACTTCGGGCTACAGTATGACAAGTCGTGATGGACTTGAAGCCATAAGCCAGCGCGACGAAGGTGGTCGTCATGATCACGTAGAGCACCACCGCCTCCTCATTTGCTCTTGCGGTTCGGGATGGCCCACAGACCTAGACGAGAAAACGTTGCAAACCTTGTAGGGCTTCGGCTCGCTTCTTCTTTAGGGCGCCTGAAGCATAGTTGACATGCTGATCTTTGCAAGTTGTCCCGGAGATGGAAGGCCTGCAAGGCTGCTCTGATGTTGCTCGAACCCAACGAAGGTGACTCGTTCACCTCCACTGCATCGTAGCCGCCTCTGCTGTCGGTGCAGAGGGTCTGTCGTTCCACGGTCATTCGCGGATGATCGCCATCCATCCGGGTCTTGGATATCCATACCACAAACAGCGCTCCAGATAATGCTTGGCCTAATGCAGTGAGCTTGCGATTCAAGTCAAGCCACAAAACCTTAGGAGCAGTCGTACGCCCATACAATGCGCATGATCCCTTCTTCTCCTACTCCGAGTGCCTCTCGGAGTTCTTCTACTCCGAAGGTCCAGATCTCGTGGTCGGCCTCGGTGGGCAGTGTCTGCCAAAAGGCGGTGCTGTTGTCGAGGCCTTCGATGTCCCACTGCTCACGCATGGCCTTCGCGTAGAGCAGGTTCCGCCCCAGTGTACTCCGTGCAGACTCCGCACTGGTGTGACTGCTTCATGCTTCACAAAGCGCTCAACCTCTTTCATCTTCGCCCTCTCGACGAGTTTGCGATCACCTGGTGACAGTCTCGTGCTAGAGACCTCGGAATCACGGTGTTTCTTGAACATGAAGCTGACGGGGTTGCGCTCCAGCTGTTGTCGTTGTCGATTGAACAAGCTACTAACATCAAACTCAGCCGTGAGGCGCTCAACCACATCACCAATCGAATCCTAGCATGTAAAGAGGTCACACTTGTCCTCCATCTCAGCTTCAATGTGAAGCTGATCGACCTTGTTATGGCTTTTTGGTTGCAGGAAGGTCGTATGACCGTAGGAGTTCACATCGTCAACTGCTCTCGTAGTAGATCATGTCGGAACGTTTAGCCTTTTCATCTGCAACAGGAGGATCGATGATGGGCACAGAGATTGGAGTGGCTTTGGTTCTCACACATCTCCGTGAGCTCTTGTCGGAATGTTGAGGCAGGTTCAGCAGTTCAACCTCGTCGATTCCGGGCTCAATGACTTCCATTCATGGAACTGTTCTTCTCCCGAGGTTTCAATCTGAAATCTGTCTGTGGCAGTGACAGGTCTGGCAGAAAGTGCCGAGCATCTGTAAATCTGCTTGCCAACCAGAACCCAACATATGTGGCTTCCAAAGTCTCCTCCTTCTTTTTTCTTGTACAATTTCACAGAATATAACCCCGCCAGGCCCAATCCTGTGGGGCTGTCCAGACATGCGAATGTCGACCCTTGAATTAGTCCTTGGGCCCCACACGTCTCCAGATCGTCACAAGATCCATCGGTGAAGATGACGTCAAGGCTGCCGCACTATCGAGTTCGCCAGCTTGGAAAGCACCCATTGAGCTCGGGTTCGAGCGGCCGCAGATTCAACTTGCTGTCTCGCCGTCGCCAAACTGAGGAACTGCTCGGGGTAGTCACAATGCTTGCAAGATGCCCGCTGGTATGCCCTGCAGTGTACTCGGTTGAACAAAAGCTGAAGCTGCATCGCTGTGGTCGTTGTTTTCATGTCCTGAACCGTTGATTCAACAGTTCCATCCGGCAAGTGATCCTTCTCCGTCATGTAGTGGATATGGATGTTCAAATTGTTGAGTTGACGATTTCATGAAACGCCTCTGACACAAAGCTCTTAGCCCCTCTTAGCCCAATCCATAAGAAGAACCTTCGGCTTGGGAAAGATGGCCAACCACTTGTCAGTGAAAGCACTGGTGACCTCTTCAGCGCTCTCAGTCGTCATGTCCAAGAAATCGTACACATGTAGAGGTTGGACCACTCAAAGTTTGGTGGTCACATCCACAAACACCACGAGCTTCACCTTCGTCTTTAGGTGTGGTACAACCCATTTCCTGCATTAACACCAATGGCATGCCAAGCAGGATCCGTAGTGGCAGGAGGCACTTGACCTCAGCTGGTTCCACCAGGCTTTGAACTCTCACAAGCCGGGCATACATGGTGTCGGGCCACCTCCACCTTCCATTTGTCGCCGGCTTCTTCCACAAAGCGGGCCAGATTGCGGTTCGTAGGATGGCCAGCTGCTTATGAAACTGGGCCACTTGAGCTTCCCATCGTTGGTAGGTCACCTCATCGATTTTTCAGGTAGTTCATCGGCCTGTCGCAGTGTCCATGTCTGGGGCCGGCCGGGTGGTATAGGCTGATGTCGCAATTCTCGCACCCTTCCATTGCAGTGAAGCATGCCAGTTCATGGGATCGAATGACACGTTCCGCGCGTCGTAGTCGCCAATGTGGAGTGCGCCGCCTCACAGATTGACTTGTAGTAGAGGTTGGTCCAGACAACCATAGGCCTCCACCGACACAAACCTTGTGGTTGATGGAGTTGTTGAGGTTGTGATGATCTCGATGAGGAAGCACAGCACGGTTGAAGGAAATCATCAAATGGGCCAGGATTCACCAGGTAGAAGATGACAAAGGACAGAGTTAATGTACTTCGCCAACATCACATGCTGGAAGGTCTGGCGACTGACCCTCTTAATCTTTCCATGTGAGTAGGCACCGAACAACAGAGCATCGCCACCATCATCATGCCTGCCATCTAGTGTGTTTGTTGCGGGGTTTGGGTACGGATGACCAGTAACTCATACGGGCCGTTTCAAGCGCATCCCATGTGAAGTTGTTGTGGGACAGGCGGTAGTTGATCAAGTCGTCTAGGACCCTAGTTCTAGGACGGCACCTGCTGGGACACGCGATTCACTGGAAGTCGAGGTCGATCCTTGAAGATCACCTTCTGACAAAACTCAGGCTCCACAAAATAAGGCTCCTGTCTATCCACCGAAAGGTTCTCCTCGTAGTTCCGGTTTATAGCAATCACCAGCAGGAAGGTGAAGAGCTTGTCGTGGAGATACAAGTTGCCGAGTTGCTGTTGTAAGTCGGATATGAACGTGCGTGCGCAGGAGCCAAAGGAGGGCCGCTCCGCGTGACTCTGTGCGCCGTAAAAAGCATGAGCTGCTGCAACACGCATTGAAACTGTCAAGCTGCACATAGCAATTGCCAAAGTATTGCTCATGAATGTTGTCCGGTCCCTGCGGACACCGCAGAAGGTAGCCATTCACATGAAACCAATTGTCAACGGGCAAATCATCCTTTTTTCCAAATATCGCCAGGGCAAATCGAGGGGTTGCTGACACCAGCACCTGGCACAGAATCGCCGAGCTGAGGCAAACCAGCAACAGCTGAACCGACTCCGCAGTAGGAGTGGTGTGAGACGATGGAGTGGGGAATGTAGAGGGGAACTGCACATTCACATTCATGTTCTGTCCATATAGCATGGTCTGCATGAGCAAAGAATCCCGCAGTTCTGAAACATGCGCTCACTTCCAAACTCCGCTCTGACCGACGCATTCCCAGCCGTGACAGTAACTGCGGCCGCCGGATCCGGTACTTGTGAGCTGGCACCGTAGAAGTCGGCGCAGGAAGGGGAACTGGAGGAAGAGTGAAGGGGAGTGGGAGGAGGAGGGATTGAGTGTGTACCGGCAAGTCCTCGGCGTGTGCGCAAGAGTAACCCGCAGGGCATGCTGGAGGGCTCAGAGCTTACATCCATTGCACCAAGTCCAGGCGGGCCCGCAGGAGTGGGCGTTCCAACCTGAGATTTCAGGGCTTATGACTTATGACTTCAGAAACTTGCACATGATGGAGGTGGATTTCAAACTAGCTTGAAGCAGCTGTGCAGACGTCCTTAGCGCTCGGTCACGACTAGCAGCAAGTTCTATATATCATGTCGTGCATGCCGCTCAACGAAGGATTGAAACTTATAGGTTCGTTTAGTGAGATGATTTAGAGATTGCGATCTAATATGTCAGCTGTTCGGATTGATCCCTCGCGATTTCGATATACACAATATTATAGTACTTATTGTCGTCAAAGTATTCTATGTAAGTAGTCAAT